>PVIJ01001039.1:148149-227029 GCA_004024925.1 Scalopus aquaticus | reverse complement strand
TCTGTCTAATAGAGAAAGTGGGGTGTTGAGATCTCCTACTATGTGTGTATTTTCTTTAATGTCTGTTTTCAGGGATGATAATAATTGTCTGATATATTTTGGTGCTCCTTCATTTGGGGAGTATATGTTGATGATTGTTATATCCTCCTGTTTTATTGTTCCCTTTATCATGATGAAGTGGCCAGCTTTGTCTTTTTTTTACCTGCTTAAGTTTGAAGTCTATTTTATCTGATATAAGTATAACTGTTCCTGCCTTCTTTCTTGGTCCATTTGCTTGTAGGATTGTTTTCCATCCTTCAACTATTAATCTCTGATTATCTTTTTCAATTAAATGTGTTTCTTGTAGACAGCAGAAGGTTGGGTTCTGTTTTTTGATCCATCTTGCTATGATGTGTCTTTTAATTGGTGTGTTTAGTCCATTTACATTTAGAGTTAATATTGATATACTGTCATCCATATTTTTTTGTTTGTTTGTTTGTTTACTCTTTTGTGGTTCTACTTCTTACCTTATTCTGTGTTTCCTGGTCTTTCTTCTGTTGATTTTGTCTTCATGACTTCTTCTAGTATTCTTTGGAATGGGGGTTTGGTAGTGATGAATTTCTGTAGTTTCTGTTTGTCGGAAAAGGTCCATGTTTTTTCTTCATAAAGGAATGAGAGCTTTGCAGGGTATTTTAAGGATCATTATAACTTGATTCTTGAAACTCCATTCTGATACCATATCTTATGGTAAATTTTATTTTATTTTCATCAGTAATGATTGCAGATATATTTAGACTAATTCCTGCTATATTTTTTCCCTTTTTGGCCTCTGTTAGGAATGATATGCCATCGTAATCCCACCTTATCCATGATTTTGCTTTCTGTGGTTTCAGTTACCTACAGTCAACTGTGGTTCAAAAATATTACAAACAAAAATATCTCAACAAGATATTTTGAGAGAGATCACATTCACATAACCTTTATTGTAGTGCATTGCTATAATTGTTCTAATTTATTGTTAGTTATTGTTACTGTTATGATGCATAATTTATTTTTTTAAAGATTTATTTATTTTTGCATGCAAGCTGGGGTGCAGGTCAGAGGTGTGGGGCAGTGAGAGGGTTCACCAGAGACAGTGTGGGGAGCAGAACAGGCAGATTGACTGAAATCCACTGCTGAGGGGAGCGGTGGGCGAAGCAGGAGAGTGCTGCTCCATGTGGGAATCTCCCCTGCCAGGCATTGAACTCACCCCGCAGCCCGGACAGCTCCACAGTGCTATACTTAACCCCTTGTGCTACCAGGGAGGCCCATGATACATAATTCATAAACTAAATTTTATCATAGGTATGAACATGTAAGAAAAGTAGACATAGTATTAAGTATAATCACTGGCTTCAGGCATGCACTAAGGGTCTTGGAATATGTGGGAGATTACATAAATAAATACAAATTTTATTATATTTTATTCTTCCTAAATTATGTTTATTAAGTTAAAGTAGGTTTACATTATTGTAGCTGCTTTGGGAGCTATAGGGTTAAACCTCTACAAATTAATAAAAAATATTTAACCCTGACTACAAGCATCCATAATTTATAAATATTTTCCTGCATACAATAAATATCTTAGAACACATTACTTACCACTGAACTCTAGCCTCAATTTTAGTAATTATTCTTTAGAGTTTGTTTTATATTTTTCAACAAGTATTAATTTTATATTCAAAGCTATTTAAATTTATTGATATTTTATATATTTCTGTATTCACAGAAATTTTTCTATTATTTTCTGCTTTTCAAATTTATCCTTGTTTCTTTTTATCTCACATCTTCCTTCAAGTTTAACATTTTTTTTTTATAAAAGTATCAGACATCTTTTTTTTTTCTAAAAAGAGTGTGTGAATGTTAATCTCACTTATCTTTTCATTCTAAAAAATCCTTTATCTTGCTTTCCAACTTGATCAAAGTTTAGCTGGATATAAAATTATAGATTGATACATAACTTCCCTCAATATAGTGAGATCTTACCCCTTGATCTTTGGGAATCATCAGCACCAAAGTAGGGAGTTTGTGTAAATTGTCAATTTAAAATTGTGTTACTCTGTAGCCACTCTTTCATCTCTAGTTGTTTTAAACATTATACTTTTGCTTTAGCTCTGCTGTTTCACTCAACGAGTAGGTGTTAATTTGCTGTAATTTATTCTTCTCTGTGGATCTTTGATATGTGGGCTTGTGTTTCTTTAGTTCTGTAAAAGATCAGTAATTAGCTCTTCAAATATTTGTTTTCTCTTTTTCTTCTTAAGTCTTCTGGAACTCTTATTAAGCCTAATTTGAAGCATCTTGATATCTCTCTCTCATTTTTGATTCTTTAGTTGCTTCTCTGTTGCAGAATTTGGTGAGTTTGTTATTATTCCACTGCAAAATCATTATTTTTATTGCTTATTAACTATATTTCATTCTTTATATTTTCACTTAAATGTGACCATTCTCAGTTTCTAATTGGTTGCTTTTTATGTCCTTGGTATCCAATTAATTTTTTTTTGTTTCCTAATTTCCTATGTGATTCAAGTGATTGATTCACCTACCCACCCTTATTATGAATCTTTCTCAAACATTCTACAGAATTAATTCATGCCAAATTCCTGTTTTGATTATTGGTTTTGTTAGCTAATGTTCTTAGTATTAACTTTTCTCATATGAAAATTTAAGATGTGTGTATGTGTGTTTATTATGATGCTTTCTTTTCTCCCTATTCCTCTTCTCAGCCTCCTTGTATGTATCATTCACACAACTATATGAATATTCTTTAACTGGCTACTATACAACCATCCCTGTTCTAGCTCTCAGGATATCTACCCTACAACACGCTCAAATGTCACACCCTGCATGGTGCTTACATTCCAGAGGGAGGAAACAGATAGTAAACATAACACATGTATAAATCATATAGAATGTCAGTAATCATGTAATAGCCTCCACCTGTTCCCCAAGAGCTCAGGCCCAGACCATAGGCAAGGGCCCCTGCTGCACAGTGGCGTAGGCCAGTGTTCTGTAAAGTGGAGTTCAGACCCCAACCTGTAACCGACCAATGATGAGAGAACTACAGGGATTTGGTCCTGTATTTTGTATGTCTTTTTCATCTCATTTTTCAATTTGCTTTAATTGTATTTTGCAAAAACAGGTTTATGATGAAATAGAAAATACACCCTGTTATTTCAGCACAGAGTCTAAGAAGCATCAATACAGAACTTCTTAGGATGTGGGAAACAAGTCAGTAAGGGCTTTGTTAACTTACTGATTTTGTAGGTATGTCTGTGTCCTCCTGAGTGTTCCCTATTATGAAAATCACAACCTGTAGTGGCAGCTTGAAACTGTGTTTGTCAGGTCCGCTTTAGGGAGTAGACATGTTAGCTCTAAATTTAAAGTCAGTTTTCCATAGAATAAGTTAGTTCCAATTATCTCGTGGCTATAGAAGGTATTCTCAAAATATATCTAACATTCCAAGGTTTCTACTTGTTTCAAAGTGACCTCTGGAAGAAAAGGTAAAGAGAATACTAAACTGACTGCTAAAGCTCCTATCTTCAAATGCTGCCTTAGTTGCTGACTTGCTGCTAACCTTAGCAAACTCATCTCTCTTGCAAATTAACCTTTATAACTTTTCCAACTCTCTGAGGCAAGCAAGGAAGACCATTTTTGTAAAGAAGGAAAACATATTTAGAAAACTGAAGTGACTTGCCCAAGACCACCCACCTATTCAGACAAACTTAGGTCTGTCCTAAATGCTATAGATGCTACAAAATTCCACAGATGGAATTATAAAATTCCAAAGTTGGATTGAATCCAACTCTTTGTCATAATCAAAGATGGTAAAACTGGTGGTGCTCAGACTCCTAGAAAAAATACCAGCCTTCTTCTCATGGCAGGGATTTGGAATCTCACCCCAGTTGGAGGCTGCTCACTGAATCCTGTCTGTGGCTGCTTAGTTTTGCTGCAGATGCTTGGGTTTCACAAGCTCACATATCACTAAACTCCCATTGTCAGAGTTTAGAAGCTGTGACTGACAGACACTGAATGAAGTAGAGGAGAATACATGTCCTTGACACCTAACAATGTATATTTACCTAGACATGGCATTGAAACTACTGGGGAAAGGATTTGATGAACCTGGAGGCTGATTTATACAATCCTGATTTGCTTATGCCTCCATCCTTACCCCCTTCACATCCCTCTCTGCTATTTGTTGTCTTTTACACATTCTAACTCCTACATCTAGCTACATTCTCTCTTGAATACAGGTCAAATTCCATTTAAAAAAATTACAATAACAAATAATCCTTATGTACAACAAAGCTACGTCTGTACACTGGCATTTGGATCCTAAGAACAATACTTTCTTTATCTAGTTTCAACACATTTGAGCTCTTGTGCAAACACTTACCTTGAACACCGTCCACATGATATTCATCCTCAAAACAGTATTTCCTCATGTGTGCTTCTCTCACAGAGGATTAAAATGCACATTCAAGTGTCTGATCTTCACAATAGCAGTAGATTGTTGAAATATTTAAATTGCTTCAACTTCACAGATTAGGAAATTGAGGTTCAAGGAGGTAGATAAACTAAGACCCCATAGTCCTTCAGTTGCAGGATTGAGGGATTGTTGGCTTCAAAATGTGGTCTCTTCTCAGTAATATTCTATTTTATAGGTAGTTCTATGAGAATCACTTTTTGAGAAAACTAAGGGTTGTAACCAAGCTATTTGTTGTGTTTTTGTGTGTCCATGAAAGAGCAAATACCAGGTGAGTGAGTTATCAAGTATTTAGTAGGATAAATTATGCCTTTAATATCCTTTATTCTCTTCCCATCTCAAACAACCTAACTGCCAAAACAAAATTATGTTTCTATGTATTTGTTACAAATTATTTGTTTGTGTTTGTGTGTGTATATGTGTGTATATGTATAAGTGTATATATATATATCTCAACATAAGCTGTTTAGATTGGAGGAAATAAGTCCAAGAAAAGCTTTTTGTAAACTGCGGAGTCATACAAATATTAACTCATATTTTGTCCATTTTGCACTTTTCTAAATAACAAAAAATGTTATTATTCAGTAATATGGATGGCAATAGCAATTGCAATTAAATATAATGTGACCTTGGGGAAATCACTTAACCTCTCTGTTGCTGAGCTACACATAGAACAACCAAGTAGCATTATCCTTACTGTCACCTTGAGATTAACTAAGTTATATATAATTAGAGATATATAACCACACATTTATGATCCTGGTGCATGTGGTTGTGTATGTGGTGTGCACGCACGTGTACATGTACGCTCTCCTTTGTAAATGGAATGTAAATTTCTTCAAGTCCAGAACCATCTCTTTTCATGTCTGGGATTTTTACAGCATTGTGAATGGAAACACAATTACTGAGGCTTAGGCAAGGGGGAAACTAGCCTCATTTAGTCTAAATCTCCTGACTTGATAGAAAGAGAAATAGGAACCCACAATACAGATAATAGGTGATTTGCCTAAGATCATGCATCAGAGATTAGATTTAAACTAGGCATTATGATTTCAGCTCCTTTTTCTTTCCATGATATTATAGTAGAAATTTTTCATATAATTTTATAAAAAATGACTAAAAGGAATTTAGATTAGTATTTTACATACCAACAAGCAAGTTCAGTGGTCAAAGAAATTTTAATAAATGCTGAGCATTCAGGAGTTTTGTTTCTTCATGCTAACATAATATAAGAATCTCTAAAAGATAGTAGGTTGATGTTTCCAAAGTTCTTTGGAGGGGAAAAAGAGAGTCCTCTTGGAAGACAGCAGATAGTAGAATATAGTAAATATCCAATAAACATAAATGGAAAAATGACCATAAATAGAAGATGCTGTTTTGGATTTTTAACCTGAAACCTCATTCCTTGTCTTGGTGAGTCTTTTGTAATATATGGAACCTGCGGCATGACCATCTGTATGTAGAATGGTTCTTCTTCTTAAGATAGAGATAGGATGGCCTGGCCAAGTTACCTCAAGAGGAAGCTATAAAGATTAAATTTCTGGAGTAATGAAACTGGACTGATGAATGACTCACAATTTAAGTGTCATCTGCTTTACTGTCATTATGGTAATAGCACTCTCCTTTTTTTTTCTTTTTTATTGATCACCATAGATTTTCAAAACGAAGTAAACTTCGGTAGTGTGATTTCACACCTTTGTGTGTGTGTGTGTGTGTGTGTGTGAATGTGTGTTTGTGTGTGTGTATAGCTCCTCTGGTAATCACTATTTTGTTGTTAGTCTAAGAGTTATTTTGATGAGTTTTGCTTCTTTGTATTCCATGTATGAGAGAAACCATGCAGTAATTATCTTTCTATTTCAAACTTACTTCACTTAGCATAATCACGTCCAGTTCCATTGACATTGTTGCAAAAGACAAGATTTCATCTTTTCTGTTAGCTGGCTAGTATTTCATTGAGTAAGGTTACCACAATTTCTTTCACCAGTCATCTGTTGATGGGCATTTACTTTGTTTCCATGTCTATTGTGATTAGTATGGCAGTGAACATAAGGGTGCATATAATTTCTCAAAATGATACTCAGAAAACGGCTACACACAAAAAACTATATTATCTAACACCATACACAAATATTAATTCAATATGGATTAAAGGCTTGTATGTAAGATCTAAAATCCTAAACTACATAGAAGAAAACAGGTAATATGCCCCATGATGTAAGTAATATGCTCAAGGTTATATGCTGATGCAGTGATGTCGTTAGGGACTTAACTCCAATGACCAAAGAAACAAAAGCAAAAGTAAACAAATAGGACCACATCAAACTTTTAAGAAGTTCTGTATAAAGAAACCACCTCAAAAGTACAACCTACTGAGTTGGAGAAAATATATGTACATCACACATCTAACAGGGGTTAATATATTCATATACAAAAAAGAATTCATGTTATTCACCGCCAACAGCAACAACAACAACAAAAAGCAATCCAATCAAAAAACGGGAAAAAGATCTAAAGAGACACTTCTCCAAAGAGGATAGACAGATGGCCAACAGGCACATGGGCAAAAACAAAACAAAACAAAACAAAACAAAAAAAAAACAACTCAACATCACTTATTATTAGGGAAATTCAAATCAAAGCCATGATACAACCTCATACATGTGAGAATGGCCTATATAAAATAATGGAGACAAGTGTTGGTGAGAGTGTGGAGAAAAAGCCACTATCATATAGTGCTATTGGGGACATCAGTTGGCACAGCCTCTGTAGAAAATGGCATATGGGCATATGATCCAGGCATTCCACTTCTAGGAATGTATCTGGAAAACATGAAAGCACTGTCTTTTATTTCCTGGGAATGACTTTTTCCCTCTGACTCCATCCTTAAGATTCCCATTGGAACAACTACGTTCTGATACAAATCTGTCCTTACGGCTAGAGTGAACAGGTCCAGAGATGCACACCTCACCCACACTAAACCTGTAATGTTTTCCACTGAGATTTTAGCTTTGGAGCCAATATAGAGACAGTTGGTCCCTCTCTGTGGCCAAAGTTGTACGATCTCTCATCTCTGTCCAGCATTGCCTTTTTTCAGTACCCATCGGCCTCAGCTTTCAGATATTCCAAATTCTGTTTCCATCTGTTGGCTTTTCACCTAATCCTTGTCCCAACAATGTCCTCCCCTTCCCCTGAAGAACTGACACCTTCTTGCCATAACTTCCTCAACTCCATTGTCACCTCATCAACTTTCATGCCTCAACTCCATTGTCAGCTCTACTCACTAAGGCACACCCCTTGTCACTCTGTATCATTTGACTGTTTTATCTTGATAGTTCATCTCAGTTGCTGGAATGATGTCATTTCCTTTTCTGTAGGAATGCAGTATCCTATAGGATAACAATTTTGTCTTATTCACCCTTGCTTAGCAGCTCTGAAATGGTACCTAACACATTTTCATCAATGCATAAGTTAGTGAGAAGATACTATGCAGGAACGATCTTTCAAGGTAGGCAACATTCCTCTCATTTTACTGTGGAAGAAGCAGTAACTTCAAGAACAGAGTCATTTGTCCAAGACCACACAATTATAAAAGAGAGGGGATGTGGCCATTTTATGCCTTGTCAGCTTGTCAGTATGGTTTTATAGGGCAGCTCATTGATGTTGTATTAACAAAATAGTTTTACTTTGTTTTTCTTTTAGGGATGGACGTTTGCCTAGGGGTGTAAGAATCTGAGCAGGAAGCAAATGTTTATTAAGGTATTTAGAACTGTTACTCAGCAGAGAGAAAATCTACCCTACATCTACTGTGTCCTTTTCTCTTGCCTGAGTCCAGACCTGCTTTTGGAGAAGTTCCTTTCTCCAGGACTGGGACTAGACTATTCTGAGAGGCCCTAGGTATCACTGCTGTTGTAGCTGCCAACCTCCTAAGACGGATACTGCTTTCTCATCAGCAGGCCTGGATAAACCATAGGAATAAGGCTGAGGGAGCCAGGGGGAATGGGGCAGGGGGTAGAGGAAGTGGTGGAGAAACACTCCTTGTGCTTTCTTCTTTTCTGTTGAACATCAGTGGGCTTTGTTTTACCAGTGATTTTTTTTTTAAATGTTCAGTAAAGGAAGCCAATAGTTGGCAGAGCAAGAGTCACCCCTACACATGAGTCTTCCTGTGGGTATTTGGAATAAGTTCTGTTTGATTTTCCACAAGGTCAGGGTTAGCTGAGATTGGCAGAGTGATGATTTCCACCTTTAGTCCGCTGCCAAGTCAGGAAAGAAGCTGAGTTTTGGCCCATTTTTCATGTGGGGTGAGCACCATTCGACAGAAGCAGAAGAAATTCAAGGTCACAAAGACAGTCAGCTATTATTAATAGTGTGAACTGTTTGACTTCCTGTCTGATACTGCATCAACTTATTTAATATTAACAGCAACCCTACAAAGTAGACATTGATATATGAAAAGATGTTGAAATCAAGGGAGGTGAAATGACTTATCCAATATCACACAACTAGGCCTTCCTCATGATTATCCCGCCTTCAAACACTGTCGCAGAGAATGTCCCCATTTCACACACCTTTGTAAGTATCCATCCAGAATGGGGCTGTACAAAGACTTGATTTTCCAAGGTGACTGCCACTTCTGTCCTCCTTCCTCACTCTCCATCTCATAGTGTTTATCTCAAAGCAATTTTGCAGATTGGCTTGATTTCCAGTTACAACCAGTAAGTACAGATGACCAAAACAAGTCAGTCACAGAATGCTCACAGATGTCAGGTACAGAATGCTCAGCTGTCCCCACAAATCCTGGAGGCCATAGTTGGTACCCTTCTAGCTTAAGGAAAATGTCTGACAGTTGGATGCTTTTTCAGCAACCCTTTCTTTCTGGGCAAAGAGTTAGCCTGAAGGTCTCCTCACTAGGTACCCTGTGGTCTCAGGTGGGTTGTTTAACCTGTTTCAAGTTCAGTTTCTCTTCTATAAAATGGTGGTAGTAATACTATTAGCATATATATCATAAGGCTACTGAACAGATTAAATACTTCAATTTGGGAATTGCCTGCTATTTACTAAGTACACAACAATTTGTAGTTCTTTGTAACTCCTTTTTTGTCCTTAATTCTTTTTTTTTCATGGTCCTGGGAAAGCTAACCCCTGTGCATACTGACTGACTGACTGTTTGAGAGTTCTTCTTACCCACAAGACTTATTTCAACATTTATTTTCCTAGATAAACACTTGGGACTTGTTTATCTGATTGCCTACAAGTCTCTGGAGTTTACGGGCCTGCTTGTTACTCTTCCAGCAATGGCATAGGGCCATCTGCTCACCTATTTCTGTTGCTCTTGAGATTAGCCCTCTCCCAGTCTGCTTTCAGCCAGATGTGTCATTTCCAAGATGCAGGCCAGTAGGTCTCCTTGGACTAATTAATCCTTAGGAGATCCCTGTGCACAAATGCATGCTGGGAACTCCTTTTTGGAAAGAATCTGGTGTGTCCCTTTCTATATGTAGCATTGGCTCCAGACTGAGAAAGAGTGCCCTGTATGTACTTTCCAAGAGGATGCAAACCCCTACCTTGTCATGAGAGACTTAATAACAACAAAAAGCAATATCAATTTAATTTTACCATGGCTGGATGCTGCGCTAGGCACTTTGCATGCATCATCCTAGGAAATTTACAGAAAAGTATCTGTGAAAATGTTATCGTTATCCCCTTTTTAGAGATTAGGGAACTAAAGCTCCGAGAGGGCCACAGAAACAGAACCAAGACAAACTCCAGAGACCGTTATGTCAAGGAATCTGTAACGAATATCCCTTCTCAGTGGTCTCACAATGCCAGAATTCCCCCAGGCTGCAACAAATGGGAAGCCAGCGCCTTCAGGGCGGGGAGATTCCTGCTCCACAGGATAGTGTAGCTTTAGTCTTACAGTGTGCTGACAACCAGAAAGTTCTTCCTCCCATTGAGGTCAATCATTTCTTGGAGCACCCCAGCCCCCACCCCACCAGTTCTGGATCTGCCCTCTGGAGGAGCACTGGGTCCGTGCCTTTGCCATCTGTTCGTCCTTGTGCTATAAATAAATCAGTCTCCTGCAAACTCCAACTCAGGAAGATGGATGTAAAGCAGGGGAGGGGAAGGGATGTTAAAAAGTAATCACTTATTGTTTTTTAATCTATGATGGTGATATTAGCTAACACTTTATAAACCACTTAACAGTTTTTTCTCAATTTTTCCCTTTATTTCTGAGCATATGCCTCTAAATTTCCAAACAAAGAATATTCACCTGCTTCTGTTAAAATAGCCATGATTAGATGGTTTTACTTACATGTGGAACATAGAGAAGCTAAACAAAGGGTCAAGGAAAAAAAAAAAAACTTGCCAGGTGCCCACAGATCTGAGGCATTCAGCAGAGAGAGGAGGAGAGGGGTCAAAATTGGGAAGGAAGAACACAAGGGATGGTGGGGATGGGTCACAGGCTGTAGTGGTGGGAGAACTGTGGAGACTACACCTGAAGGGAGAAATCATATATTGTACAAAAATTAATAATGATGTAAGAAAATTAATTCATAAAAAATAGCCATCATTAGACTGATGAACCACACCATATGTGGATCTCTGGTAAACCCTTCCTCTGTGATCCATACAGGTAAACAGTAGACTGGCATGATTTACTGGAGTGCAAGTACTTTATTTTGATTTCTTGGCCACTGAAATTTTATCATGTTAGAATGCAAACTGGAGTTTTTGAATTAAGAGTGGGCTTTGGCACTGGAAAGAGTGGGTTTTAAGGAATATTCAAGAAAATTATTAGTGGAATAACTGTCTCCTTCCTGGAGATTGACTCCAGCCTTCTCTTTAAATCTAGAACTAGTAATGTTGAGGAGAAGGAAAGAGGAACAAATAATAGGTGTGCATCAGGAAAAATAGCATCATGAGCTTGCATTAGTGACTTTGGTCTCAATGTCTGCATCAAATTCTGTAGTTGGTACCCCGCCTATGTCCCCTTGGGCCATGCCAGAGGTCTTCTGAAGGTTCAGTGGACAATTCCTCTATACTTCATCAGTTTCCTGTCTCTAGTACCTGTTTATTATCTGATATCAGAAATGGTACCAGCCCACATGTTGGGGGAGATGGAAGGTCCAAGGGACTAATGGTTCCAGGAGCCAACAAAAGATGGGGGGGTAGAAGTTAAATACCCCCATGTCCTTACCCCTTTGTGGAATACATAGGGGGTGTGTTCTACACTGTCTCTAAAAGAGTCCCCAAAGGACCCCTGAGGGGAAAAATCAAATATTGTACAAAAAAAGAGAGTCCCCAAGGTATAGAGGATCACTGGTTCCCTACGTAACACAACCCCTTTTCACTTTTCTCCCTCTCCTAGACCATTGTTTACTCCCTCACCTTGTCTCCTGGGACTGCTTTAAAGATAGATCATTGCACTCAAATCTGGTCATAGTGTCTGCTTGTGGAGAAACCCAACCCAAAAGAAGAGATCTTTCCAATATTTCAGTGATGATCACACCACTTTATAGAATTGTGGGAAAAAATAAATGATACTAGTAGTGTTTTAGCAAAAGTCTAACCCATGAATTCTAGATAAAAAATAATTTAATGTCTTTGTCTTATCTTCATCTTTGTTCTTGTCTTCCTCTCCCCTTCCTCCAGCCTTTCTCCTGCAGTCTCTTAGGGGAATGGAAATTTTATCTGAACAGAAAATTTTATTGGTCATCAGACAGTGGGTTTAAAAATAAACACTCCAGGGCCTCCCTGCTGGCGCAATGGGTTAAGTCTCAGGCTATGAAGCTATCCACAGCCACTGTAGCACCAGTTCAATCCCTGGCCAGGGAGCTTCCCACATGGCTCAGCAGACCTCTCCTGCCTCGCCCGCTGCTCTCCTCAGCAGTGTACTTCAGTAGATCTGACTGTTCTGCTCCACACTCTGTCTCTGGTGAATCCTCTCACCACCCCCCACACCTCTATCCTACACCCCAGTTCCTATATGCGTAAATAAATCTAAAAAAAATTAAAATAAATAAAAACAAACACTCAAGACAATAGCCAAAGTGGGAAACACAGAAGTTAATGAGAACTTGCAATCTTATTTTCCACCCTGATTAAGACAAAGGGCTACCGTACTGTGCTATCACTTTTATTAGGGACTGGTTCTACTTAAGATGAGTAGTTTAAACTGAGCCACCTGATAAGTGATAGATGAACCTGAGTGGTACTCTGTAAACTATATACCACATACAAAGACAGGAAGAGATACTTTATAAAAAGTAGCTAAGAAAATACCCCTTATGATCTTACCAGATTTGACGGTCTCGGGTGTCAACAAAATAGGACTCAACACCTGCTTTTATTAATACAGTTTATTGGAACACAGTCACAGTCATTTGTGTGTGTATTGTCTATGGCTTCTGTGGTTCTAAAAGGCAGACTGAGTGGTAACAAACACCTTCTTGTAGCTCACAAAGCCTAAAATATTGTCTGATCTTTCCCCTAAAAAACATTGATAACTCCTGGTCAAGGACACTGCTTTGATTAGGAAAAAAAACAAAACAACATATAAAGTACCAAGGAACCATGCATAGAAAATTCATTTTTAATCTTTTTTTAATCCCCACACCTGGAATAGTATATGCTATCTAATAATTTCTGGTCATTTGTTTTTTTCCTTTGTTTTTTGGTCCTAAGAACATTTTTGTGGTCAATAGAGCAGACCATCCAAAAACAAAAACAAGACCAGCATTCCTTTTTTGAATTGTAAAAGAGATGAAAATTCAAGTTGAAAATGGCAAGGTTCTATCAGGCAATATTGTTGACCAGTGGATAGTGGTCACAGCCCAACTCCATCCTATCGGGAAATATGGTCCATTCTAAGAGTTGACCAATCCTTAGCAGCTCTATATATAACAAACATGAAACATGATCCATTTAAAAACAACCCAAATTATACATAATGCATGCTCATGTTCTTAAACTAATCTGTTAGAGAAGCTATAAAAAGATTGCATGTATTTCAATTTTCCCAAAATGTCTCTTTCTCCGACACCAACTATTTTTTCTCCCTCACAGAGCTCCAAAAATTCTGGAGCTCTTTCCTAAAAAAGAAAGAACGAAGAAAAAAACAAAAAACAAAAAAAAAAAAAACCACAAAAACAGGTCTAAGCATGTTATTCCACTGCTGAAAACTCTCCAAAGATGATCTTTTTAAATAGATTGATTGCAAAGACTTTGTTTCCCTATGTCTCCTTAACTTTTCAGTCTGTGTCTTGAGAGCAGCCCCCTCCACAGCAGCACTCCGCATGCCCAGCGCTGCGCAGCCTCTGCACCATGCACTCTTTCCTCCCCAGGCTTTTATTCACATTGTCGTCTCTGCCTAGAACAACTCCCTTTCCCCATATTAATCTTGTTGAATGTCCTCCGTAATGACTCCTATCCAGATATTACCTACCCCTGGAGGCTTTCCTGAATTCTTAGAATTAATCTCAACTCAGCAAATAGTTCATTCTTCTACCCAGTTGTGTGTGGAAGCCCGAAATCTGGAATCAGTCTTCAATCTCCCTCTCCTTCACCCTTCAGAACCATCCCCTTTGTCCATCCAGTCCTCATCATGTGTATTGAATTGGTTGTGCACACTTTAAGCCACTTTTCTCTCATTGCTTCTCACAACTATCCTTGTTTGCCTGTGATTTATTCGCCATTCTTGTAGACTCATCTTTCTAAAAACACAAATCAGACCATAGGCTCCACTGCTTAAACTTTCTGGCGATCTTCCTTTATATTTGGAATGTAATTCAGATGTCTTAACAAGGACTGTGAAATCTTGCATCTCATGTTCCCAGCTCCTCACTGTAGCCGCCCTCCAACTCACTCGACTCCAGGCTGAAGGCCAGCCAACATCAGAAACTTTGTGATTCTTTACCCTCCACCTGGAATACCATTTTCCTCACCCTTTACTTACTTGTCCCAATTCTTCATTCATCACAAACAAAAAAGGCACTTTGTTTGAGAATTTTTTTGTAATTTCTGAAACCAAGCCAATGTATCCTCCATTACCTGCTTTATAGCACTTGGCTTTCTTCATTCATGGGCTTCCTGTAACTTGCTAGTGTATATTTAGTTACAGGCAAGTCTAGAATGTTTGTCTCTCCTACCAGTTTGTGACTGTAAATTTGTGAACCATCTTCAATAATGTAGAACATATGAATAATATTTTAAAAAATAATAAAAAATTATGAACCATTTGTTCCACACGCTATACACCCAGTGCAGTATTCAGGCATTAAATATTTGCTCGAAGTACAGAGGAACAAATTAATAATTGAATTGAATGAATGAAATATCTTATGAAACATATATAGCATAGTTGAATTCAAGATATTACACATAAGAGCTTGTCAGATATTAGATCTTCTTATGTGCATTCCTATTTCCGTTTCTGAACTGTACAGGCTTATGGGAAAGCAGCATCAATTATTCAGAATGGTGTCTCCGAAGATGCCAGAAGCTAGACCCTCACTACCCTATACAGCTTGATAGGAATCAAATGCCTTACTCTTTGACTAGCATAACCTCATCTATAGCTTTTAACCCCCAGTGCCTGGCACATAGTGGATGTTGAATAAATGCTTGATGAATAGCTGCATACATCTTTATCAGAAAATCAGCAAATCAGTATTTCATCAATGAGGTTAAGAGAGGCAGAAGCAACAATAGACTTTTGGCCTTTTTCCTATGGACTTTCCCCTTTTAGCATTGCTGGGTCACTTTCTTCCATGTTCATTTCATTTCATTGAAGGCGTGTTAGAGTCTACTCTTTGTAGGCTTGGAGGTCTGAATACTGAGTAGGACCTAGTCCTTGGTTAAGGCCCTCACAGGTGGGTAAGGTGGTGATGAATAGGAGCATGTAACGTTGCTGTACGTGTGACAGAAGTTATTTGGTACCCCCCTCCAGATGCCTTTGGTCACTGCACCCAAACCTACCTGTTGCATTTTTGCTAGAGTTCACAGCTGTCCCACCTCCTTGGGAGAATTATACTTTACTGCCTAGAACCACCCACTTCCACTATCAGGAAGCCCTCAGCCAAATGCAAACTGTGATATAAAAGGCAGCCATCTTACTTCACAGAGAGACAACCTATGATTTGGTTTTGGCTCCCGAGTCCTGTCTCAGAGATCATGCCAAGTCAAGACTGTGCCTCACGCCACGTCTATGCTTGTTTCTTGCCCTTTCTTTCTCCTACTTCAGCCCTGCCCCTAGAGGTTTTCATTGAAGAACTCTGCACTGTAAATGACAAGGATCTAAACCCCTTGTCTCAGGCTCTGCTTCTGGAGAAGGGCACTCAAGCCATCAGGTAACAGGAGCTTTGATGGGGGTGTGCACATGTACATACAGGGGCTTAGCATTCTTCTGTGTGGAATGGGACGTGAGATGGCTCATACATGCTCAGATCTCCCTCTACTAGATCTGAGCTGAGTCCTAAAAGTTGAGCAAGTTTTTAAGGCAAAAAGACAAGGGAAGGAGATATTAAGTAGAGAAAATAGCATAAAGAAAGAAGTGAGAGGCGGCGCTGTGGACCTCTTTTTGGTGACTCCACCAGAGTTAGCTACTAGAAGGAGAGGGTCCATCAATGGCAGTCACGAGTAATAGGCAACCTGAGGGGCCTTCCCGGTGGCGCAGCTGTTAAGCGCTGCGCTGTGGAGCTGTCGGCAGCGGCGACGCGAGTTCGACGCCCAGCCGGGGAGAATCCCACATGGCGCGGCAGACCTCTCCTGCCTTGCCCGCTGCTCCCCTCAGCAGTGTATTTCTGATCGGCCTGTTCTGCTCCCCGCTCTGTCTCTGGTGAGCCCTCTCGCTGCCCCACGCCTCTGGCCTGTACCCCAGCTTGTATGTATAAAATAAAAAATAAATCTTTAAAAAAAAATAGGCAACCTGAGGTCAGAGAGAGAGCACTGCATCAGCCAGGAAACCAGGGACTGGAGCTGGAGATAAGAAGTCTCAGTGGGAAAAAGGCTATTGAGATCATGTAATAAATAATGGGTCTGATGTGGCTGGGCTGGGGGTCAGCTCCACTGGCTGTTTCTGAGCAAAGCGTCACGTAGGTCTGAGGAAGTCACATACTTGACCTGTGAGTGTGAGCTGTGTGCATGCCTGTGCCTTACTCCAAAAGGGATTCAAGGTTGGGAAATAATGGTCCTTGCAGAACATGATGCCTCATTAATGTCCTCATAGCTGACCTTTCCATGGTGGAAGTGGACTGATTAAAAACTTGGCTCTCTCGTCAGGAACAGGGAAGGAGCAGTCTGAATCTGATGTACCTGGAGCTGGAAAAGGACAAATGGGTGGTTTGGGCAGCACCTTATCTCTATACCCAGGGAACCTGCTCCTGAAAGAGGGTGACTAACACCTTGCAATACTCAGGAAGGGGAGGCCAGGTTGGGACGAGAGCTTAAGGCAGTGGGTCTCAAACTGGTTCCTCAGAGACCCAGTTGCTTTGGCTTTTAATTGGGGGAAGGGAAGACAGGAAAAAAAATTGTCATTTTTTTTTACCTTTTTTTTTTAAGATAAAATTCACATACAGTAAAGTTCAGTGAAATAAGTTAGAGGAATAAAGAGAAATACCATATGCTCTCACTCACATTTGGAAGATAAAGAAACCAAACAAACAAAACAAAACAAACTCTTAGATTATATGGACAAAGTGGTGGTTACCAGAGGAGAAGAGGGTGTGGTGTGCAAATCAGGCAAAGGGGTCAATTGTATGATGGTGAATTAAAACTAGATTTTTGGTGGGGATCATAATGTAATTTTAGACAGAAGTCAGATTATAATGCTATATACCTAAAATCTCCTGAATACTTCTTCTATCATGTCCAGACTACCACTAATCTTTCTATCTCTGTGAGTCTGCCTCTTTTAGATATCTCGTATTATTATACCTTTTGAGGCTGGTTGTTTTCATGGATTATTTATATTGTCTCATATATTGTTACTTTGTTCCTTTTCAGGGCTGAATAATATTCCATGGTGATACCACATTTTGTTTATCTGTTCATCAGTTGTGGAACATTTGGTTTGTTTCCACTTTTGAGCTATTGTGAATAATGCTGTTATAAACATCCATGTGTATGTTTTTGTTTGAACATATGTTTTGTAGGATTTTGAATGATAAATATTCCACAGCTCTTCCTTTTACCCCTCACAAAGAGGCTGTACCACTGAATCTGTGCAATTAATGTTTTTTTTTTTGTAAGATTTATTTATTTATACATACAAGCTGGGGTATAGGCCAGAGGCATGGGGCAGCAAGAGGGCTCACCAGAGAGAGAGTGGGGAGCCCAACAGGCAGATCAGAAATACACTGCTGATGGGAGCAGCGGGTGAGGCAAGAGAGGTCTGCCGCACCATGTGTGATTCTCCCTGGCTGGGCGTCGAACTCGCATCGCCGCGCGCTGCCGACAGCTCCACAGCGCAGTGCTCAACTGCTGCGCCACCAGGGAGGCCCCAATTAATGTTTCTTAAACGGGCATATGAATACTTCTGAGGGTGATATGGCATTGTGTAGACAAAGTCAAAGGAGAAAGCTCCTTTTGAAGCAAACTTACCTAATTATTAGAAAGATGGGGGGCAATTATATAATTATATTGAACACAGACAAATATCCAATATTTCATTGACTCTCAGACATTCTTATTTTAACACCCCTGAAATTAGAATGCACGTTACAATCAATGCTGTGTCACAGTGTAATTTGCAGTGTTTTGTTTTTTTTTTTTTCCTCTCTGTCAGTGATAAAACAATGATGGGTTTTACAATAAATGCATCTTAGATCTTATGGATTATGGTACTATAGAATACAATCTACAACTCATAAAAAATTTTAAGATTAAAGTGGGAGACTTCAGAGCTGGCTACAGGTTTCTGCAGATTCCCTGCTTGCTCCTCATGCAGTGGTGCCTGTGCCCAGAACACTGGGGTATCCAAAACCCCACGTAGATGACTCTGCACAGCCCACACCAGGATGCTTGTCTGCTCTCTCGCTTTGACTTGGTTTTGTATCGCCGCTCTCATCACAGGCTACTGGGATATAGCGCCTGTCGCTAGCAGTTTATTTCAGTGTTGGTAATGCCCCCTCCCTTATCTCCCATCCCTATAGCTGAGGCAGAATTACATTTTCAAGATGTTTTTAAAAGGGGATAAGAAGAAAGGAGAAAAAGTACAGAAATCAAACTTTCCACAATTACAGTTCTGATGCTTCCATCCTGTAAGTCAACAGGAATTTTAGACCCCTCCGTTTATGAGTTGGGGGAGTTAGTGACTATCAGGAAGCCTTGGCTCATGTCCCCACTCAAGCCTGAAGCAGCAGCAGCTGCTGCTCACTTCCCCGCCCCCCCCAACCCCACCTCAGCAGGGACAGTCTTGGCTTCCTCGTTTCTTGGACTCCTCCATTGCGGAACATCATCCTACAGCTTGTTTTTTTTGAATATGTTCTGGCCCAAGAAAAATGCCACATCTTGTGTCCAGCTATTAAATGGAATCGCTTGACTACTAGGAAAGTAAAACCTGTCACCAAAATCATAAAGAGAGAAAAAGAAAATGCAGCTCTATAGTTTAACTCAAGAAAATTAACACTGATTTTTTTCAAAGTGTCGTAGTCAGTGAGTGCAGAGATAAGTTGTATAAGTTAGGAAAGTTTTGCTAATAACCAGTCAGGTTATTTTTATGTTATTCCAGAACAGAATACTATATCACATATCTGTTATAAATATATATTCTGTTAAATATTATGCAATAATTGTTGTAGTTTTAATTATAATTATTTTATAATTTATATTATTTCCAGAAGAAAGAAATTTAAAATGAAGGAACAAATACTCAAACATCCAAAATGAAAACCAAAAATATAACTGACTCTAGAGCAATGTTTTAGTGACAAGGTGAGAGTTTCATGGGGACATCCTTAGTACCTCACACCCCCAAGTAAGTGCTTCCTGGTCTTTGCACTTGAACCTATGAGAAGGGTGTGAGCCTTTCTCTTTGTCACCTAAGAGTTTTCCTTTCTTCATGTACTTTGCCTGATGAGAGATGTACATTTAGCAGAGGGAGAGGAGTATCGCATCACTGCATTCATTCTGGAGAGAAATCTAAGGAGGAAGTTATGTATGCTGAGGTATGTTAAAAAAAAAAAGCATCATTGTTGTAAGTTCAATCAAAACCACATCTATGGAAAAGACAGATGGAAATGGGATTAAATGAACTAGAGAATAGTCTTGATATGGGTGGTAGTGGTAGGAAAAAAAGCTAGTTGCAAACATAAGAAGGTAGATTATGTAAAAGCAAGATAGAGCTTGTTCTGTAACATCAAGACGACTGCAGTTTGTATATTGTGAAATGGACTGTACAACTTTTAATGGCTAACTTGGCCCAAGACATCATGGTGTGCTTTGGGAAGATTTCAGTTCTTCAAGAAAGGGGGTGTTCAGGCAAAGTCTGCTCATTATCAGCGGTATGGGTCTCCTAACTGAATTTGAACAGTCAGTTCAATGATAGCATTTCTTTATTAACATTTATTTCAAACCTGAAGTTCCAGTGCTCCCAACTCTGTGACAGGGGAACTGAGATTCCCAGCAGTCCCACAAGTAAGGAAAATTATAAGTTCTGACAGCATTCAGGGACTTTTGATTCAAACCAAAATGCAACACAATGAGATTTTCAAGAACAACAATAAAAACCCATCCTGCCTTGCTCTGGCAATGTCTTAGTCATGTAAATTAGAGATCTTGGACCACCCCTTTTCAGCAGGTGCACATCTCCCTCCTGACACCCAAACCTCCCTGCAGGTTTGAAAGCTCCGCACTGTTACCCATATGCCACTTGGGGGGAATCTGCTGGCCAAGGCACCAACTGCTGAGCTCTTTCATGGTGCATTGTAATTTGGGCAAAAATGTTCCCTTTCAAAATAGATGACCCTCTTGCCAGCAGCTGCTTGGATGGAGCATTCATTCAATCATGCT
Organism: Scalopus aquaticus; assembly: GCA_004024925.1. NCBI lineage: Eukaryota > Metazoa > Chordata > Mammalia > Eulipotyphla > Talpidae > Scalopus > Scalopus aquaticus. The sequence continues at coordinate 206,523 of PVIJ01001039.1, read as the reverse complement.
GGGCTTGTTGCCAGCTCAGAGAAAGGAAATGGTGTGGGTTATTTCTACTCGCCATCCAATCTGTTGCTTGCCTACCCTCATGCCAGCTCCAGTTCCATCCTCCCCAAGATAGATGTGACATTATACACACCACGTCACGATCCCAGACATAGCAGGTGCAGTTAGATCCATCGAACACCATTTTAATACGAGCCCTAATGAAGGTGCTAAATAACTTACCTGTCACAGAAGTGATGTCACCCCCAGGGAAATTAAAGTGGCAAATCATCCCACATGTGGGCTATATTACTTTTGTCTCCCCTTCATTGCTCTTCCTGCCCCCAAGCCTCTCACCCTCTTATGTGTTGGTTCTTGCAGAGAGGCTTCAGCAGACTGTGTCTGGTTGCTAAACCATTTGCTATTTCATTGGCGGGATGTGCACTAAGTCAGAAAACAAATGAGGTGGGTAGGAGTTGAGCATCCCCTCTACTTCTCTGTCCAGTCGGAACCTTCATTTTTAAACTCCATCCCAGGCCATCTCCAATGATGCTGCTGTCGGGAAGGCAGATGTAGGCTTTACCCGGGAACAGTGTATTACTGTAGTGCTGGCTGCTATCGATACAAAAATGAAGGGCAGGTTCTGTGTCCCAGAGGTACTCATAGTCTGCCATAGGGGCCAGGAAACGTTTTTTGTTTTTGTTTTTTAATTTTTCATTTTATATGTATTTTACATCATTCTTCCTTTTTGTACAATGTATTCTTTCTCCTCTCAGGTATTTTCCCTGTAAAATTCCCACAACCAGCTCACCCGTGGGCCATCACCATAGTCCCTTGTGTTCTTCCCTCCTGTTTTGACCCCTCTCCCTGCCACTCCCCTGCAGAGTGGCTCTGATTATTAGTTGCCTGTTAAAAAAAACATTTTATATGAAAAGGGTTAGATAGCAAATTGTCTAGACTTTACAGACCAGGCAGTCTCTGATGCAACCGCTCAACCGTGCTGTTGTAGCTCAAGAACGGGCAGACAATATATTAAAAAAATGATCATGATCTTGTTCCACTAAAACTTTCTTTATAAAAACAGATGGCAGACCAGATCTGACCCACCAGCTTACCGAGTTAGAGAACTAACGGGATTCTACCGTCGCTGTGTTCAACAGGAGTGATAGGATGAGAGAAGCTGCTATAGGTAGTTAGGTTATGCTTCCTGGAAGAGGTGAGGTGTGAGTCAGACCTTGAGGAAGGAAGAACTGTTGGAGCACTTGCCCACCTCTTCCTCCTCTACCACCATCTTTCCCAGTAGATTGCTTACGTATGATTAGACTCAGTTGGATTTTGAGGTCCCTGAACATTCTAACTGCAACTTAACTATCACCATAGCTCCAAGGTCAAGCATAATCGGGATTTTGTGCTTATTGGGCAAAAGGGTATTTAACATTCACTTATTTGCCCACTCTCCCCTTTGTTTCTTAGAAGGTAGAGTTCCTGTCCATCCTGTGCTACAGCCTGGTGACGACTTTGTAGCAAGACCAGGGAGTCCTTACAGCTTGCTAGCTACTAGTTAGCACAGAGCCAAACTGCCTTGGGTATCTTGCTCTGCCATTTCCTAGCGGGCCTCAGATGTGTCATGTCTCTTCTGTCCAAAGAAAATAAAGATAGTATTTGTCTCCTATGATTGTGGTAGGAATTAAATGAGTTAATATTACATATTATTTAAAAGGGTTTCAGGCATGAAGCAACTCTTTATTAAATGCTGGCTATTATTAACATTACAAAACTAGACCTATTCTCTTTGTAATAATCTTGCACCTCCTTGGTAGGAGGGAAAGAAAGGAGCTGCTGGAAGCTGCTGACATTCATTTGGAAATTCTAACCAACTTCTAGCTCCAGCCTTATTTGTTTGTTGTTTTAATCTCTCTGCCCTGGGCTGCTGCACAAGGAGAGGAGTTGATTGGCAGCTTAACTGTTTAAAATCAATATAAGAAGCACTTGGAGATTAAAGCAATTTAAGCAAGGTACTGACTGGGGTTGGGAGCTAAAACTGCTCTTGAAGGAAACAAGTGAAGGAGATGAAGAAAGTGGGTCAGAAAGGAAACAGCAAAATTGTGTGAGTGGAGGTGAGATTACAACAATAGAGCAGCATGACTTTTTTGTCACAAAGAGATCATTTCTTCTTACAAAAAATAAAATAAAATAGAATCCAAAGCCCTAATCTCAAAATTGCTCCTGCCCAGGACTGATTGTTCTGCTGATTTAAACACATTTGTCTCCACCCTCTGCTCCCTGCTGCCATGTCCCCCACCCAGATGGGCACCTACTTCCCCCTTCTCAATCTCTGCAGGAACTTGTGTGCCAGGTACAAATGTGGTGGTTACATGTCACTCATGTTTCCAATACCACCAAAGACCAAATCCCACTGGGATTGAATTACAGAGACCAGGGAGGAGGTGTGGGGGCTGCAAGGTAGAAAGCACACCCGCCCCCCCACCTGCCCCACAGTGGGGCCCATGGCTGCCTCATGGCCGCCCAGGCAGACCATGCTCTCAGCACATGCAGGCTGTTCTCACAGAGCAGCAGGCTCCCTGTGGGAAGCTGAATCTGCACTAAACGCACAACAGGGCCAAGGAGATGTGGACAGGACAGCCCTAGTGTGCGCATTACCCATCTGCCTCTGACAGGTACTGCAACCTCCATCTCTGGCTCGTCGCCCTCAACTCCTCCTGCCCTACTCTGTGAGCTAGGAGTTAACCTTTGATTTAGTTGGCAGAAACTTCCAACATGGCCCCTAATCTCTCCCACCCTATCTCCTCCACAAAATTGATCTCTTCATGAGAAATTAATCACATGTGCATAGTTTACAGGCGGGTTCCCATACTTCTAATTTCTCAGTCAATGACCTAAATTCTTTATACCATATTGATGATCTTTCAGGTTCAAAGGGCCAGGAAGGATCAGGCACCGGTAGTGTTGAGCATCCAGAGAGCCTAGGGCACTGAATGTACCTCAAAAGCACAGGAGCCTTGGGCCTCCCTGGTGGCGCAGCGGTTAACCGCTGCGCTGTGGAGCTGTCCGCAGCAGCGATGTGAGTTTGACACCCAGCCGGGGAGAATCCCACATGGTGCGGCAGACCTCTCCTGCCTCACCCGCTGCTCCCCTCAGCAGTGTATTTCTGATCTGCCTGTTCTGCTCCCCACTCTGTCTCTGGTGAAGCCTCTCACCACTCCACACCTCTGGCCTGTACCCCAGCTGTATGTATAAATAAATACATCTTTAAAAAAAAAAAAGCACAGGAGCCTTGAACAGAGTATGGTCACTGCTGTGCCTCAGTCCTCTGTGCTTATCTTCAGCACACAATCCACACCCACCCCCTAAAAAAGACAGGGAGAGCTCATTATAGAAGAATGTCTCTTTCTTTTTCTTAAGATTTATTTATTTGTGCACACAGGCTGGGGTACAGGTCAGAGGCGTGGGGAGGCGAGAGGGTTCACCAGAGACAGAGCAGGTAGCAAAACAGGCAGATCGACGGAAATACACTGCTGAGGGGAGCAGCGGGCGAGACAGGAGAAGTCTGCCACGCCATATAGGAATCTCCCTGGCCGGGTATCCAACTCACATTGCCGCTGCCGACAGTTCCACAGTGCAGCGCTTAACCGCTGCGCCACCAGGGAGGCCCCAGAAGATTCTCTTAAGTCTTCACTCAACATCACGGATAGATTCTTGGAAATTGTACCTTTAAGTGAAACAATGAATAACCAAACCAGTTTTCCCATAGACTAATTGATAAAAATAAGACTTAAGTTCTGACAGCATATTTCTGATAACAAGAACATCACCAAACTTCTAAATAAAAACCCCAAACATGTTGTAAACAACAATGTACATTCATTCATTCTATCATTCATTCATTTTCCAACCCAGTTATTCTAGCTCAGTGTCTCGGCTACTGGTGCCTGTCACGGCAGCATAGAGCACAAGGCAGGAACCAATCTGGGACAGAACACCCATCTCAGGGCACATCACATGCACACACACACTCACACTCACATCAGAACAACGTGCACATGCCAGTCACCCTCATACACATGTCTCTGGGTTGTGAGGAGAAACCTACATAGATAGAAACACATATAGGGAGGTGTGCGCTTCCTGCACCGCCGGTGGTCCTTGATGGGAATCAATATTTTCTCCTTATCAACATAATGAAATGATGTTGAATGAATTGATGTTATTCAAAGTCCTGCTGTACTAAATAATATATGCCATCAGAATAATAGAATAGAAAAGCACCATTTGGTAGCCACCAAAAACATATGTGATTCAATGAAAGCGCAACAACACTATTCTTATCCATTGCGTAAAATATTCTTGAAAAACAGAATATTTGTGGGATTTAAAATAAAGTCCTACAGGTCACTTCTTAATTTAGGAAAGAGATTCTTTGTAATGGAGATGCTGGTGGCTACCACCTTAACTCAGGGAGTAAATCCAGCAACGCCAGCAAGGGGATAAACTGATAGTCTGTGCCTCCTGCTGTGATTCAACATCAGTTATACAATATCTCACCCAAAATGTTTAACTTGCATCTATTTACAAGGAAACAGAAATCCAAAATGTAAGGAAATTCTGTAAGACAATGAGGCGGACTCTCAAAAACTTGCCCATCAATAAAAGGAAATAATAAACCAGCAAGTAAACATCCATCAAGAAGAGGCAGGGATTGCCTATTAAAAGCCAACTGGAAAGTAAATGCAATGAGAGACTCTCACTGGGTCCTGAATTTTTAGGAAGAGCTATGAAGTATAGGGGAGCACTTGGTCTAATTTGAATAGGGACCACATGTTAGCAAGTGACATCAGTGTTAAATTTCTTGGGTGGCTTAAGGGAAGTGTAGTTCTGTAAGACGAGGTCCTCATGTTCTCAGCATCTATTCCAAGTCATCTAGGGTTGAATTGTTATAATGCATGCAAGTTACTTTCAAAAAGAGTTGGGGGCAGAGGGGAATGTATGTGTGTACATATATATATATATATACACAAAGAGAGAAAACAAATGTGGCAAAATGTTAGTGAATGTGAGATTCTGTTTCTGTCAGATTCTCTAAAGGTTGGAGTTTTTCTCAAAAAAAAAAAACCTGATGGAGATGGAAGAACCCTCTACCCCTTTTAATGTGAACCATTTTCTTGGAGGGTATAGTGAGTGATAGGACAGAAATCCCTAGAATGTTCCTTTCTTTCCTCTCCATTACAAAAGATTTTGTCTTTGCCCCTCATATTTTCTCCCCACTCCACACTTGTACTCACTTATGATAATGTTGATTTTGGGGGTGCTGTGATGCTGGACCAGAACAAGAAAGAGGAGAAAGTATATGATCTAAAATTGGAGAAGAGTTTGCCAAGGGCTTGTGGCAGTAAGGGGGACTTAGAAATCATGAGGGCCACTAAGTGCTGGGCCTGAGCATGGCCGCATTCTTCCTTTTATGGGCACCCTACTTTCTTTCGCCACCCTCTCCTTTTTAAAACCTGCCCCTCAGCAGCCTTAGGGTAGATGAGCTCATGGACCTGATTCAGGGCTATGGGTACAGCCACATCTGATTGAACTTGTCCCACTGCCTTCCCGGAACAATAGTGGGTCAGATTGTGGCATCCTCATCCTGATTTTGTCTTCCGGAGACTCTGGCTTATGCCCTCTCCAGCCACAGTGGACAGAACTGTTGTCCCTCCCTCACTGCCAGTTTAGTAGGCAGGTAACCCAAAGACCTGAGAGGCTGTCTTCTCCAGTGCTGCCAACCAGAGGGATACTCCCCAGATCTTTGTTCTGCTCATTTGCCTTTTGAAAAATCTCTAAATGTTCTGTTTCACAAAACAAGCAAAGTCTCTTGACTATGCTGCTATTAGTGTTGCTGCTATCGTCTTGCCCTTTAATTCAGTCTGACAGCCAGGCAAGCATGTTTGAGCTGCACGTAAATCAAGGCCAAGCAGAATCGGGGCAAGGTGTTCCACCTCTTGAGAGCTGGAGTCTCTGCACAAAGCCTGAAGCAGAGCAAAGAGAAAAATCCATAGTCCTCAGACAAACACATTTTCAAATGTGAGCAGTGCTTGTGGTTACTGATGGTGGGAGTTGGTGACATTTCATCTCAAGCCGTTTCTGTCATTGCATTCCTGGCTGTTGTCTTATGGTCTTTGCCTGCCTATCCAGCACACTCTTTTAGATCTAGTTGGGTCTAAAATTTAGATCTAATATGAATTTTAGACTAGATAGTCATTCATTCACAATAATGTGCTGTACCACATTTGAAATGTCTCCTGTTGACTTGTTCACTGGTCAGATTTTAAGATCCTTCTAACATAGCAAGTGTAGTGGGAATATACATTTTGGGTGAAAGGAATACTTACCAGGTCATATCACTAGTACATAGTTACCTACACTGATATGTGTAGAGCATTAAGGATGATCTATCAGGAGGACTGACCTACTCAGGAAAGAGACAGAGAAGATATTGGTGAGGAAGTAAAATTGAGCTGATATCTTCATAATGATGAGGAATTAGGCAAAGTGTGTATGTGCATATGTGTGTACAGTGTGTGTTCAGTTTTTGGGAGGCGTGTAGATGCGTGTAATCAGGAAGTGAAAAGAGTGTTCTAGGTCAAGGGGGAAGTAGAGATAGAGAGGCTGAGAGCACAGGGAATGGATACTGACTTCTGAGAGCCAGGCTGGTAAAGGAGAGAACCTTGGAACCCTGCAGCGTGCAGCAGTGTGTGCTAAATGGTGGTAGAACTCTAGGGTCTGAGGAGAGCTGGGAAGGACCACTTTCCCCAGAAATCTCCCCATTCTCCAACATCAGCAGGACTCGTTAGCTCTACCATCAGCCAAAATGATCTTTGCATTTTTCTTATTCTATTTTAGAGCGCAAAAGGTAAGTGATTTTTTCCTCCAGCAAATGTTTGTTGACAATGTCAATGTGCTAGGCATGATTCTAGGATTTGAGGTTATGGTGGTGAACTTGACAGAAACAGTGCCTCTTTTCATGGAACTTTCAGTAGGTCCAGCCCCACTCTACAAAACCAGTGCACCCCGGAATTGCTACCTAACATGATCATGTCTCTATAGGGTCGATGGCTTATCTTTTACTTTTACTGATTTCTTTAAATATAAGGTGAGTGGGCTGGGAAATATCTGTTCACCAAATGCTGCTAAGAAAACTGGCTATTCATATGCAAAAGAATGATACTGAACCCTCATCTCACTTCATATCTAAAAATTAACTCAACTGGATCAAAGACCTAACCTTGAGAGCTAAAACTACGAAGCTCTTAAAAAATATCGGGGGAAATCTTTAGGGTGTTGTGACTCCATAGATTTCACAACAAAATAAAAAAGTTGAATTTCAATAAAATTAGAAACTGTCCTGCATCAAAGGATACTACCAAGGAAATGAGAAGACAATGGGGAAAATATTTGCAAGTCACATATCTTATAAAAGACTAATATCCACAATATATAAAGGACCCTAAAACTCAATAACAGCAACAGCAAAACAAATTTAAGAAATGGAAAAAGGACTTGAATTGACATTTCTTCAAAGAAGATGTACAGATGTCCAATAAGCACATGAAAAGGTGCTTCACATCACTTAGTCACTAAGAAAATGCAGTGGAAACAACCATAAAATACTGCTTAGCACCTATTAGGATAGCTGTAATCATTGAAATGAAAAATAATAAGTGTTGGTGAGATATGGAGAAATTCAAGCCTCCTGCATTTCTAGTGGAAATGTCAAACATTGAAGTCACTGTGGAAAGTAGTTTGGCAGTTTCTCAAAGGGTTAAATCTAGGATTCCCATATGATCCAGCAATTCCACACCTGGGTGTGTATCCAAAAGTATGAAAAGTAGAAATTTGAAGAGATCTTTGTATAAAAGTATTCACTATAGCACCATTCACAATTAACTAAAAAGTAGGAACAACAGTATCTATCAGCATATTAATAGATAAATAAAATGTGGAATATGTATGAAAGGCAATAATTATTCAACATAAAAAAGGATGAAATGTTCAAGAGTACTAAAACATGGACTTTGAAAACCACATGTTTAAGTGAAAAGTGCCAGATGCAAATGGGCAAAATCTTAATAATTTTACTTACATGAGGTACCTAGAATAAGCAAATTCTCAGAGAAAGTAGAATAGACGTTACCGAGGACTGGGGGGAGAAGGAAGGAAAGAGTTATCATTTAATGGGTTAAGATGTGATTTATAAGAAACATATTCAGTGTTCATCCCAGATTTGGACACAGAGCTTCTAAATCTCTTGGAATTTCCTCAGTGACAACAGCAATAAAGGTGTTTGTTATATTAATTAGGTGACATCTTGAAAGCACCCAAGGGTGTAGGCTGGTTGTAAGGCAGCTAGGCATGTGATGAGTGTTGGAACTTTCAGTACCACCTTCCTGACCTCTAAAGATGGCAAGAGGCTAGATGTTGACTAAATCACATGTGACCAGTGGGTGATTTAATCAGTCATAGCTATGACATGCAGCCCAAAGGACAGGCTTCGGAGAGCTCTGGGTGGGTGACCCTGCGGAGGTGCTGCGAGAGTACTCTTGGAGAGGGCACAGGAGCACCACACTCTTTCTCCAGACTTTGCCCTGTGCGTCTCTTCTTCTGCTCCTATAAATGCTCCTTCTTTTGTTCCTATAGCTATGAATGGTTATGTCCATTTATAATAAAGCAGTAATCCACTGAGTCCATGGGGCTTCCTGAGTTCTGTGAGCCATTCTCGAAAATTCATCAATCCGAGGAGGGTTGGGAGAAACTCCACTCAATCACCAGTTCAGTTAGAAGCATGGGTGACAACCTGGGCTTGCTACTGGCATCTGAAGTGTGTTTGTTTGTGTGGCAGGGCGAAGGATTAGTCTTATGAGACTGAACCCTTAACCTGTGGAATATGACAATCTCTCCAGGTAGATATAGTGTGAGAATTGAGTTGAACTCTTGGACCCCCTTTTGGTGTCTGAGGAGTACTTATTGATATGAGAGAAACTCCCTTTCACTTTGGAAATTGGGACTCAGAGCAACTCACATTTCGGCACAAAAGTATTTGTTGAGGATAATGAAAAAGTTTTGGGTATAGATAGTGGTGATAATTAGCTAACATTGTATAGGTATTTAATGGCACTGAATTACACACTTATAGAGGGTTAAAATGATTCATGTGTATATTTTACAACTGAAAAATGAGAATACAAATTGGAAGTGATTCAGTTTCTTGAGTAAACTCAAGAACAGCGATAAAGAGAACTGGATTTAGATGACATGAAAAGAGATTGTGAGCATGCATGTGTGTGCCCAGGCAAAGGTTATTAGCAAGAGCAGAGGGGAGAACAGAAGTACTTGAAGGTATGAAGAAGGGATAACCAATGAATGAAACAAAAATTCAGGTGGCACAATGGCCAAGGACTCTGAAGATCTGGAATGTTTACATTTACATAGAATTCATATTTGACTTAAGAGAGGTGGATAAATAATGCTTCTCTTTTCCACACTGGGAAGAAAACATTGGACAGAGAGAAATAAGTAAGGACAAAGTTTATGAACCTTCCAAATTAAAACATCTTATTCTGTCATTTTCAATTTTAGGTTTCCATGCTGTAATTTAAATTCCATCAGGACCTCAAATCTTTGTGAGTGGTATATTACAGACTTCAAGGAAAAATGTCTGAATCCTGTGATTTAATGACTGAATGAAAGTCAATCTTCAAGAGGTAAGATGAGATAAATAATTTAAATAGAAGGAGTAAGTGGAAGATGTGATGGGGAGGATGGAAGAACTCCATGAATACTAGGGGCTGCTGGTGTTCTAGGAACTAGCAAAGATATACTTGATTCTTTTTCTCAGGCAGTGAGTGGAGGCGTTCAAAGCCAGTTGCCAAACATAAGGAAATGTGTGTCTTTAGCCAAATCTTTTTCTTTTCTATGCAAGAAAACAGTGAAAAATGGAAAAAATGTCTTGGCCCATTTCTAGGTGAGTTCTTTAGTCATTTTCATTTCTGGAGGCAATGAAGACAGTAACTCCCTTTTCTATCTTAGAAGAGGAGAATGGAAGTGGCAGACTATTCCATTGCCTCAGCCAACCAAACTCTCACCCTGCTTCTCCTGAGCGAGTGGCCTGCCTCGCTCACTTCCCCTCAACATGGCTGACGATAGAATCATCAGTTACACATTTTCCTTTTGCATGTGGGACTCTGTGAATCAGCCTTCTTTCTCTAACAGAAATACTGAAAAGTAGGTCAAGTTCTCCTATTTACTAATAGGAATATGCCAAAAATCATAAACAAGGGACATATATCATATTCTGAAGTGAGACGAAAAGACTACAAAATATCTCAATATTTATGTACTACTTTTATGGTAGCTTACAAATTCTCCCTGGAGATTTAAGGCTCACATCTTGTGTTCTTGGTTCTTCAGGTAGTATTGTATCAAGACTTTCTTGTCTTGAAATGAAGGAATGATTATAATCATTAAAATGCCCAGAATGCCTGGACTTCCAAGAAAGATGTAGCCAACAGTTTCTGATAACTTTCATCAATTACTTTTTCTTACTAATTGGGAAAAAAAGGTGAATTCAAGGTATAGAAATATTTGCATTTTACATGAATCCTTGATAAATAAATAAGGAAATCAGTATTTCCTGGCATCATAGGGCTACCAAAATAACAATAATCAATCCATGTGTGTGTGTGTGTGTGCACGCGCGCGTGTGTCTGTACATAGATGCATATATACATGTGTGTTAGATTCCTGTGTTTTCTAGTTAAAAACTCCAGTATTACAGTAAATGTTCACTCCAGGCTTCAGAACTGCACTCAAAGATAAACAGACTCAAGGAGCACTTGAGCTCAGTGCCCGGAAGATGACGGAGGAGCTGCCTATATAGGCGAAGGGGAGGGGCTAAATCCATTTTATGCAAATGAGATTTTCAGTCATTGTTGTTCCGATTGGTGGGAAAGTTTGTCCAGTGGAAATTGATCTAATTTTCATATTGGGTGTCGCTTACCAGTGTGGTTTAACTTTCTTCTAGGCGTGGATGCATCTCTGAGCATCCCTGGGGTGGAGTGGGGGTCACCTGAATGTGTCTGGCTGCTACCCAAATTCTGGATGGCTCCATATCTGTTTTTCTTATTTTATCATTTTGTGTATCATGCAAATGAGAAAAGTTCTAAATCACCCCAGAATGTTGTGATCAAGAATAACATTTTCAGTCCTTAACAAATTAACCACCCAAACTGTAGATGCCTGAGAAATACTACTTACCTTCAACCAATAAGGCTGTGCTAGCATTTAGGGATTCCACAGCCTTGAAATCAGGGACTCCCACAAGAGTGCTGGTGGAAGCGTGAGTGACTTCATTTACATGAATACGCACTTTTTCTCCCCCCCAATAGTAGAGTCACCTCATATTTTCTCACCATTTGAAAAATGGTCATTATACATCCGCTGCTCCTTGGAGCAAAATCAGTGGGTTTTATAAAAGCTGCAATGAACAGCTCTCTATGACTCTAAGATGAGCTGGGAAAATGGAACTTGATGTCCAGTGGTGTACACTCAGAAGGTGTGGAAGCTTGGGGTAGTTACAAATTGAACACAATTGCTCAGAAGGACAAAAGTAAAATGACACTTCTAGGAGTCATGTCTGGACAGTACTACTTCCCAGGCAAATCTTATGTTTTATACCCAATAGAGATGTTATAAATAAAATCATACCCCAGACAGGAAGGCACGGTTTTCATCTCGTTCTCTCCTATTAACTCCCTATTACCAATCTTTCTTCTTGTATGGACCTACAAATTGTATAGCATGACTCATTTTGAAACACTGCTTTCTATTTTTCTAAGCCTATAAAATAGTTTTATTGTCCCTGTGGTTATTTTGGCCAATTCACAATTTCAGTACTTTGAGCACTGATGTCTTATTGGTGAGGGTAGCTCATTATGTAGTATCGAAACATTGCCTGGACCACACACTGTAGACTGTGGCTACAGTCTCTTATGCTCACCCCCCCTTCCACCAACTGTGACCTCCAGAGCAGAGTTGGTTGTTCCCCCAGGAGTCCTGCCTGTCTACATGGTGTCTTATTTCAGTTTAACACAGCACTCTGTTGCATAGAATTTTTAATGCTTGGATGGCTTCAGAGCAATTTGGGATGTTTTATCTACCCCAAAGCCATTTTGGTCTATGGAGAGACTTAAAACACTCCATCCTTCTACCTCATATCCATTACAGTTCTACTCCCAAAAGGTCTCAAAAGGTTGTGCCCTTCTCATGTGGGATTCCAATTATATCAGACAGATTCATTACCCCAGACTGAGGTGCAGAAAGTAATTTCTTGGAGGTTTCCACCACTCAGTGTTCCAATGGACACTTACTGAATATTCTTTCATGTTAATAGAGACACTAACTTTAAATGTGTACTCATTAGCTCGACTCTAGGATATATTTTTTTTTTAAATTGTGTTCACACATCAATCAGCTCAAGTGTTTCCTGTGTCACGGTTGGTATAGTAATGATCATCAGCATATCGACAATCCATTGACTTGCTTCTCCTAATAAAATAGAACAATGTGATTTTTTGGTTGATATTTCGAGTTTTTCCCCATATCTAGTTCCACTCTCCTTCCAGGCATGAGATGATATTATATTTCCTTCCTGTCTTGTAGTTAGTAAGATAGGATCAATTGTCCAATTCTGGCCAATTGGCTGTTAAAGGATGTGATGTGGTTCTCATCGGTAGTGAAATATCCAATGGCCAATAAGGCACCCTTTTGCACTCCCCTTTCCTGCCCCATTGACATGGGTGCCCTGTGTTCAGGGCACAGCTGTAGGAAGGCGGGACCTCCACCAGTTCATATCACCAAGTCACCACAAAAAGGACAGTTGGTCAGGAGTGTCACCTGAACTTTGCATGAGTGAGAAATTTCCTGATTTTTCTAACCCACTAGATTTGGGATTTGTATATCAGTGTAACATAATCTTGCTTTTCCTTCCCAACAAAGATTTCTTTCACGATGGGCAGAATGTCATATGGCCCTACTTCCGCTTGCAGTTAATGCTCAAAGTCAGACCAGATGTCATTAAGATTTAGAGTTCATGACTGGTTGCTGCATACTTAGTGCCCAGTCTGTCACTACATGGGTTCTTCCAGAGATGCCATAAATCACCACCACTCTGACAGCCTGCTTTCCATGCGTCCAAGGGGCTGGAGCAATTCAGGTGAGGGGGAAGTCACCTTGAACAATAATAGTCTTCACCAAAAGTAACAGGTTTATGGGCACGGGTAATCGGGTATTGCTGGATAATATTGCATACAATCTTGGTGGTTGACAACAAAGTCATTTGCAATCCCAACTCTCACTTACTACATTTGTCTACATAGGGGTAGGGGTTTGGGATCCCCTGCAGTTTGTGTGTCAGTGACGTCACAGGTCTTTCATTCCGGGCCCATCGGCCATCCAGGGCATGGTCTTCTTCTCGTGGCTGGCAAACACAAAGGGGAGCCAGCACATTTCAGGTCTCTGTTCCTGGCATCTCTGCTAATATATCATTGACCTGAGTCAGTCAGATGGCTGAGCCCACAGTGAAAATGGGGGTGGAGTTTGGACACATCAAGGCCATCTGTCAAAGTGCCTGGGCGTATAATTCTATTAAAAGGAAAAAGTAAAAAATGGAAATAAAAATGATTCTACTGAATGAACTATACTGGAACAGAAAAAGTTAAAGGTTCTTTTATTTCAAATGACCGAAATCTCAAAACTATTTTTCTCCATGATACCATTAGCCATATACTCAGTATTTTCTGCACTTGTAATATTTATTCTTGTTTCTTATTTTTATATGAATCTATTTATTTGTTTGTTGATTATTTATGGATTTTGTTTATTGGCCACCTGGTAGCTAGTCCTCATTCTGACTTCTAATTCGATAAAGGGCATTTTCATTGCACCATATACTTCATTCTTTTTGACAGACTATGAACTTATAAATAACGCCTCGTTCAATCAGTGGGTTATGATAATATTGCTCCTTGGGATTGTGAAAACAAGCTATATATCCAAACAGTATTTTTATTTCCCAATTTGTAGTTTTTTAAAATGAATATACCAATTGACTAAACAAGTGGTCTCTATTTTTACTGCTTTCCATTATGCTTAACAAAGAAAAATTCAGAAATCCTGACTTGTTTCTCAGAAAAACCTTCCTTGGGACCTGCCGCAGTGAATGGCCATTACTGATATGTGTATTCCATCTTTCTTATCCATCCATTGGCCCTATACATCATGAAGGCATGTGCCTGGACAGACAGTTCATAAAGTGACTAATGAGAAGATAAACAGATAGTGATAGAACCATCAACTATCCCCTGAGTCTCAGCTCTCGTGGCTTTGAGCTGGGGACTTGCAGTTTCCTTTGCATGGTTCTACCCCACGAGCTGTTTCAGGCTGAGAGTTGAGCTGGCAAAACCGTTTGATATTCAAGATGTGAACCTATTCTTGGAGCATGTGTGCTGTGAACTGACTTGTCCTAATATCCTAATCCATTTGATCCTAAATCAAAAAACATTTATTGAACACCTATGTTTCAAGCGCTATTCTAAGCTCTGAAGATAGAGCAACAAATGAAACAGATGAAATCCCTCCTCTTATGGTGCCAACATTTTAATAGGATTCTGAGGAATTGGGAAATAATTTTTTTAGTAATTTTCAAAGTAAGGTCCTTATTGATAAATCTTCAATAGCTATTTTCTGCATAGTCACCTCATAATAATATTAAAGGAGGAAATAAGGGTTTGTCCATTTTAATTTAAATATTAGGAATAAGGATGACTCCAGCACTTGGAAATACCTTGAGACATCAGAAGTCTCCTAGTCGAGGTATAGAAACAGCCCCCGTGACATGCTTTCATTCCCAGCCTCTCTTGATTCAAAGAGCACATATCCCTGGCTCTTCAGTTAAAAGTTGTTGATTCAATGTACCACGGCTGGCCCCTGGGATAAGGGTGATTAACAAAGAACGGCTCAGTGATTTACACTCAAGTCACTTTTGAAAAACAGTGCAATAGGAAAATGAGAGCAAAGGTTCAGGCTCTAAACCTCATTTTCTTTAATCATCCCAATAGCCTTGCAGTGTAAACATCTCTGTCTTTCTTTTACAGGCAACAAGGATAGTATTTCCAACATTAAAACATTAGTAAATGGTGAATCTAAAATTGAGCCCGAAGACCAAAATCTACCTCCAAGAATCATTCTCTTTCTGTCATACTTCATTGTCTTTTCTTTGCTCACCAGTTCATTCATTCATTCATTCATTCATCAATTTCAACAGCTATTTATTATTGGGTATTGGTCCTAGGGATAGATTGAGTTGGAAAGAGTGGAGTAAAAATTTGGGTCAGATCCAAGAAACTCAAAATCTGCAACAGATAGCATTTGATTAGAGCCCATGAAATACATTCCAGGAAAGAAGAGGAGAGAAAAATCGGTTACAGCTGGAGAGATGCTTCATGGAGGAGGTGGCCTCTTAGAATATGGAGAGATGGGTACAGAGAGCCAAGGATTCTAGGTCGAGGGAACAGAATGAAGAAAATCCAGAGGCCAGCAAACATAGATGATAGGGAGCCACAGGACAAATGAAGAGAGGTTTCCACAGGCACACACTTAATTTTATTTGAAACCATTTATGATAAGATAGATCTTCATATATATATATATATATATATATATATATATGTATATATATGTATATATATAGATATATAGATATATATGTATATATATGTATATATATAGATAGATATATATATATATATATCTCGGAATTAGATTTCAGAATCCTTTTGAAAATGGGAAGACATCCCTAGGACTGGCTTTTCCTCTGGCACAATCTGCTGAAGCTCAGCTAGCAGCTGCCCCTTTCAGAGGGAACATCTTCTTTCTAATTCTCTTGGGCCAATGTACACACTTACGTTATCTGCTCTGCCACTGTGTGCATTTAGTTCAGTTCTTTGAGCAGCAGATGTAGAATAAGTGGCAACAGATGAAACTAGAAAGATAAGCTGGAACATTGGCAGGTTTTGCCCCCACCAGGGGACCAGGCATTGGACATGTCCGCTAAGGGTGCTGAGTCTGTCTTCTGTTAGCTGTTTCAGTGAGTTCTTAGCACTTCCCTGTGCAGGGAGATGGAGCCAGAGGCAGTGACTGTCTGGACAAGTCCTCTCCTGCCCAGGAATTTATAGTCTGCTAAACCCACTGGGAAGATCATTCTCCACACAGAAAGTGGGCATATGGCAGGGGTGTGGGGTGTGGGGTGGGGGGGATGCAGACTCAACCAAACAGCCTTTTAATAAAAGGTGAAACTAGTTGGCGATTAGTGAAGTCCTTCTCCATTACCGCCTCGGGGCCTGTTCTGTGACTTAAATGTTAGCTTTATTTAGCCAACCGGGGAGACGGTAATGGCTCAGTGAAGGGGGAGACCCATGAATTTCTAAGATTGGCTTGGCATTTTCTTAACCTAGAGATAAATGCTGGAACACATATCCAGGGAAAAGAGCAAGAGAGAGAGAGGGAGAGATCAGACAGCTACATAGACAAAGAGACATACAACTACAGAAAGGAGAAATTCAACACATATGCATTAAGAACCTACTATGTGCCAGGCATCTTCCCTAGTGGTTGGCTGGTGGCCAAATGGTGAAGAATATGCTAGATTTGGTGTTTTTCACAGAAAAAAAAATACCATTGAAGTTTTTAACCTAAATATAAAAAGACATTTTGGGGCCTCTGGATCAGTTAGGCCAAGAACAGGTAGAAGTTGCATGTCAGGAACCAATCAGTTGTTCTCAGCTTCAACATAGTTGATGGCTGACTCTTACTCTAAGTAATGGGGGATGGAATATTGAGTCTGTTTAGGCAGCTGGTATAATGGTAAAAACATGAGTTTTAGAGTCAGCGAGTCCACGGTTTAAAATCTGCTCTGTAGTGTACAAGCTCTGCAGAAACTCGTGTTTTCATGCCTCAGTTTCCTCATCTATAAAATAGGCCTTGTAACTCTTTTAGTATTCAGTGATGTTACATTTTCAGGTGGCCTGTAGGCACTTAGTTACTAACAAGTCACATTCCCACCTCAGCTTTCTTAGTGACATGGTCCAAGCAATCCTGATTCATTTCATTCCTGCTGGAGGATAGGAGGCAAGAGAGATTCAGGTCCCCAAACTTCAAACTAAAAGCTAATGAAAAATATATGTCCTCTCACTTCCTTATTTGGCTGCCTGCAAATTATGTGTCTTGATGCATACCGGTTCCTCTGCTATTCCATGCCTTCAGACACTGAACTTTGAGTCTTTGTCACATCAGCAGTGCAGAGCAATTCCATACAGAAGTCTGACATTTCCAGTTGAAAAAAATAAATTGATTAAAATTCAACAGGCATGTAGTGTTCGGCATTTAAAGGTCGAGGAATCTCGGGAACTATCAACTGTAAGATAATTCAACATTTAACGTGGCTGGGGGCAGCCAGGAAGTGTTTCTTTCTCTCATCGCCTCAGCATTTGACTGCTGAGAACATAATTGTGGCAAATTTAATTACAGCCTTGAGAGGGACCATCCATCTTTGGGGGTCCGGAGCAGTTGGGCTTCCTGAGAGAATGGAAAGATCAATTTCACTTTCCATGGATTCCGTCTTCACTTTTGTTAGGCAACAGTCTTTGCTTCCCTTGCCTGAGCAATCTGGAGCTGCCTTACTTTCTTTCTGAGATTCCCAGAATGACTGCAAGCCGGATAATCTTTTGTTTGAGGAGGAAAGGTAGCAGATCTGCAGGTCATGTGTCCCAGGAGTTCATTCCTCACAGCCATGCTGGACATATTAAGCAGGTGTGGTGGAAACCCTGCTCACCATCAGGTGGCAAATGCCTGGCGTGGAGCTGGCAGCAAGTGAACATGCCTGCCATAAATGTTTGTTGAATGGAGGAACCAAAAGACCGTGTTTAGGCTATTTCATATACTATTAGATCTTGGACAAATTACTCACCTGCTCTCGGCCTCTAATTTTGCCTTAGTAAAACAGATAATAATAACTATTTTCCACGGGTGTTTGTCAGTTGCCTGTTAATTTCTTGTTCCCTACTCCTGACGGTGATCTTCTTTAATTTAGAAACTGGTCTCTTAGGTCAGCACACATCCCTGCTTCTGATGGCAGCTAGGAAATGGTGTAGGGACTCGTTAGATTTAAAATGAGTTGGAGTTCATGCCCTATAGCAGTGAAAGTATTGGAATCGAATGCAGGAAGTGAGGGCCCAGAAGCCTGTCCTGTTACCAGTGTGTGATATGACCTCAAGGTCTTAATTTTCTCATCTGTAAAATGGGGTATTTATGTTAGAACATCTCCAAGGTTCCTCTGAGTTCTGGTATTCTTTGATCCCTATTCCTGTTTTAGTAGGCCTTTGTTCTTTAGGGATTACTTATTGTGCATCAGTGATAACTTGAAATAATTAGCACATAGAGACATTGTCTCATGAAAACATGAGGTAACTAAGATATGACACGACAGAACTCTGCAAATATGTAAAGAATTTTATGGTGGGGCTACTGATCAGGCTTCTGTTACTGCAGACAAGGATGCAATTAGACAAATGGAGAGATTTCTTGATTACTGCAGGGATAAAATGATGCCTACATTCAGTTTCCTCTGCAGGTGAGAGGTAGAGTCCCCCATGAATCAATCAATGAATCAACAAATATCTGCTAAGCCTGCTTGCTGCTTATTTTTTTCTTCATGACATTTTATTCAAAGTGTGGATTGTGAACCACCTGCATCAGAATCACCTGGAACTCATGCTAAAAATGTAGATTCTTAGACTCACTGCTGCTGAATCTGACTCTCTGGGGCTAATGTCTAGAATCTGTGTTTTAATAAGTTCCCCAAATGACATTTCTATGCATCCTAAAGTTAAACAAATGCTGTTCTCATGCCCAATAGACTCAAGCAATGTTTTGTCCCAACCTGGTAGCTATTAAAATGATAATAATGGCAGATATTATTTGTTGAGCACTGACTATGGATCAACTATCTTACCTGTGTGTTTATAGCAACCACACTCACCCTGTGAAGTAGGTGTTATCCCACCTGAGAGATGAATAAAATAGACAGAGTGACATTGGCACAACCAGAAAGGATTAGGAAGTTCGAGCCCAGTTTCCTGACTCTCATTCTACTACACCACAGTTACTTTCCGCATGCTGTTCTCCAGGAGGGCCTTTCTGTGAGACTGGTGTCCTAAAGCCATGACCTTGCTTGCATCTGAAAGAGGAGCAGAGTGAAAGGTCACAAAAATGCAAGTTCATGGTGAATTTCTGTTTTCAGAGAGAAGACTGAGCAGATGGGTCTCTAGCTCCCTGCAAAAATCCTGAACTGTGATTTCTCAGAAAATTCACAGATATCTTTCTCTTTTCTTTTAAGAACACAGGACTTGTGTGTGATCTTACTGTGACCCCTACAGGTTATTCAAAGCAGAATGAGCTGACAACCTCCATCATGGGTGTCGGTCCACAGAGCCACTTTCAAATGGCCCATATTTGCATTATTTCTTATAATTACAGAATAATATCTCACTTTGGGTTTTCAGTTTCTGAAGGTCAGCAAAGATCATAGAGGACCTAACCCTCCTCACTTTGGATAAGGAAGGCTAATATTATTAGCTGATAGAATGACAGTTTCACAGTGAAACAATCAAATAGCCATTTACGTCCATTGTCTATGATTACCTGACGTGTGTCAGAAGTGGAAGGCTAACTTGAGACAGGTAAGATAGGCTAGTACACAAGTGCCAGTGATTTTAGGAGATTCTGCTTTAGTCTTTCCCCAGCATCAGAGTTGGAACATAGGTTCTGACCTTCAGTGTGATTCTATTCTAATTCTTTAAGGGTTGAAAAATTACCTATCCAAGTCATCTGGAATAGTTTAGGGAAAACATTACAGAGTCAGGAGAATGCTTGAAATGGCTACACTTTTCGTTGTGATCCATTCAACTTTCCTTGATTGATAGATGGAAGGGTTAGGGCTATGGAAATAACTAGGTAGCAGTCACATTTTGGAAGAGCTCATGGTCTAGTTCATTTGCTATGTGAAGCAGGAAAAAAATAACTTACAACTGGTGAATTCTTAATGTTAGGAGAGTTTAAAGGGCAGGATTATCTCAAGAAAATCAGATAAAATAAAGATCTTAAGGAGTTGGCAAAGGGCATGTCCATGAAATTGCTTGGTGCCCTTGGGTAAGTCACTCAACCTCTCTTGACCCTGGTTTCCTTATCTCAAATGGAAGGGAGTTAGATAAGGTGATCCCAGTGGTCTTTTCAGGATCTAACAGTCTATGATTCTACTGCTATTTTTATAAACATAAGCTACTAAACTTAGATCTATGGCTTGTTTTAGAAAAATTAAATTGATTAAAACCCATTTTCCACTCCTCAGAAAATCTGAAATCCACTTTAGAATACAAGGGTCCTTAGTGACCTAGACAAACCCTACCATTTTAAAGTCACTAAAATCCAAAAAGGGAAAATAATTTCCCAAGGTCACATGCAAATTAGTAGCTGCTACTCTTAAAAGATAGGCTTCTGGATTCTTAATTAAGAAGGAAGCTGATCCAATGCATTTCTACCCCATCTTACTGCTTTAAACTCAGTATAGGTACCTTTTAGAACATTTTTTTTATTGTTTTGGAACATCTAATATTATGCATGCCCAGAATTGTGTTCAGACCAATAGGTTTAATGATATGAAAGTACAAGAAGAATAAGAGAGGATTTTTTCCCAAAATATCAAAAATATTCACAGAGGTATCTCTTCACCATGTTTCATCACTTTTCTCCTTCATATCTGTAACTTGATTTCTAATTAAAGACAATAGAGGTATCATGGAAATTCTAGCAGTTGTACAATTAATAATGTTGGTATTGGTGAAGTCAGTGAAGGTCATTAATTTGATAATAGAATTTTGGATGTTTTTTATAGTAATAAATTTACCCTCTTGAAAAATATTAAATTTAGATAACAACATAAATTTAATGCATCACATACATAAAATGTTGGTAAGTGGGGTAAGCTTCAGGTAAGGATTGATCTAGTGCAGCAACATCCCAAGGAAAACATTGTCTTTTTTGCCTCTTCTTTCTCTGCAGCACAAGTTTCATCACAATGTCAGATTCTTTTATCATCATGAAGTGGTTTCCATCAACATTCTGGTTGCTTATTTTTTTATACATGTCCAGTGAGGACAGTATTTCAGATAAATCAAATGTTCTTCTGTCCAATATGTTTCCTAAGAAGGGTTCTTTTGACTCAGTTTAAAACTTACCTGTTAAAACACACACATTGATTGAACAGTGGCATTTTCTCTACTTTTTACAAGATACAATTTTTGAAGATAAAAATTTCCACAATCTATTTGCAGCCTGCCTTATCTCTTTTAATGTCATGTAAACATTAGATAAGCACAAGCAGAAATTTAAGGTATTATCTCTATAGAATCTCTATGTCCTCATCGGTAAAATAAGAAATAGTAATACCTATGTTTTAAGGATCGTGTGAGTGTCATATAAAAGAAACATGAAGGGTGTCTGCCTGACTCATAGTAAATGCTTTATAAATGACAACTGTTATTGATACTGGGGTAGCTGGAAAGTAAGGAAATCAAAAGAATTGTGAATTAAATACAAATTGTTTTTTTTTTTTTAAACCTCAAAACATAAGGAGAGAAGAAAGAGGTGGGAAGAGAGCAAGAGGGAAGGATGAAGAATATGGCAATAATGACATTTATTGAATTCTTACAATATGTCAGGCACTGTTTTAAATGTCTTACCTGAATTAAATCCTTTGCTATTCACAACTCAATAGAGATATTACTCTTTTTTGTACTTACATATAGGTAAAGACTGAAGAGTGTAGATATTGAGTGATTTGTCCAGGAGCTAATGATCAAGAAGATGGAGAATCAGCATTTAACACAACTAGTCTTATTCCAGAGATTAGCTTTCTAAATCCCTCTAATAAAGCCTCAGGAGATGAGCTAGTATGTAATGGAGAAATACCCTAAGAGAGGGAGAAACAGGAAAAAGTTTATCACCTTTCCCTGTGGTTGGGGGGCTCTAAATATGTGGAATGGGAAGAAGTCTGATTGGGGAGCAGTACCATTTGGGAACCATTTCTGACTCTTTTTTTTTTTAAAGATTTTATTTTTTATTTATACATACAAGCTGGGGTACAGGCCAGAGGCGTGGGGCGGCGAGAGGGTTCACCAGAGACGGAGCGGGGAGCAGAACAGGCAGATCAGAAGTACACTGCTGAGGGGAGCAGCGGGCAAGGCAGGAGAGGTCTGCCGCGCCATGTGGGATTCTCCCCAGCCGGGCGTCGAACTCACGTAGCTGCTGCCGACAGCTCCACAGCGCAGCGCTTAACCGCTGCGCCACCGGGGAGGCCCCCATTTCTGACTCTTACAGGTGCCATGGTGGTTTATGACTTTTGGAGATTCAGTAAACCTCTTTGAAGCTCAGTTTCCCTATTTGCAAAATCCTATAACTTTCTAAGTCATCTCTGTGGATCAGACAATAATAGGATAACTTACCTGACTGTTGTAAAAATTAAATCATGTAATATAAGTAATTAGCACATGGTAACTGCTCAATATGTGATAGCTATTATCATCATAATTACATGTTATTATTAAATTAGTTGCAGAGAAATAGTCAAGAAGTTCTCTGTGAGACAAGTGGCTTTTCAGCAGCTTTTTGTGAATGGGGAGTATTTTCATAGGTAGAAATCAGATGGAGAGAGTGTTCTGGAAGAAGGGAAAGCATGTGGGCCTCCCTGGTGGCGCAGTGGTTATGCGCTTGTGCTATGGAGCCATCGGTAGCGGCTTTGCAAGTTCGACGCCCGACTGGGGAGATTCCCACATGGCGTGGCAGACCTCTCCTGCCTCGCCCACTGCTCCCCTCAGCAGTGTATTTCAGTAGATCTGCCTGTTCTACTCCCACTCTGTCTCTGGTGAACCCTTTCACTGCCCCACACCTCTGGGCTGTACCCTAGCTTGCATGCATAAATAAATAAATCTTTAAAAAAAAAAAGAAGGGAAAGCATGAGCAAGTCTTTGTGGCAGAGAAATACAGAGTTGATGTTCAAATTCACTATTTCATGAAACAAGGAAGTGATACATTTTAGAAACACATTGCTCTAGAAATTGTTGAAGGGCAGCCGCCATTAGGGGTTTCGCACAGCGGATCCTCAGCCATCTAGGAACTTTTATGAAGTAGAAAGATAGTGTCTGGGGTATCTCCGATACCAGAGGCTTTCCTGCAGCAGGACACAACTAAACAAACCAAGGTCTGTTTCCACAACATTGTCAAGGAGTGTCTATGGGAGGCCCTGTCCTCCCATAAATAGTTGACTTCTTCCCTTATTTTCTACTGAAGCTCTTGGAACAAAGCTTTGACGGTGGTGGTCCCAATAGGTGGCACTATATAAACTGGCATCTAGGAGGCGACCTCATCTAGGTGTGTGCAAATATGCCCCATGACATTTGCACAACAAAATCTCCTAGCCACACATTTCTGAGAACACATCCCATGAATGTATTTAAATAAAAACTAGGTGCATCCGAAGCTCCTCAAGTACAGCTTCTTGGGTATCTGTCTTGTGTTTTTTTTTTTTTTAAGGTTAATAAAAGATTTATTTGCAAAAGGAAGGGAAATTAAAAAATGAATAACTCAGGGGCAGAGAGAGAAAGAGAGAGAGAGAGAGAGAGAGAGAGAGAGAGAGAGAGAGAGAGAGAGAGAGATCTGCAAATGCCTCCTACGAGATCCACAGAGCTGGAAACCCCCAATGGTACTCTGTAGCCTTGCGAGAAGTCAAGAGCCCCCCAAGGTCCACAAGTCTGGTTATATAACAAACCTGGCTGGTTAACTCCACCCCTCAGTTTCTAGTAATCCTTTCTTCAGTGATGATGGCATTAAGGGATTAGTTGCCCTTAGTGTAGCCTTTGGTCTGAGGTGGGGTTCATAAACCTATCTGTGGAGTCTGTTGCAGACATCCTTTTTCTTTTTCTTTTTCTTTTTATTGTTATTTATATCTTTTACATTTTGTATTCCCCTTGGGTAACGCACCACCAATTCACCCGTGATCCATCTCCATGGTCCCTTGTGTTCTTTTCTACTCCATTTTGGGATCTTACCCTCCCTCCCTCCTCCCAACCCCCCCTCCCACTGAGTGTCTCTCTCCTATTTGGTGTCCTTATATCCTGTTATAAGTGAAACCATTTGATATTTTTCTCTTTCTTTCTGGCTTATTTCACTGAGTATGATCCCATCTAATTCCATCCATGTCGCTGCAAGTTGCACATTTATTTATCTTCTTTGAATGTTGAGTAGTATTCCATTGTGTATATGTGCCACATCTTCTTGATCCAATCATCTATTTTTGGACATCTGGGTTGCTTCCATACTTTTGCTATTGTGAACAATACCACAATGAACATACATAGGTGCATGTATCCTTTTGAATTAGTGTTTTTGTGTCCTTTGGGTAGATACCCAAAAGTGGTATTGCTGGGTCATATGGAAGTTCCATGTTTAGCAGTTTGAGCAACCGCCATACAGCTTTCCATAGTGGTTGGACCAGTTTGCATTCCCACCAGCAGTGTAGAAGAGTTCCTTTTTCTCCACATCCTTTCCAGCATTTGTTTTTGCCTGTATTTTTGAGATCTTGACTCTGCCCTCTGGGGTCTGATTCTGATGGGAGTTAAGGCCCTGTTTACAAGGGATTAAATTTCTGAGCGCTTCCTGCCTCTAGGAAGTTGGGGGCTTCAAGGCCTCTTAGAAACGTGAGCAAGCTCAGTCCCTTTTAATGGAAACTGGTGGTCTGTTATTGATAAAACTCCCTCAAAAGCTCTATGGGCTTTTTACACATCAATGTAGAAAGGTAGAATCAAATGTCCCATTCATTTGACAGAAGTAACAGAATTCTTTTGACATGTATGTTTAATTTGCCCATGTATTATGTGTGAAGCTGCTATGGGAAAATGTGCTTTAAAATTTAGAGAAGCCCTTTGTCTGAGAGGATCTATCCCGGAAAACTTTCAATCCTTCTGATGTCTTAAAACCACAATATAGACGCCATCAAGTAATTTATAAATTAAAGTTTTAGCTTTAGAATTTGGCCGAAAAAGACTATTTCATCCATTATTTTCCACATATCATGTTGGTTGTTCAACTATGCTAGTTTAGAAAATTTTTATCCACTTTTAAGTATTTTGATATATGCATCCTAATTATTATCCTTTCTCTGCATGTGTTAGCTTTTAAACAAATTTTCTAAAGTGTCACCCCAAAATAATAACCGATTATAATTCCATCTTGACCATATTACATTTCCTAATTCAACCCCACAATTATATTCATGAAATAGGATTATAATTTCCATTTTACAGTTAAGTAAAAGGAGGCTCAGCAAGGTTAACTTTCATTCCAAAATTACACCACTATTAACATAACTGGCATTTAAACTTCAATTTGTCTGTCTTGAAAGCTAGAAAATTGACCATTTCACTCCGCTATGTTTCACCCTCTGGCATTACACTTCACAGTTTACCAAGCATGAGCTCATTTGATCTCATTTAATCCAAGCCTGAGAGATTCGAAAAGGATTCTCTGTCATGACGAAACAGAGGACTACACTAAGATGTAAAACCCCTTCTTCTCTCATCTTCACCAAAGAGACAAAATTAAATAATTTCAGAACAACTTTCCCTTTTCTCTATGGCTTAAAAAAGTGCTTTGCCTATCCATTTTCAACCAATTAACCTGAAGTTCCTGCTAATGGCAAGTGTAAAGACTTAGCAATTGTTAATATATTTTGCCATTTTCCATTCCTTTCATTGAGTTGGGTTGATTAGTGCATTTGTGCAACAGGAGAAATGGGTCTTTAATTGAATAGAGAATTTATAACCAGGCATAACACTGGAGGATCCTTGTCTTTGTGTGTGCCAGTGAAAACATAAGACACTGGTTTGAACAACAAGCAGAGGGTGTTTATTGGGTAGCAGAAGTCAGGAGTGAGGTGGTCTTTGGGATGCAAGCCAGGCTTCCCCACTTGTAATGGGTCTTGGATTTTATAAGGAAGTTACACGTATTCGGGGATGGGTCAAAGGGAGGTTATGCATTGTGTTGCAGAGAAGGTATTTCTTAGAAGGAATGGGGGAGCATGCCCAGTCATACATCATACATGTTAGATGCCTCCCATGCTCAGTTGAGGATAGAGACTTAAGCATTAGAAATAAGGGGTCTCGAGGGCCTCCCCGGTGGCGCAGCGGTTAAGCACTGCGCTGTGGAGCTGCCGGCTGCGGCGACCGCGAGTTCGACGCCCGGCCGGGGAGAATCCCACATGGTGCGGCAGACCTCTCCTGCCTCGCCCGCTGCTCCCCTCAGCAGTGTATTTCTGATCTGCCTGTTCTGCTACCCGCTCCGTCTCTGGTGAACCCTCTCGCCACCCCACGCCTCCAGCCTGTACCCCAGCTTGTATGTATAAATAAAAAAATGAATCTTTAAAAAAAAAAAAAAAGAAATAAGGGGTCTCGAAACTGGGTCAGGGCTTGCCAGGGCTTGTCTGGCATTGGGGTGATTGCTGCTCATTTTGACCCTGCTTGGTGCTGTTTGTGTTACTCTGCAGCAACACCTGGCAACTTGGACCACACAAAAGTGAAAACAGTATAGGTGAAAATAGCATGAGTGATAATATTCCTCTTTTCATTAAGTGGGCGGAATGTCAATGTCAGACCAGACCTCCTGTATGCAAACCAGGTGCTCGCCTTGTGGACACAGTCACTGAGTCGCAGAGAGAGTGGAGTTGTCTAGCTGATACATAGGGCTCAGGAGACCCAGATTCAGAAGCCAATAGAAGAGATCTTTGAGCACCACGTGTTTAATTTTACTCAACTGCATACAAAATTGAATTTGGACTTCTGTGTCCTGCTGATCGTTCAGCATTTTGAGCTACCACCTAGTGGCACTGCATGCCAGCCAATAGCTGAGAGTGGGCCACTCTGCCATGTCCTTTCTGTAGCAGGGTTTGTGTATCTAAGTGATTGCCTTTTTATTGCATTTTGACCTTCTTGTCTTATAATTGTGAATGGCAAGTGGAAAAATGCAAGTGCTGCTACTTGTAGCAAAACTAGAGCTATAATAAGCTTAATACAATCAAGGGGAAGATGGAAATGAGCCCAGCACGAGGCTGCGATGTGTTGGTGGGTTCTGAATGCAGACTGCTTTGGGTTTAGGCTCCAACATGACCAGGCCACGACCTTCAACAAAGTGCTTTTGTGTCTTCTCTAAAATAGGGATTATAATAAAATTCCTTTCTCATATGCTATGTGAGAGTTAAATTACATAATCCCGAAAGATGTTACTTAGAGATCCTATAAAGCAGTGGCTTTCAAAAGAGGGACCGGCAGCCTCAGCCTCCCCTGGAACTTGTCTGAAACACAAATTCTCCAGCTCCACCTCAGAACTGTATCAGAAACTCTGGGGGTCAACCCAGTGCCCCATGTATTTCCAAGCCATCATGGCGATTCTGATGCACTCGAATGCTGATGCCCTCTACAGTAAAGTCAAGAAGAACAGACTCAGAAAATAAATAATCGGGCTTTAAATTCCAGTTTCCCCTAAATCACATCAATGTTGTAAACCAACCTCAATAAAAATAGTTTTAATATTTTTTAAAGTGGAGAGAATGATATAAACTAATAAACAAATAAGGAGAAAAATAAATTCCAGTTCTGCCTCTTCCCAGTGCATGATTTATGGTGAATTTTATAACCTATTGGTGCCTTAGTTTTCTTGTCTGCAAATTTAGAACAATATTATGTTTAGCCTGGATTTGTAATGAAAATGTAAAAACATATACGTTGTATTGCAAGTCTTCGTCATGTGGTTCCTGGTTGTCTTCGAGTTCTGATATTGTGTTATTACTTCTGGCTTTAACTGCACTTAATCCAGTTGGCTTTATAATTAGTGGTGAAGGGAAAACAAAATTAAAGAGCCTGTATGAAAATATATCACAGAAGATGTTTTTCTAAACTTAGAGGCATATATGAATTTTCTTTCTTTTCTAACTTTCTAGAAAAGAGCCCTCCTCTGCAACATAGTTTATAGTTTGATTTCTGCACTTTTGACCACCATACACTTTTTAAGGAATATGTCATTTAAAAATATACTGTCCTAGCTAAGCATCACTAGCTTGGAGCTAGATTCTTCCACCAGGGACTTCCTGACCTGCTGAGAAGGTAGGGGATGCTGGACAGAGGAAGAGAGAAAATGTGCAGGCCTAGAAGGGCAGCCACTCTCAGTATAGTGCTGGCACTTGCTTTGGCCAGAGGCCTAATCCAAGAAGTCCTGCTGGGGAGGGGGCTCCATGCCCCCCTCTCAGGCACGTCCTGAGCAGGTGTGACCAGCAGGCTATCTGATGCCTCTGTACCTGCCAGCAGGCAAGTATCAGGAAGGAGCCAAAAACCAAAGCAATACGGGAGGAAGCAACTGTGGGTCAGCCCTCAGGGAGCCACAGGGACTGGGCTGTGCCAGGCCAGAACACAGAGCAGAAGCAAACCCTCCCTTTGTATAGCAAGATAGAAGGCACAGAATAGATTGCGCAATTGTGCATTTCTTGCAGGAGCATTGATTAATGTGCTTGATAACTGGTATGAAAGGTGGTGGCTAAAAATTGAGGAGAATAAATAACCAGATTACCCCAGTTCATGTTTTTGAAAAAAGAAAGGAGAATGAAGGCCATTTACATGAAGAACCCCAAAGCACAACACTTCAAGAAATAAGCATCCAAAGATGCTCATTTGCATCGTTCATCTCTGCTCTGTTAAAAAAAAAAAGTGGACAGAAAGTGTTCTGTGTGCTCAGCAACATGCTAAGTATTGCAGTTACATAAAAAAAAAAATGCATGTCATTTTTGATAAGGAAAGGAATAAGGGCCAGAAAAAAAAAGAAAAGAATTATAATAAAATATGGTGACTGAATATATTGGAAACACAGGAGACTCTAAGGCACTATTTTCAGCTGGATGAAATCAGGGCAGTTTTTCTAGCAGGAAATGCCAGATTTCTCAGGAGAGTTAGAGTGAGCCATATGAAGGAGAGACTTATAAATGCGCGAAGGGTGAGAGCATGCTGCTGGCTGGGAGATCCAAATCATTCCAGAAAAGTGCGGGTAATGAGTAATAGTAGCGATCATAAAGGTAACAGAGCTGCCTGAGCTAACACTTCATTCGCACTTACCAGGGGCTGCATACTGGTCTAAGCACTTTACATATCATTGTCATTGACCTACCATTTCAAGCAGGACTTAAAAGGAGTCAGGAGAGGAATTTTTCAGAAGCAGGTGGGCCCAGTTTTTGAGGACTCTACTACAACAGCAAGGGAAACAAAAGTAAAAGTAACAAATTGGATTGTATCAAACTAACAAGCTTTGGCATAGAGAAAGAAATTATCATTAAAACAAAAAGGCACCGTGCCAAGTGGGAAAATATTTGCGTATCTTATGTTTGAGAAAGGGCAGATATTCAGGCTCTACAAAGAACTCATGCAACTCAACAAAGAGAAAGCAAATAACCCAATCAAAAGAGGGCAGAGATCTAAATGGACACTTCTCCAAAATAAACATACTGGCCAACAGGCACATGAAAAAATGGTCATTATCACTTATTATAAAGAAAATGTAAATTAAAACAATAATAATATACCACCTCACACCTGTGAGAATGTCCCATATTGAAAAAAACCAAAACCATAAGTGTTAGTAAGGGTTTGGAGAAAAAGGAACCCCCATATACTGTTGGTGGGAATGTAGATTTATCCAGTTCCTATGGAAAACAGCAGGGAGGTCTTGTCAAATTTTAAAAAAGATTTACCAGATGATCCAGCAATTCCACCCCCAAGTATCTACCCAAATAATGCTATGAGAGGGGTTGGGGAGAGAGAGACAATGGAGAAGAAAGGGGAGGACTGTGGAAAGGACTACAGGTGCCTTGGAAGTGGGTGTGGTATGATACCATACACCTGAACAGGTGAAATCCTATATTTCTGAATAATATACAGTTTAAAAACCAATGGTTACTTCGTAAAATGAATATATATTTATATTTAAATATATTTATATATAATGCTATGCATATTTCATATAAAATGTTATTAAATATTATATATAAATATATGTGAATATTATTAAATATTATTAAATTTTATATATATATATATATAAAAGCAAATCAAACAACCCTTGAACTCTGAAGAATTGAGGCTACCAGAGGGGGGTGGAAGCAAAGGGTGGAGGGTAGAGAGTGGAGGAAGCCCAATGGACTAGGTGGAAGATTATTGGTGCTTTGGTGGTGGGCATGGTGTTGCAATACACATTGGAAGAAGTGTGAACTTATACCTTTAAAGCATACGTGTGTGTGTGTGTGTGTGTGTGTAATATGTTTTATAAAGCACATACATAAAAACCAATGTTACTTCAATGGAAAATAATCAATTTTTTAAAAAAGTAGTAGATGGGTCCAGATCTCCACAGTTTTGTGGGTAGGCTTGAGGAGTTAGGGTTTGACTGTGGGATGACGGGCAGTTAGAGAAGGGCATGATTTGTTCTTGAGCAATACATGTTTTAGGATGTTGACAGATGGACAGGGATGAGCTTCAGACTGAGGCTGAGAGGGCAGTGCCTAGGCTGCCAGAGCCATCCAGGTGAGATTTGTGCACCTGGGTCAGGTAACAGTGTTGGGTCACGGTAGATTGACCTTCAGAGAGCCACAAAGCCATGTTCAGAGTCCATTGTGTCTTTTCCAGCTTTATTGAGGTGTAGTCAAGGTCCAAAATATCTCACACATTTAACAAATACATTTTGATGAGTTAGGACATAGATGCACTCTCTCGGAGTCCATCGCCTTCACTCCCTTCCCTACCTCATAGAAAGCATTTTCCTCTTTCATACACCAAACTCTCTCTATCATGTAATCCCTCACAGTACCCCTTTCCTGTAATTCTTGCCTTGGCCCCCTAGGCCCTTCCAGAAAGAATTAACCTCTCTCTCTTGTCCCATTAAAATTGTGCTCAGAATTCAGCCCTTACATCAAACAGATGGCAGCCTTTAAACAGTGATTAATTCTTGGTAACTGATTGTTGCTGTCTGGTTCAAGATCTGAGCTCTCCCCACAGTGGCAAGGGACTGTGAAGACAGTTTTAAATACATATACCCTAATGTTTAGACTTGAAGACCAAGGCATTTCTATTGCTGCATTATTTAATTATTCAGAATAGAAGTTGCCAGCTACGTACAGGAAATGACTGCGCGCAACATGTAATTTGCTTTCCAAACAAGCTCATTGGGGCTTTGACATTTGACAGAGAAAGGTCTGGGAAGATGAGCTGTTCAGAAAGGGTGTCTCTGCATCTGACACCGCCTGAACTTTGGTAGGTTGATTTTTACAATCACCAGATCATCAAAGGTTAAACTCATTTAAATTCTTTCTTTACTAACAAAGAAAGAAAACAAAATGCCACAAGCTGCCTTCACCTGCTGTCCTCAACTCCATGCACTAGCTGAGGGCTCTCAGAAAAGACTTATTGTCTGCAAAAGGTTGCTGTGAAATTGGCAAAGTTAATCTCCCATAAGCCTGCATGGCTTCCTGCATCCTCCCCTCTCCTTGGAAATCTAGAGTTCTGTTCTGCTGAAAACTGCTCACCATGAACGTGCCCTTCCTTTAATATTCACACAACCCTCTGTTCCTTCCATTCCCAAATAGCCTTGGGCTGTTTGTGCCAGGCACTGGGGACCCAGAGGTGAATGTGCATCTGCTATCTGGGTGTCTGTCCCCATGCCTCTCCTGTCATATGCGATACACTTCGACAAGCTTCCCTTCTCTGTTTCATGCCCAGTCACGCCTCTGTGGGCACACTGGAGCACTTTGAGGGGCACTAGCCAACACCCGCTCACATTCCCCCATGTGTCCCTCCAGACCAGGGGCAGCTACCTTTTACCATTCTTTTTGCTCAGCCTGGGGCTTCTGCTTCTCATGGCAAGAACCCTTCTTCTTTGCGGATTATCCCTTTTAGGCTGTCTCTGTAAACTTTCTAGTATCAAACTAGACTCTCTTCTCATAGTTTCACCTCCCCCCATACAGCCCGGATCTAGGGCTGGGTCATGCAGATGAGGGACCAGCAGCTGGTACTTGCGAAGGCCTAGCTCCTGGACCTGCTGATTGTGCCACAATAAGGTGCAGCCAACTCTTATGTCAGCCAGTGTCACCCAGCACCCACCGAAGAGTCCTCATCTTCAAGTGGCATCTGTCAGCTCCAGAATCTGCCTCACCAACTCCTTTGCCTTGTTTGTTGCCTGCTTGTTGTGCTGCCTGAGGCCCCAGGGGGGGAATCCCAGGTACTGGCTGGCGCCACTATGTCACTCTCAGTGAGCTGCACCCTCTGGGTAGCTGCCTCTGAGTCCTTCCTGACAACTCCTCATTGCTCACATGGTAGACCATGGGACTCTTCTCGACCACACAGAAGCCATCATTACCCCTAAATGTTGGAAACTTGCAGGCAGGAAATTTGTGGGGAAATTCAGGAGTGAGGTTTGTTTGACACAAGTGGAAGTGGGGCAGTGTGAAGAGCACACAGAGCTGAGCTCTGCTGTTCTGAGCGCCACTGAGGGCCTTGGAGGGCTTCCAGTTTTCAGGATATGTGACTGGGCCCCACCCGCCATGGTGATGAGGCAGAGGAAGGGGCCTACTGTGCTTCTAAAGGAGAAGGATTATCTGACTTTTCCACTGTTCGCTCAAATTGTATCTCCCGGGTGCTCTGGCTAATTCCATGGAGCTAGTTCCAGTCCTCACGTCCCCAGTTCCATGTGAGTTCTATCTGGTCCAGCCCCCCAGAAAGGGGTGCCATCTGCCTTCCAGCATTGCTTTTGATGTAGTTGGTGTTTAATTTTTAAGTTTGTGTTTAGTGAGTTCTGACTTTGTACCAAGCATTGTGCTAAGCACTTGGTCTCTTTTGTCTCCCTTAATCCATTCCCCCCAAACCCTGTGGGGTAAGTTTAACTGTCTCTGTTGAACAGAAAAATTGAGCCCCAGCAAGTTCCCATCGCTTGCATAGGGTCACACAGCTGGATGTGGGTAGATAGGACCCAAATCCCTGTTTGTATCACACCAAAGTTCTGTCTTCTAGGGGTTCTGGGAACAATTCTAAACCTTCAGTCATGCCAGCCATTCAAATAGTAACCGACGATTCTTACCTTTCCCGGAGTCTCCTCTGGTTTCAGCAGCCACAGTCCAGCCTTGACTTTTCTCTTGCCACAATGTCACCTTCCTCTCCTCCTCATCCTTGTCTCTCCTCTGTGGTCTGATGTTAATCCTCTTTTCGAGTTCAGTCTAGACCTGTATTCACCCCTCCAGGTGTGGTCTGATAAGCAGAGATATGTGGCCTGTCACCTCCTTCATCCTTCATGTTCTATCTCTGGCAATGAAGCACACACGATCCGGGCACCCCCTCAGACCCCACAGAATGACTCCAGAGGGAAATCGCTTCTGAATGCATCTACAGTTAACTACAAAAATGGACAAAGTGAGCGGAAGTGGAACAGAGAGGAGGAGGAACCTGCCTAGGGAGAAGGACTGGGAGAAGGTTCTTCTGGGCTGGGAGCAGGTCTTGATGCCTGCGGGTCTGCTGACACACAGAAAACATAGTACCCGCTACTCAGATGCCAATGACCCAGGTTTCCCTAGCAATTCCCAGGAGGGAAGGCCATCTCGAGGCCCTGTGATGTACTTACCTTTGTGTTCTGCTCAGAGCAGTAAGTATCCCAGATTCTAAGCCCCCTCGGTCCTTGTGATCCTGTGACATAATGGAATCAAATTAAAGACCCATCTACCAGCTTTATTGCCGATTATTTATAATACTCTGGTTCCAAAGTGCTTCTTTATAGAGTGCTTAAGCTGCCACTGCTGGATAGAGCTTGCCATAAACGCCTTCACACGCATGGCATGTTATGTCCCGTTGCTGCAGCAAAAGGGAAAAGATTATTCTCAATTATTTCATATAGTCTATTTTATTGTTTTATTGTAATAAACTGCCATACCTTACACCACTTTAAAATCAATAGTTTGCATTAAAAATAATGAAACACGGTTATTAATCTTGCTTAGCATTTTCTGCTATTACTTTCTGATAGTGAATCCCTAATAGAGAGAAGGTAATAATTATTCACTTCCAATCAATAAGAACAGATTCAATGTGTTCCTATGTGTCCCCTGCCATTGCTTCAATGGGAACTGATGACAATGGGGGCATAGATATAAGGACTCCCAGTCGGCATGAGGGTCTTCCCTTTATGTGCCAGCACATTCTCTGACTCTCGGGGTATCCATTTTAATTTCTTGAGATGACATAACAGTATGGGAAAGTGCCTGAACTTTGGAACCAGACAGCCTGGGCTTCATTCTCACTCCCAGCACTCACCAGTACTATTTAAATGGCTTTAGACATATTATTTAACACTTCCCTACCTCAGCCCCTCAGCTATGAAAAGAGAATAATGATGGATACCATGCAGGAGGATTGTAAATATTGTGCCAAAACCACGTAGGATATGCTTATCATGGTATCTGAACTGTGGTTGGCACACAAGAAATGATAACCAGGGTGAAATTATATACAGTGGGCATTAAGTAATGAGCTGGTAGGTAGCTCCTGTTTCCAGAAAAGTGAGTAGCAAGAGAAGGGGAAAGACACAGGACATTTCTACTCATTGGTCCCTTCATTCCAGCCTGGTGTAAGGAGATCCAGCTGTGCTTTCCGGTTGTACTCAGCATCTGGACTGGCAACACTGGCAGGGAAAACTGAGCCATCAGTTTGTCTGGGAGGCAAAGGCCTTTCAACTCTCAACAATCAGCTTTTCCAGGAGGTTGCTTTGGAGACAGTATTGGAGTAGATACATGGTTCTGTCAGTAAATACTCTTTGATCAACACGCAGGGCAAATATAAGGGGAGTGAGATTGTAAATGCTTAAGCCATAATTGATGACTTGGCTCTCCCTATCCTGTTTAATTTAATTCAACAACTGTTTATTGAACAGCTAACATGTGCCAGGAGAAAGTCTAGGTGCTGAAGGGTAAAGAGATTCAATAGATTATTACAGCGTGATATTTGCTATTTAAATACCTTAAAATCTAGGCAAAGAGACACATATCACCTAAATAACTGGAGTCTTAAGTGCAGAAAGAAAGATTGATCCTCTCTCGTAGGGAGAGGTTATTTCAACTAAGACATGAATGAGTAGACCTTCCTCAGGGAAAATGAAAAGAATAGAGGATTCTAGGGAGAGGCAACAACAAAGACAAATACCAAAAGGTGGGCAAATGTACATCTCAATATAACTCAACCAGAAAAAGGTCCTCTTAGATTTCCTGAAGCCTACAGCACATCTGAAAGCACCAGTCTTTTAGACTGAACTTCTGGTCTACTCACTGTATCTTCCTGTCCATCCAAGCCTCCTAAAATAATACAACAAAAGAGTTGTACCGTTTGAACACAGTGGTTCCTGTTTTATACCTCTCTAAGCTTGCATTTTCTCTCTCTTGGACTCAAATTGATTTATCTTGGAAGATTCAGTTCAAATGTCACCTCCATTATGAAGCCTTCCTTGATACTCTCAGATAAATGACACCTTGTGCAACTTTTGTCTGTATGTCTGACATTGTTTCTTGAATGAATGATCCCATATGTGAGCATGTGAATGAATGGATGATGGAATCATTCACAGTATATTCAGAAAATAGAAAGTCTGGAGGGGTTAGGGTATAGCCTATTTGAGGACACAGTGAGCTGGGTTTATATGACTATCTCAGGAATTTAGATTTTATTTTGTATATTAGACCACTGGGGAATTTTCAAACCTCTGTGAATAACCAGAATGATACCTTAAGATGATTCAGCTAACAGTGGTGTGTAGAGTAAAATTTGCAGGGGAGAAACTAGAGGCAGAGACTATTTTAGATGATGAGACATCAAAGAAAAATAGTTAGAGCTCAAATGAAGAGTATGTTGCTTAGAGGAAGTGCACAGAAGTTGACAGTGGATTGATTAGAAGAGGGAGGGCGAGTAAAGAAGTGGAAATGAATCTCACATGCTCCGTCTCATCCCTAGTAACATTTGGGAGGAATATTCTAGTATCACTCCTATGCCTACCCCACTTTGCTTTAAAATAAAAGTGTCACTAATCTGTTTAGTTGAGATTCCAGGACAGAGATAGCAATAATGTACTCCAGGGTAGTGTCACAGAGTCATGTGCAAAACTGTCAAGTTCTCTTCTATTTTTTCCTTTTATTGACGCCAAATCAATAAGTTAGCTGTTCAAACGTGCAAATTCTCCTCTTTCCTGTCAAGAACTCTATCAATGCTTTGGTCCATGAACCAGCAGCCGCAGCTGCCACATCACGTAGAAATGCAGATTATCAATAGTTCTCAGGAGCTACTAAATTGGAACCTGAATCTTAAAAAGATCCCAGGTCATCTTTGTGCATATTAAAATTTGAGAAGTATTGCCCTCTGAAATGACCACTTCAGGTTCAGACAACTAGCTAGGAGGCAGGACACACAACAGGGTGGCATGTTGCATCACCTGGAGACCTTAGACAAATCCTGATTCCCCAGTGTGCACCCCACACCAATTAGATAAAAATCTTTGGGAATATGACCCAGACAGCTGTGTTTTTAAAGCTCCCCAGGTGATTCCAAAATGTAGCCAAAGCTAAAATCCACTGGACAAAGGATGATTTGTATTTGGACATACTAGGAATAATGATCTCCATTTCTCCTGTCCCAGCCCAGTTTAACCATTGGCTCTAAGTCAAATGTCCCAGTTCAGTTCAACAAAGATGAAAGTTGACATAGGAAGTAAAGCAGAAGTTTGATTTCTCATTTGCTCTCTTTGTTTGGATGTTTATTGCCCTTGGGGATCCTTAAAAGTAACAGAAAGAGATGTGTGTGGCAGGGCTCAGATATTTTATGTGTCTCCTAGTCAAACACTACTTAATAATGCTCCAACACCTAAACATTATGTGTGTGTATGTGTGTATACACACACATACACATACATGTAAATAAACATATATGTAAAGCATCACACACATACACACACACACATATCATTGTCCATTTTTGTAGTGTTTGATTTCTCTTCTCAGGTATAGTCCCCATAAAATTCCCACCACCAAGTCACCTGTGAACTATCACCGTAGTCTTTTGCTCTCCCCGCCCCTGTTTTGATCCTTCTCCCTCCCCATCCCCTGAAAGGAACTCTCTCATACAAGGCTGGTGGGAATGCAAACTGGTCCAACCACTATGAAAAGCTGTGTGGAGTTTCCTCAAATTACTAAAAATGAAGCTACCATATAACCCAGCAATTCCACTCCTAGGAATTACCCAAAGGACACAAAAACATTAATTTGAAAGGAACCCTGCACTTACAATAAGTAAGATATTGAAACAATCTAAATGCACTTAAATATTAATAAGAGGAAGTTTGGAACTCCATGCCCCTAAGGATGAAGACTCTACTGACTGAACTGAAACAATCTAAATGCACTTAAACATTAATAAGAGGAAGTTTGGAACTCCATGCCCCTGAGGATAAAGACTCTACTGACTGAGACATAGGGCAGCTTAACTTACAAGAGAGCCCTGAGGGAGCACACTTTGTCTCCTTTCTTTGTGAATACACAGCAATCTCCTCCTACTCTTCCTCCCTGTGGCTTTACCTCTTGAGTTTAATTGTTCCCCACCCCAGTGTAGATCTGTCTGATCAGAAGTTTGATTTAATCCATATTTCAGACTATAAAGCAGTAATAAAAGACCACAGAACATGAATTTCCTGTGATGATATCATGAAGAAAGGAGGGGGTCTCATTCTATGGTGTTGGTTTTATTGTAATAATACAGGGTGAGAATTTATCTGAGTCAGGGGCTGCAGCTGCTGGTTATAAACCACTGTGATAATGAAGACCAGATTGGATTAGCATCAGCAATGATTAAAGATCAAAGGAATTTTTTTTCATAAACTCAATCTTGTTTTTCTGTGTCAGAAATGGTTTAGGTTAAGCTCACTGCCTAAATGGAGAGAAGGAACTGAAGAGTTTGTCAACAAAGTAGCTGAGCAGGAGATAAATATAGACCGTATTGTACGTAGGGGTGACTGAGGCTGCGTGGATGTGGCCAAAGAGGCAGACTGTGTGGTAGATAGACTATTTTAAAGGGACCTCAGTGGATGTGAACCTGGTCCCTTACAGCTGGAAGTAGCATCTCCAAGATTAATCCTAATGTTAATGTAGGCCCTCACATTCTGAATATCTTCCCCTTTGCCATGTACTGAATTCCATACTCTAAAGCATTTATTTAGTTTATTTAATTATCTGATTTAAATCATAACTTGCAACACAGATATAATTCAAGATTTAAAAGAAGGGGTCTAAGGAGTTGAGATGTTTAGTAATTTGTTCAAGAAATTTATGGAGCTAGAATTCAAATCTGTCTTACTCTTAGAACCTATGGCTCTTTTCACAGTACATTGCTCCTTCCAATTAATGCAATGATTCTTAACATTGGTGTGGCGGAAAAATGGATGATCTTACACGCCCCTTGGTGAATATGAAACTTTCCAGAAAAAATTGTATTTCCTCCCATGTACAATATGAAATGTCAGAAAGTTTTCTGAATCCATATAAAAGTTTTGAATTAAGAAAAACAGTGCCCAAAGACTTGAAGAAGTCATAAGCAGAGGAGAGAAGGAAAGAGGACAGAAAAGAAAAAGCAATAGTTCATGAGAATCATTTTTACCCGTTCTGTTTGGAGCAACTATATTTCTGGAAGTTGGTTCTCTTAAGATTGTTTTTGAAGTTAATGTGTAATATGCATATATTTGCATAAATACAAGTTAATGCTATCAGTCAATCCTATCTGGGAAAAAAAAAAAAAACATGCACATTGCCACTTAGACTTCTGTGATGTCCTGGTCATTGTCCATCAAACCCACCCCACGCTGTGTCCATGATGTGGCCTGAGCCATGCTCATGTCCACACAAGTCACTTCCTGTCCGCAAGATCAAACTGTCACCACTCTCTCCACTGCATGGGTACGTGCTTTAGTACAGTGGAGTGGCTCACTGAATATAATACCTTTTGAAATGTGCTAACATCTAGTGCCCTGCGTTTCTCTGGACTCATTTAAAATAAGGCAGCATTTCATGAACAATTGGTTTGTAAAGGCCCTTCCCATCATCCACACAGGGCTCTGTGTTACTTCCCATACACGTGACAATTGCCACTTCTGTTCAGCCATTCTGTTCTGTTCTATCTATACTGTTCAGTTCTTTTCCCTTCGAGGGGCGTGTAATGAAATGCCTTTCATTTCCATCTTAATCTGATATATCATCTGGATTAATTCAATACATTTTAGTAAGATAGATCCTGCGGAGCACATGTGTGTCTGTGCCCCCAGTGGGGTGTATTCAAGTAGTTTAGAGGTGCACTGGATTATAAGTCCAGAACAATTGAATTTCATCACCATCCATGAGTACAGAAGGAGTTGCCACTGGCTGAACATCACCAGGGTGTCTGAGCCTATGCTGTGCTCAGTGCTTTATGGAACCAATTTCATTCACTGCCAATAACACACTCTCTCATGTCTTCCAAGGTATTTAATATCCATTTGTAGGGAAAGTATGGAATTGCTACATCTGAAAGGGAGCTGGATTGAGTCCCCCAGGGAACTCAGTGTTATACTTCTAAATCCCTGGTCCTTGCTCCCTGCCAGGACCCCATGAGAGAAAATAACATTTTTAGGGACTTCATTGAAGAAAATGGGCTTTAGCACATACAAATATGATTTTCATATTGATCTTGTCACTTATATAATGCTGGACAAGTTACTTGACATCTTGTTTCTCATTCCCCCATCTGTAAACTGGGTCTTATAATCCATATATCATCTAGAGGTTGTGAATAGCAAAAGAGATCATGTAAACTATTTAGCAAAATACCAGGCACATCAGAGATACCCAGTGTCGAATGATCCCTGCTTCCTGATGTTCAAGTCCTTTTGTAATCTTTCTAACCTAGGTCCTTTCTTCTAGCAAACTGAATACATAAAACATAATAGGATATCATTCCGAAGTTCTGTCTTGCTGGAGTCTCTCTACTGCCTTGTCAGCTTACACATGTTAGTGAAGCCAGGCACCAAGTTGGAGAGGTCCATTCAGCAAGGAACTGAGGGTGGACTCAGGCCAATAGTCATGAGGACTTGAGGCTGTCAGTCCAACAGCCAGTGAAGAGTCAAGTCCTGTTAACAACCGAGTGACCTTGGAAGGGGAACCTTCCCCAATCAAGCCTGATGAGACTACAGCCCCAATCAAGAGCATGATGGCAGCTGGTGTGAGACTTTGTAACAGAGAACCCATCAAGCAATATCCTGATTCTGGAGGCACTGCAACTGGGAAATAATGTGTGTTGTTTTAGGTTCCTGTGTTTTGGGAAAGAAAACTAGTTCCAAATAGACACTAACACAGCAGTACTGGGACTGGGACTACTATTGCTTCTGCTACTCCTGCTGCTGTTACTGTTAATGACAGAGGAAAGGGTGAAAGCCTACCCTCAAGGTTTCAGGGTGTAATTGAAGAGTTAACCACCCATAATCCCAGCGTGGTTGTCAAATCTCCTGTTTGTCTGAAATCCATTCAAAATTTCAACATTTGCTATCTACTCAATAGATGCATAATTCTATGGAAAAGTTTCAAGTCCTATTTTTCTTCTTAGATTTTATTGATCTTCAATTGTTTACATAACTCTGTCATTTGGGGGGTACAGCTTCATACCTCTGTATATGCACAGTCTCCACTTACTCCACACCCAAGCTCCAGTGCCAACACCCTCTCACCTTGCCCCCCCATCTTCTCCCCCCTCTCCTCCCCCCACCCCTTCTCCTCTGGTAGTTACTGTGTTTTTCACAGCCTAAGAGTTCTTGTTGTGTTTTGCCAGTTTATTTTCTTTATTTGCTTATTTGTATTCCACAAATGAGTGAAACCATCCAGTCACCGTCTTTCACTTTCTGACTTATTTCATAAGTTATTTGTAAGTGACAATCATCTCAAGCTCCATCCATTTTGTCCCAAAAGGCACTATTTCATCTTTTAAAATAACTGAGTAATATTCTTGGTCTTTGAGTATATATTCTGCATTTTTTTTAATCCAGCAGTCTGTTGATGGGCATTTAGGCTGGTCCCAAGTCTTGGCTATGGTGGACAGTGCCTCTGTGAATATAAGAGCCCGTACATCTTTTTTTTTTTTTTATTTTTACATACAAGCTGGGGTACAGGCCAGAGGCGTGGGGCGGCGAGAGGGTTCACCAGAGCCAGAGCAGGGAGCAGAACAGGCAGATCAGAAATACACTGCTGAGGGGAGCAGCGGGCGAGGCAGGAGAGGTCTGCCGCGCCATGTGGGATTCTCCCCGGCCGGGAGTCGAACTCACGTCACCGCTGCCGACAGCTCCACAGCGCAGCGCTTAACCGCTGCGCCACCGGGGAGGCCCCAAGAGCCCGTACATCTTAATTACCTAGAAGTGTTGCTGCTGGATTATGTGGAATTGCCATTTTCAGTATAAAAATATTTTCTGTAATCTCACTGATTTTATTATTGAATCAACATCATCAGTGTCCCAGCTTCTCCATCTTTAAGTCAGATGGTGATTTTAGGACCCGATGCCTTACTCATATCTAGGTGTCTCCTCTCATGTCCTGTCACAAACTTCAAACACATGCATCTTGGCCTGGTGCCAATCTGCCCTGGAAAACTGCCTTTGTGAAGGAGACCAGGGAGAGAATCTGTTGCCCTCATCTATAACATTGGGGATAGTCTCCCCATCCTCAGAATGTTGTTAGGAGGCTGTGGCAAGAGAACACGTAGGGCCTGCACAGTGAGCGTCAACAGCTGCATCTTTCACATCCAATATCACAGTGTCGTGGAAGTGATGGAGCTCCATTACCCCAGGACATTACACTGGGAAATAACACAACTGTTTCAAAAGGGGAAAGGGAAAACAAATAACTCCAATTTTACAACAAGTTCTTTTCTTCAGTTATCCTAGGGCCTCATTTCCATAGGACCCCTCAAACATATCTGTGTATTCTATTTCCTTAAGGGAAAATAGTACCTGCTCATTCCTCCTCTGAGGGTCTAGCATGGCCACA
This sequence comes from Scalopus aquaticus, assembly GCA_004024925.1. Classification (NCBI taxonomy): domain Eukaryota; kingdom Metazoa; phylum Chordata; class Mammalia; order Eulipotyphla; family Talpidae; genus Scalopus; species Scalopus aquaticus. The sequence goes on along the minus strand of PVIJ01001039.1, from coordinate 164,165 downwards.
CATTGGGAAGTTCGGACAAATCCTGCCCAGCATCTTCTGGGATTCTGTGACTTCAGATTAAATAGCAGCAAAGGCAGGTGGGGGGACATGGGCTCCGGTGAAAGCAAAGTATCTAGGGCCCTTGGGAAACTCAGGTGTCATCCTGAAGGCCTTCAGGTTCCAACCTAGCAGGCAGGCTAAGTCCAAGTACTTGGGGTTTCCCGAGTCCAGGTCAGCCTTCCACATGTAGTGTGACCACAATAAGCAGTCTTGTTTTCTGGAAAAAAAAAAAAAAGAGAATGACAACAGCTGGAAAGTGTTGTGTCACGTAGCACTTCTCTAACTGCAGTTCACAGACAGTCTCCTGGACCTGTCCAATAAATACCTTGTGACCCATGTTAAAATGCAGAGTCTGGTTCAGTAGGTCTGGAGTGGACCAGAGACACCTGCAATGCTTCCAGGCTTCTACTCAGGTTTTGAGTTGCAAGCGTGTAGAGGGAAGATCATGGGCTTTGCAGTCAGGCAGATAGGAGTTTAAGATCCAGTTCAACCATTTATTAATTGAGTGGCCTCAGGCAAATACCTTGATAATTGAACCTATCTCACCACCTGGAAAATGTGCTTATGTAAATGTTTAGCAAAATATTTCTAGCATGATAAGTGGTAGGGAAGGGAACATTTCCACCATTTCTTCTTGTCAATAACCAATCAGATTGGCCATCCCCCAGGACAGTGAATGGTTCATGTTAACATACAGGTTACTCCTGCTCCATTGAGGTAAGCACATCCGAATACATTTTGTCTCCTTGGAGAAAAATGAGCCAACTCCATACATCTCCCCCCACTCATGTGTGCCTGTGACTGAGTAACTCATGCCAGCCTCTTCTGCAGACTTAAACGCCTTAATTTTAAGGAGAGGACTTATCTAGACCAGCCTCACCCTCTGAATTGACTTTTTCCAGGGTCCCTTGTGGGAGGCTATTGGGTTAGCTATTAATAGAGAAGAGCTTTGTCTTCCCTATATATACGGTCACCTCATCTGAGAGCCACCAGGGAGTGTAAGAAGCAGGCTGGGCTTTGAACACTTATTCGGGTCCTGGTTTAACATATTTCTATTTTGCCAAACTGCACTCTGTACTCTGATCACTTAATTATAACTGCCATCATTCCACTACTCCTGCGATCATCATCATCATCATCAAAACCAGCAAGACCAAACCCAATTTTGTTCAATTCAATTTGAATTGAATTTACTGATTGTCTGTTCAGTGCCATATGGTGAAGTTCTGTCCTCTGCATCTGTGCTGTTGGATGCACCATTTGAATGGTCTGAGCTCATTGGACATACTGGTGCTAGCACAGGGAATGAAGGGAGATCAGAAACAGCTCAATTCAGGGATGGGAGAAAACTTGCTCTCCAATGGCCATTTCCATTCACGAGTCCAGCTTCAGGGAATAACAGGGGGAAATGATGTTCCCCTGTTCCACCCCCACCCCACCCCCTGCTTTATCTCAGTGGGGTCCCCCCTATCTTAGGGTAAGGAATAGGGAGAGAAGAGGGTGTCAGTCAAAGACACAGGCAGCACCAGGAGATCTGCTGTTACTACCAATGGGATTCTTATCTAGCTGGGACATTATCTAAAATTAAAATCATACCTGACATATGAGGCCCTGGAAGAATACATTGTGCTTTTCCCACCTGAGATTATCTCTGTCTACTTCCTGTGCAATAAGAAAGACTGACAGAGAATGCTTGATTGGCCCCCTTTCTTTCTGGCAGGAAAGTGGTCTTCCTCTAGGTCATGGCTTTTGGAAAAAAGTCTTCTGAGAGTGCCTTTCTTGGAGAGAAAGTGAACCTTTCATTTAGAAGAGACCAAGACTGTGTCTGGCTCCAGAGTAAATGCCATCCTGGTCCCTAAGCCTCATCCAACATGGTGTCTCTATCTGGTACCATCCTCATTATTTACATCCATGACTTTATTCAATCTTGCAAAAAATATATATATATATAACACAGATAAATTTCTCACCCCGTATCACAGATGAGGAAACTGCCATCCCAGATGGCTCAGGAATATTAGAACATGTACAAACTTTGGATTCTAATATGTGTCCTTTGAGTCTGTCTCAAATGTCCTCTTTTTCTAGAACCAAAGAGTAAATATTTTTGACCCCAGGGGCCATGGTATTTTTAGCAACAACTCAACTCTGTCCCTACATCATATGCCATAGACAATGCATAAACAGTCCCACTGTATTTATAAAATAGGCAGCCAGCCTACGAGTAATAGTCTTGTAATTTCCTTTCTACAACAGTATGTGGTCCCACCTGGTAGGAGCCAGGTGATAAGCCAGGTAAGCAGGCAAATACACATTAGTGACCTCTGAGTTGCCATTATGTCCAATAAATACCTTGTGACCCATGCCTGGTCCCATGCCCTAAATCTGGCACCATAGTGTTTCTCTGTCATACCAGCCCTCTCCTTTCACCAGGTGATAAGCCAGGTAAACAGGCAAATACACATTAGTGACCTCTGAGTTGCCATTATGTCCAATAAATACCTTGTGACCCATGCCTGGTCCCATGCCCTAAATCTGGCACATGGTCTTTCTCTGTCATACCAGCCCTCTCCTTTCACTTGGGCATGTACATCACCCTAGGACACAGTCCACACACCCTTTACTTAGCTTCATGGTTTGGCCAATAATTTAATTTTAGGGCTCTTTCTATAATTTAAGTAGAAAATTTGAAGTCTACTGAATTAAGTAGTGGAACCAATCTTCAATCACAGTTTTGGAAATAGACAGACATGCTTTCTTTCTAGGAGGCAGTTTTCCTATCGACCTTCAGTAAAGGCAAAGAACAAAATATTAAGCCGTAACTCAGAGAAAGCCTTTCCGCCATGGGCTGAGATAATGTGACTCAGGTATTTCCTTTCCAGTGGAGACTAGAGATGGATGGATAGTTAGTATGTCTATTAGACTTTCTCTATCAAACATCAGATATCGTAAAGGAGCCTCTGAGAAGCGCTGGCTCTCACTTGATTCACAATCAAATCCTCTAACAAGGACTTAGAGGGCAGATAATCTCTATTGTGGATTAAAGTAAAACCCATAGACTTTGGCCACAGTGTGATAGAAAGAGGTAAAGATGCCATCCTTCCGGGAACACTTAAGAACTGAGCATTTATCACCTTCCCAGAGAAATAGCCAAACCACTTCAGTACAAACACTATCAGAACAGCATCCTATCATGGGATGTGTTGGCTTGGAGTTGGCGGAGACCATCCTCAGTGGAAACCAGGAGTACTGGAATCAAGAAAGAATGAAGATATGACAGTAGAATAGGAAGCTCAGTCAAGATATAGAAGGAAGCTGCCTAGAATTAATTTTATTTTTATGCCCAATTTCAAAGACATGGTCCAAAGGGGGCCCAGATCTCTGGGAAAATGGATTTAGTTTGCTTGTTAAAGAAACATGAGCATGATTAAAGATCTTAATTGGTAAAAAAACAACTTGAACTCAAGAAATGTTGGGATGGCAAATAGCAGTATGTGAGAGTATCTTTGCCAACTTCCCTGCAAGAGACAGTGCTAAGAACCAGGAATCCAGTCATTCATTCACAGATTCAAGCATGCGTGTTTTTATTCATTTATGCATGCAAACATTCATCTATTCCTGGGTTAATTTACATAGTAGACTCCCAAGATGTATCTGAATACATAGACAAATTTATTTATTCATCCATGCAAAAAGTCATTTATTCATGCATCTATGCAACTTTGATTCACTCCATTTTTGGCTCTTAAAAGGATTCATTAATCTGTTCAACAAATCACCGTTTAAAATTTGCCATACAGCTTTTTATATTATTTTATTTTACTTGTGAGAAATTTCCACACAACTTTCCATAGTGACTACACCAGTTTACATTCCATATGGCCCAACTATTCCGATTCTGGGTATTATCTGAAGAACATAAAAACACTAGTAGGAAAAGATGTATGCACCTTTATGTTCATCGCAGCATTATTTACAATAGCCAAGCCATGGAGACAGCACCCATCAATGAGTGACTGAAGGTGTGGTACATGTACACAAATGAATACTCAACTATAAAAAAAAAGATGAAGTTTTGCCATTTGCAATGACCTGGATGAACTTAGAAGATGCCGAGTCTAAGTAATTTGAATGGAGAAAGACAAACACTACAGATTTCACTTATGTGAATATAAAGAAACAAAACAAACCAACAAGTGAAAAAAAATGAAACAAAACCAAACTCTTAGATACAGAAAATAAATCCAGACCTTTGGTGGCGATCATGAAGCAGTGTCTACAGAAGTAGAATTATCATGCTGTACTCCCCATGCTTACATAATGTTATATACCAATTCCCTCCACACACACACACACAAAATGTAAAAAAAAAAATAACTTACTACACAAAAAGCATTGTGGAATGCTTAAGCTAGCTGTATAATGGAGATGACTCCCCATCTTCATGAAAGGAACACTAAAAGGGGAGGGGAAAAAACATGGGCCTCAAAAGGACTAAATATTAATCCATTTAAAATATGTTGCAAGTGAAGCATGGTGGAAGTTCCTGAGCAGGGAAGATTCACTTCCATTCGGAGCAGAGATTGGAGGGTGGGAACCACAGCATTCAGGAGAACGTAGCTTTTATGCCGCCATATGTGTAGACAGACTTAGGTCAAGGGAACCCTGTGAGTGTAAGGGATGAGCTGGCAAGTCACAATGGGCAAGGAAAAGAAGGCATTGAGAGGAGTAACAGGAGGCTGTGGATACCTGGTATTCCAGGGACTGGAGAAATAACAGACTTAGAAGCCTGAAGGCATGTTGAGCCAGATCATGAAGGGCCTTGAGTGTCAAGCTAAGGAGCTGGACTTGCTCTGGTACGTAGTACAGCAAAGTGGTAGCTGTTGAAGGGTTTTAGAGATGAACAGGTTTAGGGAGGTTTACTTTGACTGTAATGTAATGAGAGGCAGGGAGAAGAGTTAAGAAGTTGTTGAGTGGAAAGACGTGGATGACCAGATATGGAACTATGAAAGAAAAGGGTGAAAAATGTAAGAGACATTTGGAAGATGTTTTAATAGGACTTGAAAACCAGTCTTAGAAAGACAGTGGGGAAGAACAGGTATTTTGGGAGTTCTAATCAGATATCCAGGAGAAGGAGCTTGTTGAAGATGACCAGGGAGCAAAGGAAGAGGAGTTGAACTGGGGAGTAAGATGAGGAAGTGGAGGTTGGCCTGGATTTCCTGTGCTGCTCATAAAGCTGGCAAACATCCTTGACAGCAGAGGCACGTAATTTGGGCTCTATAGTAACCTGCTCTCCAGAGAGCCCCCTCTGCTCCTCACAACCCCGTCAACCTTCCCTCCTCTCACCACTGACTCTGAGAAGTACAACCTCCAAAAAATAATCAAAAGGACCACTGGTTACTAGAGGGAGAAGCACGGGCTGGGAGGGGTGTGGAGGAGAATTACCCACAAAGTGACTTCTCAAGTTCACCTATTTCTAGCGCGTGTTCTCAACCTTGGCCTGAGCTAATGAACCTCAGAGAGCAAAGCTGTCTTTTGTTTGTTTGTCATTTTGAGGTTTTCTGGTTGATTAAGATCTATGCCAGCAGGAGGGTTTAAAATCACCAGCAATTCTTCATTTGAGGATCACAGGGCATTTTCATCCCCTCCTGACAAAATGCTGGACTTAATCTAAAAATGCTGTCCCATTCACTTTAGATGAGAGAAATTATTAAAAGGATTTTTTTCTTTCTCCTTTTTCCCTTTGAATTGTTATTCTTTTCCCTCCTCTTATCATTTTCTGCTTTGTTTCACACCCCCTGTAAATCAGGTTTCTTTTAAAAGAGCAAAAATTGAATTCCTAGTTACAGACAAAAACTACAAATGAATTTCACTCTGAATGAGGCCAAGGGAAGAAAAATTATTGCTAAGGGATGACACTTTGAAGTTTACTTGTCCTCATCAAACCCTGGTCTTCCTTTTTCCGTGAACCATTTTGTCACCCCCACTAATACCTCACTGGCAACCCTGAAAGCCTTAACTCTTGCTAGGAAAATTATTCAGCCTTCACAGTTTCAGTCTTCCGGGGGAATGTAATTATCTTAACTGGCATGGGTCCAGAACCCAACTCCCCCATGAAAAGGATTTCTTATGAAAGATTAAGTGGTAACACATATGTCAACAGTGCTTCTAGCTCTGGAGTAATTTCAAGCAAACAAGAAAATGGCAACAGTTCCTGTTTCCAATCTGGAAACTCTCCCTGGGTCTCTCGCCACCCCAGGTGGCACAGACCTCTTGAAACTGTACAGGTGGTGTGTCTTGGGAGCAAATAGAAAGGTGAAGTGGACAACAGGTTTATCCACAGTGACCATTAAGGGAATGGGAGCCAGGGAAGCAGCTGGCAAGGAGGCAGTCTGCTGCTTTAGGGACCCTGCACTGTCTCCTGGCCTGCTTAGCCCAGGCCTCCTTCCTGTTTCCTGTAGCCCTTGGCCTTGGCCGGCATGGCAACACTGCCCTCTGCTGGAGCATCAGTGTCATCGCGCCTCACCTGAGATCCTGTGACCAAGGACAATGACTGGCAAAGTGGTGGGGAGCAGAAAGGCTTGACAAGGAAGCAGCCTCTGGAGTCAGCAATTATGTGACTAGAGAGGCAAGAGGCTCATCTCTGATGCCAGCCTTGACCCAGGGACTGGGAATCCGACAGTTTTGCCACGTGCTTGCTGAGTGACCCTGGGCATGCTTCACCTTTCCGAGACCTCAGAGCAGAAAGTTGCCTGCACGATGGGGCTCCAGTGAATGTGACATGAATAATATCCCTTTAGCAAGGGTGACCACACATCCCGGTTTTCCGAGGACGGTCTCAGTGTATATGCGTGACCCGATGTGGTTATTCATAGCACCCATTTTCATTCTTCAGATGAAAAATGATATGGTCAACCGATCTCAAGCACAGGGCACACTGCCAGGCAGAGTAGTTACTCTGAATCCCAGTTTCTCTCGCCTTGATTAAGTTGATGTCAAGACTGAATGCATGGGCCCACTTTTAAAGGTACAGGTGATGCAGTTTCCTTCCCCTTTCACTTGATGGAACAAAGCAGACACTAGCTTGTCTAAATCCAACTTAGAAAGCAGTATCAAGGGATGTTGATAGTGAAGGGTCTGGGAGACGAAGAAAGACAACCAGGCTGACAATATTCATGGAAATCCTAAAAAAGGCCCTTGGCCCTGTTGCTGCCCCTAAAAGGCATGATTTGCCTTTTTTGTGGGACCACCACAGGTTCCAAAGGCAGGAATCAGTATGAAAATATACTGCGAGACATTATCTTGTTTTCACTGGAAAACAGCTATCGACAGTTGGGAAACTCTCCTAAGAGAGGCAAACAAAATTGCAGCACGTATAGGCACAGAGCTTTATAATATGCATTTATTTCTTCCAAGTTTGAGTAATGTGGGGGATTATTGAAATGTCTACTACTGTGATAACTCAAATCAGCGACAATGGCCAAAGTTTGTTGCATCAACAACCCTGATGGGAAGCTGGCACCAATGCCAGAGTAGCAGCTGATCTACATGTCTATTTACATAAATTTGCATTGGCGTGATGTTAAAAAAATAAATGCTGATATTAAGGATAGCAGCTTTCCCTGTCTAAGGCATCTCAACAGAGCACAACAGTGAAGAGCCCGGGCTCTGGACCTGGCCTTATACCTTCTGTTTAGGTGACCTTGAGTGAGTTATAACCTTGATGTTGCTGTTTCTTTACCTCAAAATGAGGATAGTAATAACACAATCTACGGCAGAGAGCTAGTGAAAGGATTAAATGAGTTAAGGTATGCAAAGGATTTAGAGCATCACCAGGCCTATTAGGTGCTCAGATATTAGCTACTATTATTATCTCAGAGCCTGACCAGTGTCTCTCACCATCAACCTGTAGAACAAGGCCTCTGCTTCCTCCTTCTGTAAAGCATAAAAGTTGGAAATTTGGAGCTGGGGGGAACTCAGAACATCTAATCAGTCACTCTCAAAATTTTATTTTATTGCTTTTTAAATAACTATGGAACACTTTTTGAAAATGAAAGCTTGCATGGAAACCCAGCATGGGAGGCCATGTAGCATTGTGGTTTAGAAAATGGGCTTTGCAGACAGACGGGTCTGATTTCCAGCTCTGGCGAAGGTGCTTATTAGCCTTGTGACTCAGGGCAAATGATTTACTTTGGCTTTCAGCCTCCATTTCATGAAGTGTAAAATGGCAATCGTAATTGTAAATATTTCATAAGGTGGTTACGAAGTTAAATGACTTTGCACCTATTGAGAGCTTTGTGCAATGCCTGGCACATAATACGTGTCCAATAATTATGGTCACTCTTGAGATTTCAATGTGAAATAGACACAAGGAGAGCCACTCCAGTTGAAGCAGGGCAGAGAGCTAGAACCACACAGAGGGCCCCAGGAGAGTCCCTGAGAGTCTGCAGAACACAATTTTAAAGCTCAATCTGAAAACTGAGTCCCAGAGAGAGGGCCCAGTCCTTGATCACACCTAACATAAAGCTGCCGCTGGGAACCTTTCCCCACACCTAGCCGGGATTCTAATTCTGCTCCTGTCACTTACTGCTGTGCGATTCTTTCTCCCTGCCCTTAAAGCAACAGCCCTCACACAGCCTCTTTGGTTTAAACACCTTTTTTCAGGTCCTGTTAAGCTGAGCAAGAGTGTGTGGAAGCCCCTGCTGATGGCTCCCAGTGGAGGAAACACGTCCTGAGCCTACAGTCCTAACATCTCCTGTTCCCTCCCCAGCCTTCGGCAGCTCACAGCCAGAGGGGGGATGAGTCATTTCGTTAAAAATAAAAACACTACCCTCTTTCCTTTATTGGCTTTGCTCATCACTGCAGGCTGGCACCAAACTGCATTCCACGCAGCCAGGGACAGCCAGTGGCAGCCTGGGAAGCTGGCCTCCGACATCACAGCTTTGTGATTGCGCTGCTTCGCCTAAGAGCAAGCACCCTGCCATCCCCACCTCAGCTGAGTTGTGGGTGAGCCACCTTAGCATGTGCGGGGAGAGATGGCTGGTGGCCAGAGGAGAAGGACAAGGCTGATCTAGGCGTCCCTCGGTTTGGGAGCAGAAAGTCAGAGTCACAGTCTACAAAGAACTAGCCCCATCTCTTCATTTTACTGAACCCAAGAAAGGGGAAGTAACTGAGTGCTTTGATATAGCTATATGTTTGCCAGAATCCATTGGCAGAATCCATTGGGGAGAGTATGATCTTCACTGGATTTTTAAAACCTCACCATTCTGTTTGCAACTCAAGGAAAACCATGTTAGTCCTGCCTCAAACATTCCACCAACCCGAATGCCCACCCTCCTGGCCCCTTACAATCATCCTCAGGTTTTCCTGTTTCACCCCTGTCTAAATCCCCCACTCCTTGGTTCTACCTTTATACCTCTGCTCTTTGAAAAACTGTTACTTCTGACAGAAAGACCCTTCTCACTGTCATACATGATAAACTCCAGCTTCAACATCCAAATCGAACTTTAGATATCACCTCCTCCATAAAATCTTCCCAAACCCCCTATGAACACATTCACTCTATAGCTCTTTCATGGGTGGAAGAAGACTCTGAGATGCAGCATCTCTTCTCTGATGGTCCAACCAGGTGTGACAGTCTAGAGTAGATGGAGGCTCTCGTGCAATCCATTTCTTCCACTTTCTGCAATATTCCCTCTTATCTTACTCTGTTGTCCCCTCTTCTCCTTCCTGAATAAAGCAGTGGCTCAAGGGGGAACCAATGGCTATATCCAAATGATGGAGCATCCTCTTCACACCTGGGCAACTTTAGGTTACTGAGGCTACCTGAGCTCTCAAATGGTGGAATCAGGTGTCCATATGAACCGATCAGACATGTTAAGGAAGACAGCCGAAGACCCAAAGTTGATGGCAGCCTGGTTCCCCTGTTTGGCTCAAGCAGGGTGGAGGCACGGTGCTGGGCCATCTTCCAGAAAGTTCAAGGAAATATCAGTTATCTCTTGCCAACTAATTACAGAACATCATTCAAACATCATCCAGCCAGAGCCTGCTCTCTGGTCCACATAGGACCTTGACTGAGACCAGTTTTCTTTCCCTCTCCTCATTATTCCACTAATATCAGTGAACATCTTATAACTTCTCTTGGCAGAAGCTTGACTGTGTTAGGACTTGCTTCCACAAAATGCTCTCTTCTGCCACATAAATGTACACATCACCTGATATTTTGACTCAAACCTTCCAACTCATGCTTTCTCCAGATCCTGCTTGGTGTCAGGGAGCCAGAAAATTAACTTTAAATCTTGCTTCTGCCATTTCTACCAGGAATATCGTGGGCGATTTCTCTCAGTCTTCATTTTCCTAACCATTATGCCTCTCAGTCAGCTTCCCTTGTTTATAAGATTGTCAAATTGCCCTGTGCATTTTGAAGTGCTTTATAAACTACAAAAATATAAATGAATCTTCATGGATTTTTGCTCTATGCGGATATTTACATTGCACAGAAACTTTCCCCTCCACAGTCATTTCCCCAATTGGGTTCCAGGGAAATCTACGTCTATGAAATGATGATAAGTGTTCTCTGGGGGGGAGGGATTAATAAAGACTCCCAGAACAAATAAAATAGAATTTCCAACTAAGAAAATTTCTTTTCAGGGCCTTTAAACTAGATTTTTACCTAACCCACAAAAGTTTTCGTTTTCCCTCAGGCATCTCTTGGAATTAGTTTAGCAGGAAAAAAAATTGACAATTTCTAACCTACACCATTTTCTATTAAGATAAGTGTACTAGAATGACTTCTTTAAAGGGGGAAAAATTAGTCAGGAAAATCCAAGAAAGTAGAACATAGACATTTGATCACTTCATTTTTTTCCCTAGACTATCATTTTTCTTTGCATGTTTCTCTTTTTCCTCCTCCTTCTCTCTCCCTCACGCCTCCCCCCATCACCTGGGGGGGAAATACAAATTTTCATGCCCCTCCCCAAATCTACTAAATCAGAAATTTTCTAGTGACACTCAGCAATTTGTGTTTTAACAAGCACTGCAAAGTAATTTTGATGCATGCTAAAGTTTCCCTTTTCATCACTGATTTATTTATTTTTATATATAATATATATTTTTTATTGTTATTTATGTCTTTTACATTTTGCATTCCCCTTGGGTAGCCCACCACCAATTTACCCGTGATCCATCTCCATGGTCCCTTGTGTTCTTTTCTATTCCATTTTGTGCCCTTTAGCTACTTGTTAATGGTGCCCACTTTCAATTCCAAATGCCCCAGTTGGGACCAAAAAAAAAAAAAATCATGAGATCATCCTAAATATACCTGTGTTGACTGAAATATTTTGTTAAATATTTTTTTTTCTTTTGGTGAGCACTAGCAATACACATACACATAGACACACACCTGGGCGGCCCAACCTTCTCTCCTTAGATACACTGGACAAAGAAGCACTCCAGGTACCAATGAATCGATTGGCACAACAGAGCACCCAGATCCTCTTTGACACTTTGGACAGTGGCCTTTCTGAAAGTTCAGTCCCCTTATTATAATGATCAATTGAACTGACCACAAGTAATAATTGGTGGTAACGTGGATAAGATCAATGAAATGGGTATGGAATGGTATATCTTCACCCACTGTTGTTGAGGTTTATTTCCATGTTACAGAAATATTTACCATCTTCTCTCTCACTCTATATCGTTAGATTTTGTTTGAGAAAATGAAATTGTAGCTTTATTATCTGAGCATTTGGATACCTAAATGAGTCCTTGATTCAGTTAAATTATTCGGTATTTCACATCACCAAAATACATTTCTCATATATATATTTGGTCTAAGTCCAAGGTTCTTGGCTCATAGTTCCCAAAATCTTTAGAATTTCCAGAGCGATAAGTGTAATGGGAACATCTTTTGTTATAATATTTGTTCTCTTGTCCTCTGTTCCTGAAATAGTTTCAGAGCCATAAAGATGAAATGGGTGTCTGGTTATTCATAACAAGTCCTTTTCCACCAACCTGGGTTTATGTAAATGAGGTGACTTTTTGTAAACACTCCAGGCTGGGGGCTGGTTGCCAGTAAACAAATGTGGAACTGTCAGTCCCACCCCCTGATTTCTGGGGAAGGAAGAAGGGCTAGAGATGGAATTAACCGCCACTGGTCGATGCTTTAATCAATCACGCCTGTGTAATGAAGCTTCCATAAAAACTCCCAAAGGACAGAGTTTGAAGTGCTTCCAGCCCCTGGAGATCAGAGGCACAGTGTGCTGGGAGGGGGCATGCCCTTTCCCCACACCTTTCCCTGTGCATGCTTTCTTTTGGCTATTACCAAGATTTATCCTTTTATAATAAACTCATGCCTTGGTAAGCAGAATGATTTTTTGAGTCCGGTGAGAAACTCTAGCAAATTAATCAAACCCAAGTTGCGGTGAGAATCACGGAATCTCCAGTTCATAACTGATCAGTCCAAAGCACAGGTAACAACCTGGACTTGAGATTGACACCTGAAGTAGAAGGCTGTCTTATGGCACTGAGCCCTGGGCCGGGGGAATCTCATGCTGTGTCCAGGCGTAGGTGTCAGAATTAAGTGGAATTGCAGGCTATTCAGCTGGGGCCAAAATTGCTTACTAATGTGGGGCAACCCTCACCTCCACACATAAATTAGAATTGATGACCAGGATCTTAGTTATTTTGCTTCTCATCTGATCTTAAATATAATTCTATGAATAAACCAGGTAAAATTGGAAAGTGAGGCTCGGAGAGGATTGCCCATGGCGAGATGCCTGCTTTTTTTTTTTCTACAAATCCTGTGCTCTTTCCCTTCACCAGGCAGCCTCCCACTCAGGAATTAAATGTGCCAGGAGGACCCTGGGAAAGCCGAAATGTGAGACGGGGGTGTCATATGTATTGAGATTGTAATGACCCTGATGGAAAGTCCTGAAAGTCTAGGGTGATTGAGTTAGAACAACTTAAGCAATCAATTAAAAAGCAACCACTTGTTTATGAAGGCACTAATAAACAGATGGACAAATGGCCAAGGGAGATGAAAACCTGCTTCTCTGGCTATGCAGAGAGGACTCTCCTGTAAAATTAACAAGTGGTGCTGATAATATGCCTCTGAAAAGTGGTATAAATACATGCACCCAATTAAAAAAAATGAGATTCTTACAGACTCCACACAGTGGCCCTGAAGCCTTCCCCAGGTTTGGGGGACAGTTTCAGGGACCCTCACTCTGAGGTTGGTGTCCTTCCTTGCAAATGTTTGGCTGTCAGGATCTCGCTACATGAGACCCATCCTCTGCAACGTCAGTCTCTTGAACATTGCCAAGAGATTTCTTCCCTTCCCCTATTTTGCTGCCAATTGAATTGTGGGCTTATGTTATCGTAACATAGATTCCTCCCAGCACATTCACATTGTGTGTATATGGATTTGGCTTGAGATATAAGGGAAACCCTCGCACTTCATGGAAACGATCACTCCAGAGTTTCTGCACCTGGTATAATGGGGGCTTCTAGGAAGGCTTGAAATGAGTTTCTGTGTTCTGCCCAAACCACTAAGTCCTGCCTAGGCTCAGGTCAGAAAGGGAAAGAAAGAAGGAGGCAGTCAGAGGAAGACAGAGAAATGTTGTGTCACCTTCTAATATAGCAAGAACAGCAAAGATGGCACCAGAGGACTCATTCCACAAACCTACAGCTCCTGAGCAAGCTTAGAGCTGCCCCAAACTGCCGCAGACTCAGCTAGGAATCATTTTCTGAAGAAAGATATAGGAGAAGGAGAGCCACTGTTAGATTAGGAAGAGCACTCAACTAAAGACCAATTCTGTCACAAACTAGCCAGGCCACAGCCCCTGCTCTGAATCTCTTTCCCCATCTGTAAATGAGGATGTCAATAACACCTACCTCCCAGGGTGATAGTGAGGATTATTGAACAATTAAATGAAATAATGCTGGGAATGTTCTTTCCCCAAATAGCTCCCTTCCGCAGACCTTACTCAGAAACCTCCTCTCAGAAGCTTTCCCTGTCCACACCATTCAAAATTCCACATTCCTCTGTCTTGGTCGTTCCTGACCCCCTTTTGGCATCACTTTACCCCACCGAACATACTTCCATCAAACACAGTGAATATTTTACTTGTTTATTCATTGAGTCTCTGCCTTTTTTAGGAAAGCATGGGTGCTTTGTCAGTTTTGTAGATCATTTTATCTCCAGTGTTTAACAGAGTACCTGACACAAAACGGGCTAGCAATAGGTACTAGCTGAAGGTATAGCCAAATAAATGAAAATAGTTCATTGGGTGGGCTTGCATTTTTCAGAATGATATGTTATACTCTCAACTTCCAATAAGCCAAATTTGTCTCTTAATACATAATACACGGAGGCCTGCCTGGTGGCGCAGCGCTGTGGAGCTGTCAGCAGCGGCCACATGAGTTCGAGGCCTGGCTGGGAGATTCCCACATGGCGGACCTCTCCTGCCTCGCCTGCTGCTCCCCTCAGCAGTGTGTTTCCATTGATCTGCCTGTTCTACTCCCCACTCTGTCTCTGGTGAACCCTCTCGCTGCCCTACGCCTCTGGTCTGTACCCCAGCTTGTATGCATAAATAAATAAATCATTTAAAAAATATATGTAATACATGGACGCTGCCTCACACACTGAAAATAAACACTGGCAGACTACAAAATAAATAAGCACAAATAGTGATGCACAAAAGATGCCTCCCTGAAGGTCCCTACCCCACTTCTTCCCCACCCAGAGCCCCTGTTCCCTCTGAGCTGTGTAATCTCTCCAAATCTGTCCTATTCGGTTGCAGGCATGTACATGTTCAGATAGAGCAATAAATACGAGTGCAGGCACTTTTATGAGACATGCTACCTGCCAGACCTCGTTCTCGAGTCTATGTATATTAATTCATTTACTCACCACAACATTATAAGCAGATGCTGTTTTTGCCTCTGGCTTGGAGGTAAAGAAGCTGATGGGGAGATACTCTTTTTTTAATATATAAATGGAATCACACTGGACCTATTAGCCCCCAATGTGCTTTTCCCATTTAAACTGTTTTGTCATTAGGTACCACTTGATATTTAAGCTAAGACTTCATCTGTTCCTTCCCTAATCATTTCACACTAGTATAGGGCTTTAATACTTCTTTAAGATCAGTAGATGCCCAAGGATGTCAACCAGAGGGGGCAGTGGCTGCTGCCTTTGCTAATTTGCTGATATTTTAAAACACGTTCAGTCTTTCCGAGCCTCTGTTTTCTCTCTCTCTCTCTGTGTGTGTGTGTGTGTGTGTGTGTGTGTGTCTTTTACATTACTGTATATTCCCCATAGGTTTCCCACCACCAGTTCACCCATGAACCATCACCACAGTCCCCTGTGCATCCCTCTCCCCTGTTCTGAGCCCCAATTTCCCCCCCTCTCTTGCTGGTTGACACTCTTGTATTCGGTTCCCCTATATTCCTGTTATAAGTGAGACCATTCGATATTTTTCTTTTTCCTTTTGGCTTATTTTGCTGAGCATGATCCCTTCTAGTTCCATCCATGTCACTGCAAATTGCATGGGTTTATCTTCTTTCCATGATGAATAGTATTCCATTGTGTATATGTACCACATCTTCTTGATCCAGTCATCTATTTTTGGGCATCTGGGTTGTTTCCATATCTTTGCTATTGCTGGTGAGGCTGTGGAGAAAAAGGAACACTTCTACACTGCTGGTGGGAAATGCAAACTGGTCCAACCACTGTGGAAAGCTGTATGGTGTTTCCTCAAATTAATAAACGTGGAGCTACCATATGACCCAGCAATACCACTTTTGGGAATCTACCCAAAGGACAAAAAAACACTAATCCAAAAGGATACATGCACCCATATGTTTATTGCAGCACTACTTACAATAGCCTCTGTTTTCTTATACATTCAGTGATAGTAGCTCCCACCTTAATGCTCTGTGTGTGTGTGTGTGTGTGTGTGTGTGTGTGTGTGTGT
>PVIJ01001039.1:0-148049 GCA_004024925.1 Scalopus aquaticus | reverse complement strand
TGGTTCCCAAACTCTGCACTACAGTCCCTGGCAAGGGGAGCCAAAGGATGTAATGACAGACCATGAACTCTTTTCACTATTTCAAAAATGCTAACGGGAATCATATATTTCCCCAATAAAATCAGACTAATTGCTTTTGGTGGGAATTATATCAACTAAAATTGGTGCTTATTGGAAAACTAAATGTCCTTCATAAATGTAACTTAATAGACATAACCTCTAGAAACATTGGGGCCTATGGGGGAAAAAAGGTTGTAGAAGGAAATGTTAGGAGTGAAATGATAAAGACTCTGGACCACAGAGAGCCCCACTTTTTATTGATCCCCAAACATGCAGAGTGTGCCCTGAAATCCTGCCTCATCTTCACTGTTACCGCCTTAGATCATATTTCATCTCTCCTCTATTGGATTTAAGCTGTAGAGTCCCCAATGGGTCTAACCTCTCTTGTTGCCTTTCATCTTCCCTTAGAATTGCAACCACAGTGGGCTTTTTAGTATACCCCTCTCACACGTCCCCCATTGCCCTTAAACACTATTTCCTCTGCAGAATGCCTTTCCTCCATCTGTTTGCCTGCCAACTTTAACTCATCCTTCAAGTGTCAGCTTCAACACACCTCCTCTAGGAAGTCTTCCCTGACTGCACTTCTTCACTCCAGGATGGACTAGGGCCTGCTCTGAAGATATCAGCATTCCACACTTCCAAAGGGGAGAAGCTTCTGTTATTATAGCTCCATCTCCTAGTAGACAGGATATTCCCAATGAGCAGTGTCTACGACCTCATGGCCAAAGCAGTACTCAAGTGCCTAGTCTTCTCCTGGTTCGAGGGCTCTGTGTGCTGTAGAACATTGCAAGTGCTTTAAAAAGCTCAAACATTTGGCTTTTGCCTCCATAGATGTCACATATTGAGAGGAAAAAAAAAAAACATCCATCATGGAATTTATTAAGGAATTATTTCAGACTTCCAAAGAGGAAAGAAGGCATGACCTTAGGACCCTTAGTAGTCAGCTTTTATCCTTGAAACTGGACACACACAGGAGAGGTTTAAGGGCACCCAACGTGGGTGCACCTTTCAGGTAGAGGCACTGAGAGCAGCTTTGCCACAAATACTGTGTAGGCCAAAGGGACCCCTGGTGAGAGAGAAGCAGATCAGGAGGTGAGACGCCTGGTTCCATTGTGTTAGGCTCGCTCAGGGGACATGTTTCTCTGGCCTCTGCTTTCAGAGTCACATCAAGCTGGGCAGGGACGATCACCTGCTTACAGATGCAGAGCCAGTACCCATGGAGGCCATGGGAACTCTGATATACTCCAGAGTCTCTAGCCACCGGCCGAAACTGCTACTTTAAGGGACAAGAAAAGCACTGACGTGTAGAAAGGTACCTTGACTTTGTAATCCAAAGATCTAGTGCTTGCAGTAATTAGGGAGTCCACACTAAATAAGCAAATAACTTCAGTCTGCATTGTTGAGACCTATGACAATCTGCATTGTTGAGACCTGGACAATTGACAAGCCAAGGACACTCACAATGTTATCTCTTTATTCAAGTGAGGAAATCAAAGCTAAAAGATGTTAAATGACTTTCATGAGATTCCTGAGAGCTGATGAAAGTATGGAAAATCTCTATATACTAATAGGGTGATCAAAGTAAAAACATCAAGCTTTATTTCTTCCTTGCTGTGCTACATTGGCAAGTTAATTAACCTCTCTGATTGTCAACTTCCTTATTTTTAAAAAGGAGCTAAAAGCAATGTCTTTCATGGTTGTTGTGAGATAAAAGAGGTCATGGGCCAAGTACAGTAATAGACACACTGACATTTGGACCTTAGGGCTAAGGACCCCAGTCTTTTAACTCCAAACCCCACTATCCTTTCTAATCCTACCTTCCTACCTATATGCTCTGAAGCTTTGGGTAAGCCATTTGCCCTTTGAGCTACAATGTTCCCATCTATAAAGGAGTGACCTGACACAACCTCTCTGAATTTCAGTTCCTTCAACTCTATATTGGGAGGAGTAATTGCAGTTTCCCCCTTATAGGGTTATTCTGAGGAGTGAAGTAGATAAAGCCTGGAAAGTGTTCACGACAGTGCTTGGCATGTACCCAACACTAAATATAAATTAGCTATTATTACTGTGGCTGTTACTAATATTAATATTATTGGCCCCTCCCATTATAAGATGGGATATATATTCCCTCATTCAGTAGAGACAAAAATTCAGTTCTTTTTAAATTACAGGCAGAGAAGATTCCAGCACTTTCATACCAAAACCCCCTTACTGTTGTTCCTCTTTCAGTTGACCTTAGGGGATCATAGACTCTCACGTCTGTACGGGTTTTCCATCCACTTGACCCATTCTTCAGTGTTTGAGTTTGCTCTGCATCATCTCCACCAAATGGCAAACACTTGAATACCTCTGGGGATGGGGACCTCACCACCCTATATAGCAGCTCAAGCCACGCACAGTTCTGTGTGCTGTTTAAATCAAAATGCAAGTCATAGTAGTTTCTTCCTTTTGTCCCCCTTCTACCCTTGAGCTCTAGCTGGATCCACAAAAGTCACATCGAATTTGTGGAAGACAAGCTTCAACAACATTTTTCTCCAGATTATAACAAACTTGAATGATATTTGTTGGTCATTTTTCCCTCCTTCCTTATGAAAAAAAAAACAAAACTTTAAGCACATTTCACTATCTGAAGGATTTTCTTTCTCCCCTTCTGCTGGTTCCCACTGGGATGAAAAGCAATAAAAAGTCAGAAAGAAGTATAGGTTTGCCTTCTGGCTTTGTCACTTAGACGAATAGCACCGTAAAAAGTGGTGAATGCTATCGGTTAAAGCGAACTCCTTCTTCTCCCCCATATGTTTCACCAAGTTCTGATGAAGGGGTTTGGACAGAAAAACCTTTTTCTGGAGATGGATACGTTGGTGAGTTAAAGATTTTGCATTAAAAACAGATTCAGGTTATAATATCTTCCTGACAGTTGCATTTTGCTCTCTCTGTTTTGTGAGTCATATAAATAAATCCCAAGGGTTGTGGGGGGAGGGACATGAGCTGGCGAGAGGGGTATTTGGGGACACTTTGAGGTATCTTCCAATCAGAGCATAATAAAGAGGCGCCGTTCCAAGCCAGCCCTGTAGTTATCAGGGGGTCCGTCTGCATTCGACCTCCTCTCCCACCCCAGCATCAGCCTTCCCTTCTCCTCTTTTTAATGTCCTTTGTGTTTCCAATCAGCTTCCGGATCTGGCACCAGCTTCGGGAAGTTGCATGAATAGACAACATGAGAAGATTTTGTAATATTTCACACTTTGCAATGAAAAATATGCTTCTTGGGACTGTTAATATTTAACCACAGATAAAGTGTCAGAAAAGTTGCAGGAGAATTTTCCATTAAGATATGGAGATACTTAGAAAGTAGACTCACCTTGTTGGAAAATCTTATCAGGCAAGTAGACAGCACATAGTATTGGGAAAAGATGCTGGGACAGTACCCGTAGGGCTAAATCTCCTGCCTTGCTGGGGCTTAAATATGAATTGTCAGTCCAGAGTAAACACAAAATGGAGAAAGTGCTTCTTGATCCAGGGCACGTCTCTGTCCAGAATAGAAACTGGCAGGTGAATGCCCGACCTTGGGTGTGGGCAGGAGGGGGATGCTGGATGTCAGAGATGACTTTGAACTTTTCTCCTGTGAGAATGGTAGCCCCATGAATATAATAATAAAGCAGAAGTGACAATTTACCTTGGTATTGCAATATATGTTATGAATATTAACCTATTGTAAAGAACTTACCTATGTTTCATTGAATGATTCAGTTCCCCTTTTGTGGAGGAGGGTACAAAGGCTAAGAGGGGGATGTCTTTGCCGCAACTCATCGAGTTGCTATGTGGTTGGATTTTTAAAACATATCTGTCTCCCAAACCAGTGTTCTTTACACTAAAATGCATTTTCTTTCAACAAGAAAAGAGGAAGACCAGGAGGTCTGTTGTGGGGTAATATGAGAGTAATGATGATGTGATGACGATGATGATGTTGATAATGATGATGTGATGATGATATTGATAAGTTAAACCCTTACAATATCTTCATGTTTCAAATCCTACCAAGGACAAACCCTGTGTAACTTTCCATGAATGCACTTACTATTATGACTATCATTATTATACCAAATGAATAAATTGAGACTCAGAGTAGTAAAATGACATGCCTAAGGTCATGTAAGGGGTTGTTCAAATTCTTGCACTTGCATGAAACAACAGGGAAGAGTAGAAGGTGGGTGAGGAGGATTTAGAGTTGAAAGATGTGGAGTTCAGAGGCAGTGAGGAAAATTGATTTACACATAATTCTTTCAGTACTTCATTCAGCTGGGGGTGCTCCGAAAGCATCTGGAACACAGGAGGGACTAGGAGATGAGGGAAAATGCTGGAGGCAGCTCTGAGGAGCTAATTATGTCTGAGGCATGTGTTGGGCTCCTAATGCATGCAGTTCCAACATGCACTGGGGCCAGTTGGATGGATAGCCCAATAAAACGTTATAATGATTTTTTAAAATCATTTGGAAGCTGGATGAATACCATTTCAGCAGAGTGCAGAGGCTGGATTGGAAGAAGTGGTGGGGTCGAAGTGGGAAGTGAGAAATGGCAAGTAACAGCAAACCATGGAGAAGTTTGTGGTCAAAAATTGCACCACAGCAAAATGACTTAAAGAATTATCAAGGTCCAGGGGCATTTTTGTCCATTTTTTATAAGATAAGAATTGGACATTTCCATGGGCTACCGAAGGACTCTGGAGAGGGCGAGATCAAAGGTAGAGGAGAGTGGAGGAATAATCAATGGCAGGATTGAAGGCGATGTCATAGTATCTCTTGTCAGACAGAAGAGTCACCTTTCTCTAAGACTCCAGGCCTGATATAGATGTGGACCAATGAATGAATCATATCATGTTTCTGGAGTGGAAAATTCTTAGGACATGAGCATAGCAGACATGGGTTCAAATCTTGATTCTCTCTCTCTCTCTTTCTCTCTCTGATCTGGAATAAATCAAAACCTCTCTGAGCTTTATTTCTGCATCTGTGGAGAAGATACCAAAAAAAAAAAAAGAAACAAAAGAATTACAACAGAGAGACCATCACCCAGCTCCCTGGAGAGATTCCCAAATTGTTTGATTCCCACATAGTTTTGAGACACAGCAATTTTTTCTGTGTCCTTAAGCCAAAAGAAATACTCAACAGTTCTACTGATTGAGTAGTTGGGTTCAATTTACTAAGTATGTATGTTTTACACATACATATAATGTATACACATAATTTGGAAGATAATCCTTTTATTTTATTAGTCAATAAATGCAATTACATACTTATCATGGGACATTTAGGTCTGTGACATTCCACGACTTCTCATAGTTTGAAATCAGTTCGAACACTGTCGTCCCATTTCCTGTTCCACATTGATCTGTGCATGTCTTTTGCCTTTGTATTACAGCAATACCCTGAGACCCAGTGTCGCATATGTGTGACACCTTTGAAATCATTGTAGTGTGATCTGAACTTGAGATAGTGAGCTGCTTGCCCTTGTAGTTTCAGGATGCTCAGGGAATGACAAATATGACTACATTTCTTTCTAAGATGTTAACTATATCTTGACACCCCTTTAAGTTTTCTGTGGTCCCCTGGGCAATGTGGCATATTTTAGGAATTAAGTTAAATGATATATGTATACTATACAAAAATCTCTTACAACTTGGTAAGAAAAAGTGAAACATCCCGCAGAAAAAAGGTAGAGGATATAACAGGTGAATAACCAAAGAGAACACCTGGATGGCCAACACAAAGTAGGATTAGTCTCCCCTAGTACTGTTAGAGAAATACAAATCAAAACAACAATGAAATAACATTTTCATCCATCCACTGCATGAAATTTAAAGATTTTCTAGTTGCTGACGAGGGGGCAGAAAAATAAAAACCATCTCGTATTGCCAGTGAAAATATAAATTGCCGTGGCATTTTTAGAAATTAAGCTGGAAGTATCTAATAAAATTTTAAAACTGTATACCTTCACCACAGCAATCCCACTTGGAGGGACCCAGCATAGAGAAATAAAAACACCAGTATACGTGAATATATTGCCAAGGATCTTTATTAGATCATTGTTTATCATAACATAAAGCAAAGTCTGGAAACAACCCGAATGTCCATCAATAGTAGAATAATTCTTATGCATCCAGTCTATGGAGAGTTGTTCAGTTATTAAAAGAATGAGTTAGATCTATGTGTATTGACAGAAAGGGATGCCTGTGATATATTGTCGGTGAAAAAGGTAAAATGCAGAGTAAATGGGCATAGTAGAATATTGGTTTATTTGTAAAGAAATGGAAGGAAAAGAAACCCATGTTTCCGGAAGCATAGGAAAAGGTAGGACAAAAGCTAACACTTTTTAATTCTTGAGATTTATTACAATATGGGGAGAGGGGTACAAGGAAGGGGAAGTTTACAGGTTTTACTTGTGGTCACAGCTGAGTGGTTTGGCAGGTAGCAACCGGCATTTATTGCCCCTTCATAAGTTGAAGAGAAAACCTTGTGAAGTGCCCTGCCCTCCCCCCAAATGCACCCACCATTCTTGGCACACTGTTCCCAGCACATAGTAGGGGTTTTATATGCCTGGGTATGTGCATATGTGGTTTTCTTTCCATATGTCTCCCTCTGAAGCTGGTCATTTATCGCTCCATATTCTCCCCCTCTCTCTCCCTCCCTCCCTCTGTGTAGATGCCAGATCATGAGCACCTGCCCTCGAGGGGCTTACAATCGGCCGGGCTGGAGACCAACACATTTTCAGAGACGAAGAAAATGGAGGGAAATGGTGCCAGATGCACCTAATTCCAGTGGAGAACAGGGTAAGTCATCTACTTAGGAAGGGAGGCAGTTGAGGACTCAGGGGGAATAAAAGTGGCTTAGACTGCAAGCACCGGCCACAGGAGATGAATGAAGGGATTTTCATTCAGCCACCCTCTCCAGGTGGTTTGGAATTCATCTTTCTGAAGGCAGGAGTCTGGGCTCAAGCATCTCTGAAAGCCTCTCAGGATCTGATTCTATCATATTTCAGGTGTCTAAGATGTGTGGGTCGCTGGGCCCCTTTCCCTACCTGATGCTAAATCTTTCTATGTCAGCTGTGCTCAGCGACCTGCTGTTCCTATACATTCCCTCCAGCTCCTGCCTCACCAGTGACAGGAATGAGCAGACAGGAACCGACTGTGCTATCCCACAGCCTGACCTTCACCGATGCCTCAGCCTCACCCAGCAGATCCGTGTTCCCGGACCAGCTCTCCCTCTGTCTCCTTAGACAGCGGTCCTGGCGGAGACACGGGCCAGATGTCAGGGTGCTGTGCTAGGATCCCGCAAGCTGTGCCCTAGTTTTGCCGGGTTAGCTGTCAGGTGTTGCCTCAGTGCAGTTCCCTCCTTCCTCCCCCAGATCCCTTCTCTGAGTCTAAAGAAATGGCTCTGCCAGCCCCCGCCCCCCCCCCCACCAGAAGCCTCCTGCCCAGGGAAAGGCGGGCCAGGGAAGCTGCTGTCAGACCCCATTGTCTGTGTCCTGGGACAGCTGCCAGGCCTAGGGACTCTTGGCTGGGGCTGTGAAAGTGCCCTGTTCTGATCCCATCTGCTCTGAGGCAGAGAAAAGCCAAATCCCCTCCCCCTTCCTCCTCCCCCCAAACCCCAAGCTCTATGGATGAGTGGCTTTCCAGAGATGAAAAACCAGAGCCCTGTCAAACAAGTCTTCTTGCTTGACAAAGATAGAATCTAAATATAGAAAGGTACAGCTAAATTCCGCCGCAGAGCAAGCAACCCCATCTGGCACACAGCTTCTGGGGGTTCCTCCCCTGCCGTGGCATCTAGCTCAGTGCTCAGGACATAGTAGAGGGTCAGCAAATGTCAGCAAATGTTTGGTCATGAACCTGCCGGGTCCTGCCTCATATCCCTCCTCCACCAGCAAAGTCTGCTTGACACGCATCTCCGTCAGACCTACTGAAGCTGCCCTGGACCCCTGATGTACCACTCCAGTGGACAAAGACCCTGCAGGGAACAACCTTACATGAATGCCACCACCTTCAAAGAAACTTCCAGGAAGTGGGGTGGGGAGCTAGTGCGTATGTTTTGCTTGTCCCTGTGTCAGGCAATAAGTACCTCAGCAGATGTTCACAACTTCAAGAATATAGTTACTCCCATTTTATAGGGCTAAATACTGTCACTAAGTGGATGACTTTCACATCCAAGGTCTTGCTGTTGAAAACTGGTCTGTTTCCCTGGCTCCAGAGAACACCCTGTGATGATGGTCGAGGCATTTTTGCTGTTTGACCCCATCGTGACCCCAGCTTCTCCCAGATCATCATCTCAGGAACTCCAGAGCCCTCCTCTGGTTTAATTATGGATCAGCAAATTATACTTCAAGGGGCCAAAAAGGACTTCAGGGCTGCATGAAGCCTAATCTCCTTTCCAAGGAAGCAGCGTGGCACCCAGACGGCATATTTGTTTCCTGAGGCCTCCATAGCACACTGTGTTGGCTTGAAACAACAGAGATTTTGGTCTCTCTTGGGTCTAGAGACCAGAGGTCCAAAATCAAGTTGGCAGGGTCATGCCATCTCCAAAGCTGCAGGGGAGATTCCTTCCTAGACCCTTCCTGGCCTCAAGTGGTTACAGCCATCATCAGCATTCCTTGGCTCTTAGCCGCATCACTCAGTGTCTGTCTCTTCTTACCGACCTTCAGTCCACAAATGCCTGTGTCTTCATGTCTGACTCTTGTTCTCCTTCCTCTTCTACATAAAAACACACATCGTTGGCATGAGGATCTACAGCGATCCACTATGACCTCCACCACATTGTATCTGCAAAGAACCTATTTCCAAATAAGATCACATTGTGAGGGCCCTGGTGGACATGAACGTTAAGGAGACACTGTTATAGGCCCCTGATCCTTGTTTATTTATTGAGTTAATCTTATCATTGTTGTTTCCTGCTCCTTGTTTGTTTATTGAGCTTACCTGGTAAAACCCCAGCCAGCCAATGCCGTTTGCCCAGTGCCCTACCCTAGTGATCAACCCCATTAAGCCAGGAACCTCAGCTCAGGGCAGTTGTTGCCCCTCCCCGATTGCATGATCCCCAATAAACATACCTCCTTTGAAATTAGACATTGGCTTTTTTTTTTTTTTTTAATTTGTGTGGAATTCATTGAGGGAAGCCAGATGGGGACCCTTTGGTGTGAGCGGCAACACTCTTCAACCCAGGACAGGTGCTGCGGCATGGTGTCTAAGAGGATGGACTCCAGAGTCAGGCTGCCTGGCACCTCAATCCCAGATCTGCCACCTTCTCACTGTGTGGTCTAGAAAATCTCTTAAACCCGTCATTGGTCTTGTCTATAAACAGGGATAATAATCATGCCTATCTCATAGACTTGTTGGGAGGGTCCGCTGAGATCAGACTCAGTGCAGAGCCTGGCCCAGTGCCTGGCATGAGGAAAGTGCACTCACATTAGCCCCTGTCCCTCCATCTTGGTATTTAGGGGTACAGGCTCTGCAGTCAGACTACTGGGGTGAAATCCTGGGCCTACCCCCCTGGCATGGCAGGAAGATGTACAACTCACAGCCTCTCTGAGCCTTAACTTCCTTATGTATGGAATAGAGATAACAATTATATCTGCCTCATGAGGCAGCGAGCAGTACATGCAGTAATTCAGATAAGATAGCAGGTTCCCAATAAAAGGTAGCAATTGTGATATTGATGCTCCCAATTTGATATGATATGATGTAGTCATCCATGCCAAAGGAACAGACTCAGCAGTGGGGTCCTGAGATGCTGGCAGAGAAAGACCAGAGTCTGGTAGGCGCTGGGGAAACTGGCTTTTCTCCAGATGGGATGAGCCCATAAGACCTGATGTGCTGAGGCCAGGCTTGTCTGTCCTTGGCAGTTGTCCCGGAGGCTGAACCCCTCTCCTCCTCTCCTCTGGGCTTGGCTCACACCCACTGGATACGCAGGGATCTCGGGGCATACTCTGGCTTCTGGGCTGAGCGCCCCCACACCCTCTCACCAGTCCCCAGCTGCCAGATGAAGGTGACTTAGGAGATCTGGGGGTGGAGAAGGCTGAGGAGCCGGGGGCGGAGAAGCAGCATGAAGCTCATTAGTAACTGACTACTCTGGTGGAACAGACCTCTCCCGGGGGCCATAACTCTGTCCCCGGAAGAGAGAATGATGACTGGAGGTGGCTGAGGCTCCTGCAGCCCACATCTGGGGCTGGGCAATGGGAGCAAAGCTGCATTCCTGATTTCTTCAACTCCTTAGCAGATCGGTGGGAAAAAACAAGAGCTACAGCTTGGAAAAAGAAGGGATGGGGGTTGAGAGGAAGCTGAGGTGCATAGGGGCTTCGACTGAGAGGGCGGCAGCTCCCCTGACCTGCTGCCTGGACCTTCACCACCAAGGACATACTGTTCTTGGAGAGGCAGCATGGACAGCAGAGAGATCATGAGCTTTGGAGTCAGACTTCCAGACTTCTCCCCGCACATCTGGGAGATCTTAGATGACTCAGTCCCTTCGAGCCTTAGCTTCCACATTCGTAAAGTGGAAGTATCTTTCTCAGAGTTGTCAGACTCGGTGATTTAATTCCCACTGGCTCATCAAATTCAGCACAGCTGTCCCCTCTCTCAGGGGATGAAACTTGTCAGGTGCTGCTACCCGAGGCTCTGCCAAACCCCTACACCTCCCTCTGCACAGCGTGAATCCTTTTGCTACTGGATTATCATTTTGTATTTACTTGTCTGTCTCCCACACTAGGCCGCGAGCTTCCTGAGGACAGAGAAGGTCTTGTCCATCTCCGCGGTCTCAGGGCCCGGATGATTCCTTGTGCAGGCTGAGTGGATGGAGGAATGACGTGTCCAGTTGGGTAAGTCCAACTAGAGCCGAGTTAGGTAGGTTTGGAGCCAGGTATTGTAACTAAAGCGCAGGAACATCACAGAGGAGGGATGTCCTGGTACGTCATTTCCTCTCTTGCTTGGGGGAGCTAGAGGTGAGGTAAGGAAGGGTTGCAGTGGGCAAGAGAAGCAGTAAGTGAGGAAATGCTAATGGGTGCCAGGCACCAACCTCTGCCCTTCACATCCATCATGAAGCATTTACCAGCACTCACCGTTGGCCTCTTGGTGCACGTGAGGGCACTGAGACTCCCACGACAGCAAAGCCGGTGACTCAGCAGAGCCATCGACTGGGACCCTGAGACCTGGCTCCAGCTCTGCCCTTAACCTCAGACCCCTTCTCACAGAAAACTGAGGTTTTTTGAAAATGGGTGACTTCAAAAGCAAATGGAAAAAAAGCAGGAGTTGAATCATCTAGGACTTACTAGATTCATAGCATATTGCCTTTTCTTTCTCATTTCAGGTTGGCTAAGAAAATGCCAAATAGAGCATTTTGGACACAGGGGGATGAGGAAGCCCCTGATGAATTAAAACCCTGTTTGTCAGGGACAGCAATTGTTCTAGTCCTGATTGTAATGGAAGCGACTTTGTAGTCAGGCACCTCAGAAGGCCTGAGGCTGTGAGCATGCAGGAAGAAGAGGAGGAGGAAAAATGCCCTTTGGTTTTCTCAGAGGGAAAATAATTCCTAGATATTATAAATTGGCCAAAGCTGAGAGGAAAAAAAAATGTCTTACTGTGGACTGTGGAAAATTCAAGCATCGCTCAGCCGGAGGCATCTGGTGTTTATTGAACCTTTATAAGGTCAGAGCTTCACACATAGTATCTCTTCTACTTCCCACAAAACCTTCCCATTTTACAGATGAGAGTCACAACAAAGCTCACAAGCTACCTAGGTCACTTGACCTAGGCTTGAAATATGCCCCAGGCAAGGGCAGCAGTGTAGCTGCTGAGACTCAAAGCTCAAACTTGGATAAACATGAATTTTGCAGCATTTTGTTTTATACCAAATCACCCAAGTATTAATTCTGAATCCCCTTCTTCTTACCCCTCCCTTGCACAGTTCCTCTGGCCCGAGAACTGGTTTTAGAATCTTAATGATCCCCAACCAGCCCAAGCAACAGTGACAAATAACACGCCACCCCGAGGACATAATTAAAAACTTACCTAAAGATTCAGCTACAAGGATTCATCACCAAACTATTTATAATATCAAGAAAGAAATAAAAGGAAGCTCCCCAAACTCCCAAAGGTAAGCAACAGAACTAATAAACAATGGCACAGACATTATATATGCAATTCTATGTGACACAAATTAACTGTGCGGCACCATTTAGGGACACAGTGGTGATTACATGTTTATAAGATGTATGTTAGTTCTGAAAAGCGGTTTATAAAACTGTATGGCCATTGGCATTGTAGGTAGTTTTTAATTCTATTTGATTATTAGTATTTTATCCATTTCTTTGTAGTGACTGTGCCTTGCCTTTGTAAAAGAAAAAAACAAGAAAGTTATTTATAATATGCATAATAAATGCCAACCTGAAGACACCTTCCTCTGTGACAATAAAAGGATAGTTCATGCAAACACAAAAGAGAGAAAAGATGCTTTAAGTCTGCAGAGAAATCTGACTAAATAGTTGGTGTTCTCTTCAGGGAAAGAGGAACCTTTGCTTTCTGTCTTCCCAAGACAGGGCATGAAAGACAGCAGGCGGGATTTGTGTTGAAACAAGGAAGAACTTTCTTAATGTAATAGTCACCCAAGCCTGCCATAGATACCCACCCAGTGGGTGAGGTTCATCACTTGGGGAGCAAATCCAGAAAGGCGTGTCCTCCTGAGAATCGCAGGACCAGCCATAGCTACAGCCATCTCCTTATATTCCTTACAAAACTCCCTTACGTGACTCAACTGTAACCACTGAATAATTCCCAGTGTGGAACGCAGGAGGAAACAGGTCAGATACTTAGAGCGCTTGTCCAGAAAGAAGCAGGGTGACCTCAGAGCCCAGGTCTGCCTGGCACTGATGCCCAGCACCCACACACTATGCTGAGTTCCTTGGCCTCCTCTTCTACCTGGAAATGTTCTCAAGCTTGCCGGGCACAGCTTTCTGCTGTGTTCAGTATTTTTTTAAATAAACTTATTACTCTTTAGAATACTTATATATTTACCAAAATATTCTGACCACAATACAGAGACCCCCCTTCTAACTCACGCCCATGTTTCTTCTATTACTGACATTTCATACATGTTACAGTTAACGAATATTAATGTTATTAAATGACATCTATACATTTTCCAGAGTTTCTCAGATTTTACCTTCAATATTATTTTCTGTTTCAGGTTCCCACATTAAATGTATCCGTCAGGGCTCCTGAGGCTCCTCTTCACAAAGCTATTTCTCAGGCATCCCTCGTCTTCGATGACCTTGACAGTTTCAGGGAGTACTGTTCAGGTATTTGGTAGCATGTCCCTCAAATGGGATTTGTCTGATGTTTTTTCTCATGATTAGACTGGGGATTTGGGTTTGGGGAGAAAGATCACAGGGTTGAGGGGTCATTCTCATCTCTGTATTTCAAGGGTACATGCTGTCAACATGACTTATCACTGATGATGTCCCGCGCTGACCCCTTAGCTAAGATGTTCTCAAGTTGCTCCTCTGTTCAGTTACCCTCCCCGCTTCTCATACTGTACTCTTGGAAGAAAGTCACCGTGCACAGCTCACATTTAAGAAACAGGAGACACCTGAGGACAGAGTAGGAAAATTATTTGAAGTACTTTGCATGAGAGATATGTCTATATTCCTCTTTATCTACTAGATCATTTATTTTAAATCATTGTGTACATGTGGATATTTATTTTATACTTTAGGCTATAGTCCAATACTACAGAAAACTTCTTGCCTGGCTCAAGTTGTTCCAGCACTGACCACTGAGGAATCTTGCCATTGGCTCAAGAATCCCTCTGATATGTTCTTGTTTCCCCTCACCTCCTCGTTCTGTTTATCTCTGGCACTGAGATTCTCCAGTCTCACTCGTGTATTTCCTCCTTGGTCTTTGCTCCAAAGGATCCTTTTGGTTACTTTTGTTGGAGACTGGTACTAGCATATGCTTGGTACTATTGGGGTGTCATTGTTTATAAAACCTCTCAATTGATATAGCAAGGAAATAGATGTATGTATATGAACACTTGTTAGGCACATATCTCTAGATACTTCTGCCTATTCATCAGTATCTGTACTGAGCCAAATGTGAGTCCATCCTGATGTTGCCAATGCTGTTACCACAGGGATCCTTCTAGCCCCATTTTCCTTGACTGTCACCTCTCCATCCAACAATGAGAAACCTAGCTCAATCTATTTGCCATCATTTACCTAACTTTTCAGTTCTAGTGCACATTTATAGAGGTTTCAAATTGCTAACTTGTACCTACATGGGCAACAACATTCTCAACTAGAGTACAGTGCTTATGGTCAGTGCCTTTACTCTTAATGGCTCCCGTTCATTTCCACAGTTAACTGGTTCAGCACCACCCCAGCTTGAGTGAGGGTGTTTTGTGTATATACGATACAGTTAGATTTCTTTGGTCACATTCAGCATTCCATCCTGCGATTCTCTGAACTCTTCAGTTGTTTTAAAATTTTGCATATATTAAGGTTCACCTTGTGCAATAAAGTTTTGTGTGTTTTGACATACACCCGGGGGCTTACAAACATCATTAGACTGGTCATAGGGAATGGTTTTGGTGTGTTTCCCCTGTACACACTGCGCTACACCTATTTCCTCTTCCTAATTCAAATCCATGACAATCTCTTGTTTTTCTACCATTTATATAGGTTTGTTTTTCCAGAATGCCATAAAAAGGGAATGATAGCCTATGTAGTTTTTGACTAACTTCCTTCACTGAACAGTATTAATTTAAATTTCATCTTTGTCTTTAAATGGCTGGATAGCTCATTCCCTTTTATTGCTCAATAGTATTTCATTGCAGAGGTACCACAATTTGTTATGCATTCACATACTGAAGGACATCTCCAGTGTGAGCATCAATAAAGCTGCTGTAAACAGTCAGAAGCTAGTTTTGTGTGGCATAAGTTTTCAAATTAGTTGGCTAAGTACCTAGAAGCGAGATTGCTGAAGCGTTTGGTAAGACTATGTGTAGCATTGTAAGAAACTGCTAATCTGTCTTCTAAAGTGGCTGTATTATTTTGCATTCCTACCAACAATGAATAGAAGTTCTTGCTGTTCAGCGTTCTTGCCAGAAATTGGTATTGTCAGCTTTTTGGATCGAAGCCATCCTAATAGGTGTGTATTCGTGTCTCATTGTTTCAATTTGCATTTCCCTAAAGATAAATTATGCTGAGCATCTTTTAATATGCTTACGTGCCATCTGTAGATCATCTTTGGTGAGGCTTCTTCAGGTCCTTTTCCTGTTTTACATCGGTTTATTTGCTTTCTTATTATTCTATTTTTGAAAGTTCTTTGTGTATTTTGGATACACGTTCACATATGTTTCCTGCAAATATTTTCTCTCAGACTGGGGTTTGTTTTTTCATTCTCTTAAATAATTCTTACACAGAAAAAATACTTTTAATAAAGTCCATCTTGTGTATTTTTCCATTTATGAATCTTTTTTTTTGCTATTGTATCCAAATACTTTCATCAAATCCAAGATCATGTAAATTTTTCTCTTCTAGAAATTTTATAATTTTACATTTAAATTTAGGTGTATGGTCTATTTGGAATTAATTTTTATAGAAGGTAGAAGCTTTGTGTGTGGGTTCTTTTATCTATTTTATTTATTGACACCTATAGATATCTAATTGATCAAGCGTCACTTGTTGAAAAGACTATTCTTTCTTCAAAAATTTGCCTTTGGTGGCCTCCCTGGTGGCACAATGGGTTAAGTCGCAGCACTATGAAGCTATCCACAGCCACTGCAGCACGAGTTCGATCCCTGGCCAGGTTGCTTCCCACATGGCACAGCAGACCTCTCCTGCCTCACCCACTGCTCCCCTCAGCAGTGTATTTCAGTCAATCCTCCTATTCCGCTCCCCACTCTGTCTCTGGTGAATCCTCTCACCACCCCACACCTCTGGCCTATACCCCAGCTTGTACACATAAATAAATAAATCTTTAAAAAAAATTTTGCCTTTGTACTTTAGTCAAAGATGAGCCGTTTTATTTGTGTGGGTCTGTTTTGGGTTTCTTAATGTTTCACTGTTGAATGTATCTATTTTCTTCCACCAGTACCACACTCTCTAGTTTGCTGCACGTTTATCTTGAAATCAGATAGGAGACTCTTCCAACTTTGTTCTTCTTTAGTATTATGTTAAGTACTCTATATAACTTTAGAGTGAGTTTTGTAATATCTACTTAATAGCTGGGATTTTGATTGTGATTGCATTTAATCTATCAATCACGTTAAGAGAAAACTGACATCTTAACAATATTGAATTTTCCAATCTGTGAATATGAAACATCTCTCCACTTATTTAGTTGTACGTTTATTTCTACAGTGTTTTATAGATTCTGCATAAAGTACTACAAAATATTTTGTTAGATTTATACTTAGCATTTCGTTTTGTAGGTGTTGCTGTAAATGGTAATTTTATAGTAAAATTAATTATTGGTATGTGACAAAGCAATTGCCTTTGTATATTATTCTTTCATCTTGCAACTTTACCATAATCACTTTAGTTCCAGGATGTTTTGGGGGTTTTTTTTTCAGTCATTATTTGGAATTTTCTACATAGACTGCCATACCCTCTGTGAATAAAAATGTTTTTATTTCTTCCTTCCCAATCATATTTCTTTTATGGCTTTTTCTTTTCTGATTGCACTAGATGGAACTTACGTTATAATTTTGAATTTAAATAGAGAGAGTACATTCATGATTTAGTCCTCATCTCAAGAAGAACACTTTCTTCACATTCTCTCACCATTAAGGTGAGAGATGTTACTCTAGTATTTTTGTAAATATTTAGTCAAGTTGAGGAAGTTCCCTTCTATCTTTAACGCTGGAGGTTTTTAATAATGAATGAGTTTTGGTTTTTTTTTAAATGCTTTTTTTGGTGCCAGATTGGTATGATCATGAGATTTATTTCCATTAAATCTGTTTATATAGTCAATTACATTAATTTCAAATGTTTAAACAGCCTTACATACCTGGAATTGGGTATAATTCTTTTTATACAGTGCTGGAATTTATTTGCTAATACTGGAATTTATTTGCTAATATTGGCTGATGGTTTTTAAATCCATGATAATGAGAAATACTGATCTATAGTTTTCCTGCATACACTATTTTTTCTCTAGTTTTGGTATTAATGTAATACTGACCTTTAGAATTAGTTTAGAAATGTTCCCTCCTCCCAACTTCTATTTACTGGAAGAGAGTAGAGAATTGGCATTACTTTTTCCTGTAGTATTTGGCAGAATTCACCAATATAACTCTCTGAGTCTGGTGTTTTCTTTTTTCTTTTTTTAAGAAGCTTGTTTATTATTGATTCAATTTCTTTAATAGATACAGGAAACTTCATGTTATGTATTTCCCTCTATGTGGGGTTTGGTATTTTTTGCCTTTCAAGGAGTTGGTCCATTTCATTTATCAAATGTATGACCATATGTTTTTCATAACATCCCTCTATTCTCATTTGCATGCTGATAGCATAATAGTAATGATCCCCACCTTCATTTCTGATGTTGGTAAATTGTGTTTCCTCATCTTCTTTATTGGTTATCCTGACTGGAGATTTACAAATTTTATTGATCATTTCAAAGAACCAGCTTTGGGTTACATGAATTCCTGGTTTCAATTTCATTGATTTCTGCTCTAAATTGTATTATTGCCTTTCTTCTGCTTGCTTT
This sequence comes from Scalopus aquaticus, assembly GCA_004024925.1. Taxonomy (NCBI): domain Eukaryota; kingdom Metazoa; phylum Chordata; class Mammalia; order Eulipotyphla; family Talpidae; genus Scalopus; species Scalopus aquaticus. Next base: position 130,253 of record PVIJ01001039.1, on the reverse strand, counting down.
AGACTTATATTGCTCTTCTTTCTCCAGTTGCCACTTTTCTAGTTACATTACCCATCTGTTCTTGCATACTGTATATCTTTTCCATTAGAATCCTTAATATGTTGGTCATAAGTATTTTAAATTCTGGTAGTTCAAACTCTGTGGCACACCTGAGTCTATTCTGGTGCTCACTTTGTCATTTCAGGTATGTTGGGTTTTGCTACCCTTTGCTATGTCTTGCAATTTGTTATTTTGAGGAATAAGACACATCAGGTAACAAAAACTAGGATAATTTTTCTAAGTGTGAGTTGGACTTTCGTTTTAGGTCCCACAGGTTTCAAATTCCTCTAGTCCTTGTTTTTAGTTCCCTAAAAACTATTCATCAGAGAGAGTCTGTCTTTCAGCAGTAGTCCTCATCATTATACTGTTACCCTGTTGGTTGGCAATAGGATGTAGGGAAAGGGGAGCTCTATTTCCTTTTGTTACTGTTATTAATTAATACAGGCTTTATGGCTTGAAACAACATCCTTGTATTATCTTATAGGGTTTTTTAAAAAAAGATTTAGTTATGCATGCATGCATGCAAGCTGGGGTGTAGGCCAGAAGTGTCGAGGGGAGAGGGGGAGAGGATTCACCAGAGACAGAGTGGGAAGCAGAACAGGAAGATTGACTGAAATCCACTGCTGAGGGGAGCAGCAGGTGAGGCAGGAGAGGTCTGCAGTGCCATGTGGGAATCTCCCTCACTGGGGATTGAACTCGTGCTTCAGTGGCTGCCGATAGCTTCATAGGTGAGACTTAACCCCTTGCGCCACCAGGGAGGCCCATCTTACAGTTTTTAAGGCCAGAAGTCTGAATTGTTTCAAGGGACACAGATATCAACAAGGCTGATTTTTCTCTAGATGCTTTAGGGGAGAATCTCTTTACTTAACTGTAATTTTTGGAGGCCAGATACTTGGCTGGTGACCCTTTTCTTGAATCACTCAAACCTCTTGCTTCTCTGTTCCCATTTCCTGTTTCCTCCTTTGACTTTCTTGCTTCTTTCTTGTAAGGGTCCATGTAATTAAGTTTAAAGCCCACCAGGATAATCTCCCCTTCTAAAGAGACTTGAAAGAATTCTATCCGCAAGTCCCTTTTACCATGTAAGATAACAAATCCACAGGTTCTATGGATTAGGGTATGGATATCCTTTGTGGGCCATATTCAGCATGGAACAAACATTTTCTAGAATTTCCCCATTAAGTCTCAGTGTTTTATTGAGTCTTTACTTGGTGTCTACAGCTCTGACTTTCACAAGTACCTCCCCATATTATAGCTTTCTTTTTCTACCTGTCTTCTATTCTCTTGCCTGGCTACAACATTCCTAATCTGTTTCTTTGAATACAGTCTCTTATTGACTATGGTCTTCTTTTTCCTCCCATTAGGTGAGACAGAAATTCTAGATGGGCTGGAGTAATATCTGTCCTCCCCCTTCACCCAATTGGGATAGGACTCTCATCTGATATGTAGACCTTTGTGATGAAGCCACTCTGGGAGTATTAAGTGAGAAGGAGTCCTTCCCATCTACCTGCTGATGATGGAAGATTCACTCAACTGTCAACATGAAAACCTGATGGAGTTCCTGGAGGTAAAATCCATCAATGTGTAAGAGTCCCTTGAAGTTGAAATTCCCATGTTAGCCCATCCTGGTCACCAGCAATTCTTCAAAATTATCATGAAAATGTGCCTAATGGTATCTGTTTACAGCAGCTCTAGCAGGAGATCTAGTTATCTCTTTCTGGATGAGACTATTTCTCCAGATTTCAGAGTTCAGGTCTGCCCAGAAGTCTCAGTTGGGTCCAAGAAAACTCACTGATTTTATGTTTGCCTTGCTTTTTTTTTTTTGTATTGTTAGGACTGAAGTGACTTTTTCCAAGCTCTTTACTTGTTGAAGCTAAAATTCAATGCTGCAACACCATTGCTTTGAGTTAAATCATTGGTGGCCCTTAAGTCATTGTATCAGCCACATACTGGGAAATGAGGAAACCTACTTACATCAATTAATAGAGAGATGAAAGAGACTTTGACCCCAGTGTCTGCTTTTGAGACGATAAAATCAATAATCAGTGAGGGGAAGAGAGTTAAGTGAAAACACAGTGAATTCCATCTGTATTGGTCATTGAGGCCAACTTGAAAAAGTCTAACTTCTAGACACATTTGAAAGCACATTTCCAAAGAATAATTCACTAAAGATGAAATGTCAAATGCTCTGATTTTAATATCCCAGTAGTTAGTAAAATTTAGGGCATAACAGTTGCTCAGAAGAGTTCTTTGTTTTATAATTAATCAATGAGATAAATATTTAGGTCATTCCATGGCCCAATGAGATACACAAAAAGACACCTCATGGTCTTTTACATGTACTCTAAAAATGGTCAAGATCTTTTCTGTGAAAATAAAACTAGAATTAAGTATTTTATCACACTGAAAATATGATTAAAAATTAGACAGATCTGGTTGCTGCTTACTTAACTCATGCTAAGTGGGTATTTTTTCACTTCCTTTTCTTCCTTTTATAAAGTTCAAGAAAAAATACATTGCTGAAGATCTCCCTTGTATATTTATCAGTATTAGCAACTGTGTCTCACAAACTACCCTAAGCATGATGGCCTAACATGCACACATTATTATTGCTCTTGAGTTTGTGTATCAGCAGAGAGGTTCTTTGTGTCTTAGCTTGCTTTCACTGTACACTGTGGGCACTTATGAGTTGTTAGTCAGGTCTGCTGTCCATAGGTATCTTGTATTGCCTCAGTTGGGTTCTCTATAAGGAGTCTGATCCTCTAAGAGGTAAGCCAGGGATCCTGCATGGCCAATGCCTGGGTTCCCAGAGAAAGGAAAGCCTAGACTTAGAACCACTGCACTCTCACTTCCATCATATTCTCTTCCCCTACCTAAGTCACAAGGCCATATTCCAGGGATAGAGCACTAGATTCTACCACTTGATAATAAAAGGGATAGCTACCTTGCATTGCAAAGGGTATGAATAATGGGAAGGTAAAGAATTGTGGCTATTTCATCATTCACTGTACAAATTTATAATATTGGAACTATTTCTCCTAAATGTTCAAAATGTTATTTGGCATTATATTGTATAGGTGCTGAGTTTAGACTTGATGAGAAAGTAACATCGGAGCCACTTCTCTGGCCAAATTATATTTTTAAAAATGAATTTAGTAGCAAATGTCCTTTGAGCCGGTTACCAAGCAGATGCACTGAGGAAAGGGTTCAGCTGAGAGGCTCATACATTTGCAGATACCCCAATAGATAACCACAACCTGGAAGATGGCATGCTGTCTGGCTGGTCTGACTTTTCAGACTATGTAGACGTCTCTCTGGGGCAGCAAATTCCAAACATCAGAACCCATTCTCCTCGTTCCTTTGACTTTATCACTCACTAATTAATCTCTTCATAAAGCATGCCATTTTTATGTGTGTCTAAGATTCAGATTCTTTGCTTTTTTTTTCTGACTGTTTTTGAAAACTAAGGTCACGACCAGCAGGACTTTCACATACATCACATCATCTGATCCTCAAAACAGCCCCACCAGCTGAACAAACACTTTCACCGATGTTACAGATCAGATTATGGAAGTGCTGTGATTTAGCTAAACGCAGAGGCCAGTTAGGTGTGGGGCCAGAGTTCTCCGAGGGGTTTCCCAACTTCTTGGCTCACATGTATAGGGGGTTATCTGCCTTTCAAGCTGTTTCTCCTGAATTTCAGAAAATAACCAAGTTTGGGTTTGAACCAATGCTTCCCTGACTAGCTGCTGTCTCAGCTACCACGTGCTGCAGCCGCCACCACTGTGGGCTCTAAAATGTGTTTTTACAGACTGACTCATTTACTCCATTATCCCAAGTGGGCCTAGGGAATTTTAAGGAAAAGATAAAGAAACACAAAAATAGGCAACACTTCCAAATCCAGTTACATTTGGTATAAAGAAAAGAACAATGTTTCTTTTCCTCCTGCCCAGTGAAAATTTGAAGTCACTGAGAACCCCCGTTAGCCTCATGTCTTATCCTTATTAATTATCAATGATAATAACCAGAGCTGGTGGGTCAGTGCTTCATGGATTAAATTATGAAACTAATGTTGATGATGTTATTATTGTTCATAATAATGATAGCATGATTAGATGCTGCTTTTACATTTTACCTCCTATTCCAAGCCTCCCTGATTAATTCTCATGATACTCCCAGTTTAATTAAGTGTCTTTGCCCTTATTTTGCAGTTGGTAAATTAAGGTACACAAAGGTGAAATGCCTTTCTCAACAGTACTAAGGGAGGTTGTTTCTGGACCCTCGTGTCTGAGCTTTGTACACTGGGGGACATGAAAGAATAAAAAGAACTTGGATTTTTAAATAACTCCAAGTAGAATGTGAAGACTGGCTGTGCCACTTACTAGCTCCTTTGCTTTGAGCAAGAGATTGACTCTCAGAGCCTCAGTTTCCTCTTGTGTAAATGACTGGGGAGAATTATGGTAAAGAAGTCTCTGACATGTAATGGGAAACACTTTGCCAAATGCATTTTATTTCCATCCCAGCTCATTCCTATGAATCTCCTCTGATATAAAACTCTCCAAAAGAAGTATATGTTGAATTCTATAACCCCTTTATCTACTCTTTCATTAATTCAGCACTACATACATTTTGTGTATAAGACACAATTTTTAATACTAGAAAGAGTCTCTATAAATGTGTTCTTTAGACTTGCAACAGGATCACCTGGGATAATTGCTTATAAAATGGATTCCTAGATGCCATCAGAGATACACTGAATCAAAGTCTTTATGTTGGAGATCAGCAATCTGTATTTTAGTTTATTTTTTTTTGCATTGTTTTATTTTTTTAATGGTTTCTATCTCCTGAGGCAAAATCTTTTTTTTTTTATAATATATATTTTTATTGTTTTTTATGTCTTTTCCATTTTGCATTCCCCTTGGGTAGCCCACCACCAATTCACCCGTGATCCATCTCCATGGTCCCTTGTGTTCTTTTCTATTCCATTTTGTGCCCTTTCCCTTCCCTCCCTCCGGCTCCTTCCTCCCCCCCTCCCCCCCCCCACTGATTTTTAATTGGTACTGCAAGTGATTCATCAGCACCATGAAATTTTAGATCTGCTGTTGGAATGATTAAAAACTGTATCTCCTGTTTTCTGGGGCCTCAAAGATGAAGCAGAGTCATGTGTGCAAATTAATACAGCAAAAGCTATGAAATGATTAAGTTCTCTCAAGGAAATTTAAAACAAATTATCAGGAAATTTGGGACAGATGAAGTCACATGGTTCCAAAAGTGATCAGTGAACTTTCCAAGCAAAATTTGCTGCAAGTTGCTCATGATGGGTTTCCATGGTAAAGATTTCAACATCCCTTTGTAGCTTTGGCCAAAGCTCATCTTTCCAGAATCATAGGTGATCATGGCTTCTGGCGTGATGACAACCACTAATTCAGCACTTACTTGTTACGAATATCTTGGGGCTTTTATTTTCAATATCCAGAACTCTGAAATTCAGAATCATTTTCTTTAAAACAATTATCAAAGCTACAGTTTCCAAAATCTCACTCTGAAATTCAAAGATTAAGAATTTATTTCTTTGTTGCTTATTTTCTGTTGGAACAACGCTTCCCTGAGAATGTGGAGGTGGGGAAAGCCACAGAATGCAAGGTGATATGAAATAAGAACATGTTAGTAACTAAAAATATCATCCCGCTATACTGATTATTAAAAAAAAAAAAATCTTCTCCACTGCATCATTTGTAATCTCCCCTCATTTCAGTAGAATCAACATCATAACAACCCATAATGATCTCTACAATTGTGATAAGAACCTCTAATAAGTGCTGATGTAAATGCTTCAGTTGTAGTAATTCATTCCTTCATTCCTTCATTAAAACTGTGAGGCAATGCTCAGAAGAGGGGAGAAGGAAGACTATAAGAAAGCACAGCCTTCAGTTCAGAGATGTTTGTCTTCAAAGGTCTTGTCCAGAAAGCTTTCTCCTCCTTGTGACTCTTGGCATCTTAGAATTTTAAAACGCCCACCAGAAAAACTGGACAGCCATATGCAAAAGAATTAAACCAGACTACCACCCAACAATCATACATAAAAATTAATTCAGAATGGATAAAAAACTTGCATGGGGGCCTCCTTGGTGGCACAAGGGGTTAAGTCTCAGCGCTGTGAAGCTATGGGCAGCCACTGCAGAGTGAGTTCTATCCCTAGTCAGGGAGCTGACCCACAAGGCACAGCAGACCTCTCCTGTCTCACCCACTGCTCCCCTTAGCAGTGTATTTAAGTACATCCGCCTGTTCTACTCCCCACTCTGTCTCTGGTGAATCCTCTTATCCCCCACCCCACACGTTTGGCCTACACCCCAGCTCTTGTATTCATAAATAAATAAATCTTTTTTAAAAAAAACTTGCATGGAAGATCTGAAATCATAAAATGCATAGAAAACATGGGCAGTATGCTTTTTGACATCAGCCTTAGATTTTGGGATTCAACTCCAATGGCAAGGAAAACAAAAACAAAAATAAGCAAGTGGCACGACATCAAACTGTGAAGCTTCTGCACAGCTATAGAAACAGCTCTAGAAACTATTATCGAAATAAAGACATCCCACTGAATGGGAGAACATATTTACACACCATATGTTCAACAAGGGGTTAATATCCAAACTATACAAAGAACTCATAAAACTCAACAACATAAAGCAAACAAGCCAATTTAAAATTGGGCTGAGAATCTAAATAGACACTTCTCTAAAGAAGACATACAGATGGCCATTAGGCATCTCTTACTAAATAAATGCCACTCAAAACAATGAGATATCACCTCATACTTGTGATAATAGCTATTATCTAAAAGACAAAACCCAGCAAGTATTGGAGAAAATGTAGAGAGAATGTAACCCTTGTATCTTGTTGGTGGGGATGTAAATTGACATAGCCACTATATAAAGCAGTATGGAGATTCTTCAAAAAACTGAAAATAAAAATTCCATGTGATCCAGTGGTCCCACTTCTGGGTTTCTATGTAAAGAATATAAAAACACTAATTTGAGGAGATATATCTACCCAACATTCACTGCAGCTTCACATACAATAGCCAAAAGCTGGAAACAACCTATGTGTCCATCAAGAGATAACTGGATAGAGAACACATGGTATATATACACAATGGGATACTACTCAGCTATAAAAAAGATGAAGTTGTCTTATTTGCAGTATCATCTAGGGTATTAAACTTAGGGAAATAAGTCAGACAGAGAAAAATCGGACAGAGAAACCTTGTAACTGTACTCACACATGGTATACTGAGAAACAAAATAAATGAACAAAATAAAACAAATACACACTTTTCAACTCTAAGAGCAAATTAGTAGTTAATAGACGAGTAGGGGGGAATTGGTTATAGCAGGTAAAACTGTCAGTTGTATGTCAAAGGATAGAATTGGAGCTTTAGTGGTAAACTTAACATTGGCTTGTAATGAGGTATACTGCCTTCCTAGGGGTTAAGTCTCAGGGCTCTCATCCCTACAGCCTGAGTTTGATTCCTGGCCAGGGAGCTAACTCACATATGGTGCAGCAGACCTCTCCTGTCTCACCTGCTGCTCCCCTCAGCAGTGTATTTCAGTAGATCTGCCTGTTCTGCTCCCCACTCTGTTTGGTGAATCCTCTCAACCCTCTGCCCCCGCGTCTCGGGCCTACACCCCAGTTCTTCTATGCAAAAGAAATAAATAATGATGTATACTGGAAACTTATATAATGTTATAATACAATATTATTTCAATCAAAAAAAAGTCTCAATAAATAGCCCACCAAAAGTTCTTTCCTGCAAGTGGTGTCACACCTGCTAGGATGGCTATAATTGTTTTGTCTTTTAATTGTAATCTAATAAAACACAGAAAATAGCAAGTATTGGCAAAGATGTATGGAAACTGAACAGCACTGGCAGCTGCTGTAGGAAATGTTATGGATTCTGGAGGGTCTTTGGCTCTCACTAATTAAACCCCATATGAAATGTGAAAGCACCGATAACTTGTTTCAAGTGAGGACTATTGTGAATCACCCAATAAATAGGAGACAGCTACCCCAGTCACACTTTAGAACTGAGAGTGGGCAGGGGTCTTAGTTTTATGGGGTTGATCACCAGGTTGGGGTCTCAGGCAGGGTTTTTAAAGTAGGGTGTCTGGATCTTTAAGCATCCACAGGTGCTTTACCTGGTTTCACATTTACACCCCTGCCCCAACACAAGGGGAGGCTCATCTTAGTTGATTAGGTTTTCAACAAGAGGGAGGTAACAAACAAGGACCAAGTTAATCCATAGCACAAATAAAGACCAGGTCCCAGGGGCTCAGAAACAACAGTTTGGTGCATCCAAAAAGAGCTAAACCTAAGATTACCATTTGACCCACCTGTCTCTAGGTACATAATTCAAGTGAAGTGAAAAAGATGCATTGGAGATTGGAGGTCGTGGAGAAGACATGACTGCTTGTTAAACTGTGAGTTGGACCCTGATAATCCCAATGCCTTAACCCTTCCTTTGTCCTTGGAATCTCTGTTCTACCAACAGACCCCAGAGCTGGATCTGTTTTCAAGGACACAGGCTTGATGGGTAGTATCTTGTTTAGACATGATTCTAGTCTTGAGTGTGGAGATCTACTTGCCCAGTACAGCTTCATACATAAGTTCCCTGGCTTATTAAAACTGTCACCACCAGCCTGGAGTGGCCTGCCTCTTTCTCATCCTCTCCTTACACTTGGTGTAGGACAGGCCAATTTAGATTTCTCCCCAGAAGCTCCTGAGGTTTCAAACTAGCAAGTATTATTTACAGTAGCTAAGAGGTGGAAACAACCCAAGTTTCCACCAACAGATGAATGGATAAGCAAAATGTGGTGCAAACAGAATGGGATAATATTCAGTTTTTAAAATCATGAAATTTTGACCTGTTATAATGTCTCATGTTGCAACCTGGAAAATATAATTCTAAGTCACATAAGCCAGACACCCAAGGAAAATATTATATGATTTCACTTGTATGGAACAAGGCAAATTCACAGACAGAGACAGCAGGTAGATTAGAGTTTCCCAGGTACTAGGGGGAGGATGGATGATGGGAATTGTTAAAGGGACAAGAGTTTCTGTTTGTGCTGATGGTGTTTTAGAAACATATTGATGGTGATTGCTTAACACCATGAGTGTAATTAATACGAGTAAATAACTAAAAAGTGCTTAAAATGGCAAATGTATGTTTTATATATATGTATGTATGTATTATCTATATATTTTTACAGTTTTTTAAATGTGGTTGAATTGCTTGCCAATGTCACACAGCAAGTAAATAGCAGATGTGGAGAGGAAAACCTTATTTGTCTAAATCAGTTCCCAAATACCAGACTGTTCTGCCTGTCTGTAGTCCCAAATCAGAGAAATTGCAGATTGCAATGGAGACACACACTACGTGAGTTCCCTCATTTTGTGCAGAAAAGATTTTCTTTGACTCTTGTTTTCTTGTCTCCTGAATCTGGCCTATTAGGACAAATCAACATTTTCATGACCTTAGATCCTGTAACTTAAGAATCTTACCCTCTCATGCCTCTATGGCCCTCAGTGTTGAAAACAAGATTTGACTGCTTTTATTATTATCACAAGCTTCAGGTGTAAAGACATGGGAGTATGTCATCCACTTTTTAATTTCAATGCTTACCCTAAAAAATAACAACTATCCATTGCTCTGATTCTGGGGGATCAGCTTTCAATGCTCTGGGCTGTGCCAAAATGAAACCAGCAGTGTTATTGGGATGTATTCTTTGCATTTGTAGTAAGGAAGATAAAATATAGAATTATCAGGCTTTTCTATGTACCCCTCACATAGTGTTTAGTAAAAGGAAAGTAACCTCCAACCTATGTTTTTCCCCTGACTTGTGGGGGCCTTGTCACTGACACATCAGCAATGCTGAATAATTAATGGTGTGGTGTTTAAATGTCTTCAGTCACTGTGTCAACAAACTAGGACCATTTGATAGCTTCTAAGGTCCCTTTCTGCCCATATTTCCTAGCATTCTATTTTTTTATGAAAAAAAAAAGGGAAAATCAGATCTATCTGCAAATCTATCTGTTCCAGTGCCCCCACTGATTCCTCACTGGGGAAACTTTTTCCTAAATTCCAAAGGTTGCTCTTGTTGTTAACCGTAACGTATTGTTTGCCCACACTTGGGCAGATTTTTCTTCCCTGGTCCCATTACCCTCAGTGAAATTGACACCTTATGGCTTGGTGAGTGGAGTGTGAAATAATTAAATGTGACAAGCCTATTGCTTTCAGATTGAGTCCAGCTCCCAAATAGTGGGATTGATTTTCCTCTGACTTATGACATGAAATGGGTCTGACCTGTTACCACCCAAAAGGCAGCTTTTCAGAGAATTTCAAGCAGGTGAGCAGTTGGGCTTCTAATAACTACTGTGCTTCCTGCTCCGACGTAACTCGCACAAGAACGCTGTGTAACTCCTCCTCATGGTGTCAGGCTGTCATTTGTATTAATTAAGAGAAGGCCGTCTAAACTCCAGAAGTGCATGTTTTAGAATTCAACTCAAGTCCCTCTGGGGACCAGCAGATGAAATAGAAAAATATCCATTGGTCACTAGCATAACACATCCTAGTCCTGGCATGGTGCTTGAAAATTGCCCTCTTAAGGAGTTTAATTGTTACGTGTACTCTAAATGACACCGTTCACGTGTTAGGTAAACTTTGCAGATAATGCAATAAAAGAACCTTCCATAAAAGAACCAGTTCATACTCTGAATTGGTGGATGCTTGAAATAACAAGGTTAGGTGGAGTGGCTTATACTCAGCTTCTCATGATCCGCATGGAGGGACTTCTGTTAATATAATATTCCTTATTTCTTTCTGACACCCCAGGGAAGACAAAGTGACTTATTTGGTTGGTGAAAGAAATGGCGTGCAAAGCTCGAGTGCCTTTGCTGTTCATTCTCTTTTCCCAGGTCTGCCTGCTGTGGGCAGAGCTGTCTCCCTGGGCAGGCAGGTGGTCTCTCTGGGGTGGAGTCCAGGACGGTCCTGCGTGAGCCTCAGCAGGCCTCCATGAGGACTGGGAAAGACTGACTATGTACATTTTATTACATGTGTGAAAAGGCTGCAGGTTAAAGGTTAGGAGAGCCAAGTTCAAGTTGACATTCTAACTCAGTTAGGATGCAGAGTAGGTACTGGAGTCACAGCTATCTGGTTTAACATCCTAAACCTACCAAGTAGTAGTGATACTGACTTCAGGGCAGCGCCCATAAAATTCTCTGTGCCCCCTCTTCCTCCTCTAAGTGGGAAAGAATAACGCCTGCTAGATGAGGCTGCAGAGGAACTTGATGTGATGTTATGTGTGAAGAACTTGGCACGATGCCGGCATATAATAAATGCTCATTGTACTGTGCCATTAGGATGGCTGTTACTTTTTAACTTGGGAAAATGACTTTCCTTCTGACAGCCTGTTTTTTCCTTTGGAAAAAAAATAGAAAAAGGGAACGAGTTTCAGATGTATATAAAGTCCCTCTGAGCTGAGCCATCTGTGATTCTGTTTTGCAGACTCTGCGAGTAAAAACGTGATGTGTGTGAATTTGTGTTTTTGTGAGTATGGGGTTTATAGCTATAGCCCATGAATAGTTACTTCCTTTCTAAATTTCCAAAATTTTACCATTACTGGAAAACACCAACAGAGGGCATCAGGATTTAATTCTGGGTGAGTTCCTCCTGGAGACTGAGGATCAAATTCTTTCCCCACAGCAGCGCTCTAGATTTCACCCTCCTCCCGACACTGCCCCTTCCCTCCCTCATGTCAACTGACTGTCGCTGGGGTGCGTGCTTGGGCTGCTGTTTCTAGAGTTTCTCCCCAGGGGTGTCTGCCTTTGCCTGGGACAGGGATGGGTGGCATTCATGGAAACAGAGCAGTGATTAATGACATCTGAGCTCTGTCTGAGAGTGTTGTAGGTTAGAGAGCCACAGGCTGCTCGCTTGTGTAAAATGACACTAGGAATCCACTAGCAGTCTTGCAGAGTAGGGGAGCCGAAGCCTTGGGGGACAAGTCTCTGCAGCCCGTGAACTCACAGCTCCCTTTAAGAATGTGGCAAACAGACTGCTGGAGTGCTTTGTGCCTCAGTTTACCCTCCTGCTAGAGATGCAGTTCCACTTTATTCTGGAGACACTTCAACAGAAAAAGGGCTCCCATTGTAGCCAAGCATGCTGATGTGACCTGGCACTCACTAAGCGTTTTCTTATGCAAGAAACAAATTCTCAGAGCCTCGTTGTCTCAATCTGCAAAATGGGAATAATCTCATTGCAGCTTCCTTGGGGGAGGGTATTGAGAAGCAATGCAGAGGAAGCATGAAAAAGCACATGTCTCCATAAAGGAAAGCCCCTCTTCAGCACCTCTCGTCCTTGCAGTAGCTCAGTGGTGGCAGCTGTGTCATTAGTGCTGCAGGGACTGTGTGCTATTAAGAGAACCCCTTGTGGGACCCGCTGGTCTCGGTTCTGTCCCACCTTGCTGTTCACTTCATAAGTCCTTACAATCTATAAAGTGGGGATAAAGCAGCAGCACCCACCCCGTGTTTGCAAGAAACTTGCAAGATGTTGCATATGAAGCGCTTAGTGCAGATCCTGGAACTGAGTGAATGTTCGATCACTAAATTGAACGACAGTTGTTATCATAATTACTGTTTCTTCCTGATAAGAGGAGACATTCCTGAGGGATGTCATATCCGCAGAGTGACTTTCAGCCTTTTCCTAACAACCTCAGCACTTCATGTCTATGCCAGCAGCCCCAGTGCTCAACTCCATCACCACCTTATATGGTCTCGGGCATTTGAATGGGAGCTGGTATAAGTTCTGCCCCCATTCGGCATCTCAGCCCTAAATGACCATACTGCACCCCAGATATTTATATTCTCATCTGTCATTGTATGAGGGTCCTCATCTCATTATATCATCTGACACAACAACTAAGGGACAGAACTGGTCCAAGGTCACTAGTCCACTGGAATGACAGAACCTCAACAAAATGCCAAGTCAGCCTGGTTTGTGTATTTCTTGTTCTTGTATCGCCCTGACTTTTAAAGGGACGTAGATTCTATTAGCAAAATCCTACCAGGGCTTGGAGTTTGGAAAGAGTGCTAGGCCCTTCAAGACTATTCTCCAGTCTCCACACTGGCCTTCCTAGGCACCACCCCTGCCCATTGTGCCAACATCTCTAGGAAAGTGGTTTGAAAAGTAATGTATGGAGGAGAGAATATAGTAGGAGACAGGAAGGAAGGAGAGAAAGAAGTAGAAAAGGAAGGAAAAGAGGGAGAAAGGGAAGGAGGAAGGAGAACAGAAGGGATGAAAGACACTAGGGTCTCCCACCATAGTCCCTGTCTTGGCATTTACCATGTTATTTTATCCCATCTTCACCAAAATCTTATGAACTAGACATTGACATTCCTGACAGAGAGATAAATAAGTTTCTGGGGCTCAGAAACTTTTAGTGGGATTCTTCCCCCAAGCCTGTGTAGCTACTAAATCTGTAGGACTTGCAAAATGATTTCACCCCAAAGAGAAGAACCGGCTCCGTCCAGGAATCTCTCAGCCCTCTGACTTGCCGCTTTGAGCTGATGGATGTTTCCCTGGGCTTCTATTTGAGAACTCCTCGTCTGCATGTGTTTAGTCTTTTATTCACTTGTCCTCCTATTCACTCATCGATTTAATAAGCACGTGTTAACACACCTATCGCCAAAGTAGATGTGTCAGCCTCGGTGACTTTTTTTCCACCCAATCTGGACAGGACTGTAAATAGTGAACACACATGCACCTAGGAACACAAAGCCCTGTCTTCACACGCAGATCTGCAAACCCACCCCAGCCACACGCTCTCTGGCATGCTGGCCGGCTCTCTGCATTTGGTCTCTTCAGAGAGGGGCGCAGGGAGTTTGAGCTGAAGGGGCCTGGGGCCAGGCCTTGGGCCGGTGTCCTGGGAATTCTCCAGGCCCTGTGGCTGTGTCCCCGCACTGTGGGATGGGACTGTTCTCTCAAACATTCCACTCCAAGGGATTTTGATGACACGTCACTGTTTACAGGGTCTCTTTAGGTGTTTGCAGGCTGACCTGGGGGAAGAAGAAAACTCGGAGAACAGATGAGAGCCAGATCACAGCAAGATAATTCACTGCTATAAACATGTGTGAGTGTAATCCGCTTGTACTTGGGGGAATGGTTTCCTCTAGCAGACTACAAAGGAAAGAATAGTGAGCAATCCTGAATCATAAAAAATTAGGAAGAAAAGAAATAGCAACAATGATAGTAATGATCAAAATCATTTATCCTGCTAGATTATAATTATTTACTCCATTTCTCTGCTCCCCCACCACTACGAAGAAAAGCAAACATTTTCTCTGGCAGACACTGAGCCAAGAACTTTAGACTTACTTCTTCTAACAGTGCTGGGAAGTAAGCTCTGTTATTCGGTCTGTTTTCCACAGAGAGAAGACTAAGGCTGGGGAAGGCCAGGTGACTGTCCCTAGGCCACAAAGCACGCACATGGCAGAGATCAGTGTTTTAACCACTCTTTCCCCTCCTGGGCGTCTGTTTTCCCATCTGTGAAATATGCCTTCCTTCTGCTGGGTGAGATCAGAGGCTCCTCCGCCAGACTGATCATCAACATCCCTCAAGATGCCATAAAAACTATCAGTACCCAGAACTGGGGTGGTAAGTGGGACTCATACCATGTGTTTTCACAATGCTCTGGGCCATTGTGAGGGCCGGTTGGGCCCTCATTAAGGGGATCCCAGAAGGCACAGCCAGGTCCAAGATTCTGTACTTCTACTTCTTTTACCTGTCAGCTGGGAGGGAAGTAAAAGGGGGGATGGACCCCAGCTGGAAACAGCTGATATAGGGCCAGGAGTCGTGTTTCCTCCCTCCCTCCCCCCAGGGGCCTGCCTATAAATCTCTGCTTTTTGGGACCGGAGCCAATGCAGATCAGAAGCGTTTTTCCCTCGAAGCATCTAATGTCTGGCTATGTCAGGCAAGTGGAGCAGCAAGACTGTACAGGCTGTGTCGCTGGGGGAGGCAGCAGCTCGTCCAGACTCACAAGACGTAAATCATCAACCTCGCAAACTCTGTGATGAAGTCATGTTCTCTGAGCACTGACACTTGACCCACAGGGAGATCCAGTTGCCAACATCCCCTTCCTCCTCCCACATCCACCCCCAGTCCACCGGGGCTAGCCTCCTCTCCCTCTATTGCCCTCCCAAAGCCCAATGATCCGCTGGATGAGCTGAGAGGTCTGTGTTGACGTCCACGTCCTTCAGACATTTCTTTCCCTGCTTCTAGCTTTTCACTTGACCCCTTGAACTTCAAAAAGGCAAGACACTAGCACTTGTTTGCTCAGCTGAGCAATGGCCTAAGTCATTATAACCCTGTCTTTAAGGGCACTGGCCCTGGAGTCAGGCAGACCTGAGTTCATATTTCCTCTCTGCAATTAGAGGCTGTGCATCCTAAGGCTAGTTGCTTTACCTCTCTGGGCCTTAACATCATTATCGAAAACTTAGAGATAATAGTTCCTGCATTCTGGAGATTATGGAGGAGTAGATGAACAGTGTGCATAATGCCTGGCATTTGGCAAGAGGAGCTACTATTGTTATTTGTGTTATTAGACAAGTGTATAAACCGATAACTACTCTTGTGCTATAGGTGCTTGGACAGAAACAGAGGGGGTTTCTGAGGCATCAGTGAATGACCCAAACCATGCCAGGGTCAGAAATATTTCCCTGGTGGGGGTCATAGGCTGGAGCCAATGAAAAGGATAAATGGGCTTTCCAGGGGAAAGCCAGACACTTTCTGGAGCAGCCTGAACTCTCCATGCAGGTAGCTCTGGACCCCTCTCTGCCCCCAGCCCCACTAACTTTTTTCCCACTCCAGGCACATTCCCAGATCTTCCCCCACAATCTTTGTACAGCTACATTTCCATGGCCCAGCCCCCACTCATCCCAGCTAAGCCCTGCTCACCCTCCCGCCTGCCACTGCACTCCGAGGCCCCCCAAGCCCCCGCTCCTGCCCTCCTTTCCCTGCTGTCTGCCCACGAGTTTGCACTCCACATCTTGAATCCAACAGGAATCCCTGGTACAGCACTTGCCTGGCAATGGACTTGTCTGTTTCCTAAGGCCCCAAGGCCTCTGTTTCGTTTCTGGCTGTTTCCTCCAGGAAACTCTAGTGCCCACATACATCTCTTTGGGGTTAGCGCATTCGGCATGAGCACAGAGCTGACCACGGGCTTCCTGAGTCTGAGACTGGTGAAAGGCACTTGGAACAAAAACTGTGCATTTGTGTATCATTGAATCAGTCGATGTTCATTTCATCAGCCATTGCAGTAGCAGTTGGGATGCCATTATGCGGAGGGCACGCCTTGTGCCAGCCCACAGGCAGTGGATGGGGCAACTGGAGGGGCAGATAGAGGAGAGAACTCACAGTGTGCAGTGACGAGGATGTTGAGGCACTGGCTTGGTCGGGGTTTTTAACTGAAAGCAACTCTTGTAAGTAAACTAAGCAGAAAAGGAATTGATGAAAGGGAGGGATCAAAGTGACTTCTCAGAGAGCCAGACTTGCACACCAGACAGCATGCCAACAATGTGTGGGAATGTGCCAGCAAACCCCACCTGCTACCTTTGGCCAAAGACCACAGCCCATAACCACTGACGCTGGGAGCTGGACCCCAGAATGTCCTCCCCCTGGGGCCTGAATGCCAGATGTTTCAGAATGCAGCCCCACCAGGAAGAGATTTTGTCTCTGTATTATGTCTCCTTCCTCAAGTCTCTGACTTTCTAATCAGGGTCTGATTTGGATGTGTCGATGGGTCGGACTAGGACTATAACCAGTCAGAGTGGAAAGGTCAGGACATAACCCACCCAGAGACGAAGTGTGTGTGTGTGTGTGTGTGTGTTTTCAAAAGCTGCAGAGTAGCTGGAGAAACCAGACAAGTGTGCATTATAGATACTCACTGGAGAACTTGAGGGGATAGAAAATGGAAGGGAACATGGCAATCTTCTCAGTGGTATTTGAGACGCCACCTGAGCTCTGAAACATGGAGTGAAGTCAGCCAGGTAAAAACAGATCCAGGGGATGCTCAAGACAGATGGAGGAGCAGATGCATAGCTTGGGGATGAGAAATGATCATCGTCCAGTGTATCTGCAATAGATCTGGAAGGGAAGAGGATCAGAGTTGAGGCTGGAGAGGTGAGCAGGGGCAAGGCCCTCAACCTCCAGCCCTCTGGGTTGAGTAACTGTAGCACAAACAAGGAAGCCGGTGTTCTCCAAGGAGACCAAAAAAAGAAGCTGGTTACCCATTCTGAGACTGTCCCTGATAAGTATCTCTGATGTTTCATTTCTCCTTTTATTGAAGACACATCCTTGCAGCTCACTTAAAAACTCCCTGTAAGTAGAAATCCCTCACCATTATGGAGAATTTCTCCCATAAAATCACACAGGCTTAGGCTGTTTTTGGAAGCATGAAACATTCCCCACCGAAGACATCACTTTGTATTCACGGTGGAAACATCATCAGACTCCCTTTGAAATTAGCACAAGAGCTTCATTCCTCTGCCTCTCTGGTCTGCAGGGCTGACCTCACACCTCTCCACCCGTGCAAGGCACAGCTCACCCCATTTCCTGCATGCAGACATCCTCACCTGCATCCGTTCTCACAGACACCTTCCTCCTGCCTTGAGAACCTAGAGTATGTCACATACCTCATGCTCTCAGGAGCGTATCTACTGTCTATTATTACACCCTCTGCAATGCAAAGCAAGGGGAGTGCCCACCACTTTACCTATGCAAAGATTCCTTTTAGTGAGATCTCTCCAGCGTAGGAAGCTGGATCATCACCTGGGTACTTAGCATCACTGTTTTATGGAAACTAAAAGTTCCTAATCAGAGCTCCCTTTATATACAAAGGGATCCATCTCAATGCCAAATTAATATGCAGGCAAATTCAGGACGCTCCAGCAAGTAGGCTCTTACTGAGACTGGGATAACATCAATAAGCAATACAGGAGCCTCCCTTTTGGCACAAGGGGTTAAGTCTCAGCACTATGAATCTATCAGCTGCCACTGCAGCACGAGTTCGATCCCCAGCCAGGGAGCTTCCCACATGGCACAGCAGACCTCTCCTGTTTCGCCCACTGCTCCCTTCAGCAATTTATCCAGTTGATCTGCCTGTTCTGCTCCCGACTCTGTCTCTGGTGAATCCTCTCACCACCCCACACCTCTGGCCTACACCCCAGTTCTTGTATGCATAGATAAATAAATCTTAAACAAAAAGCAATGCAAGGAGGTAGCACCTCCCCTGGAATGTGCTACCCCATCCATCCCTCATGGCAAGTCCAGGAGTCAGAGGAGAAAGATGGCTGCCCCATAGTCAAGTACATCCAAGATGGTGCCTCATATGTCCAGGGATTCTCTTTTTTCAGGAGGCCTTGATTCTTCCCCAAGCGAGCCTCTCCATGGGCTTATTGGGTATCTTCATGAGATGGAAGCTGGTTTCCCCTAGGCCAGCAGCCCAGTAGAGATTACACTGATGCCACCATGTCTGTTATGCCATAGACGCAGAAGTAGGGCATTGTCACTTTTGGAATAGCCACTGGTTACACAGGTCACCTCCATTTGTGGTGGGAAGGGACTCTACAGTGGCAGGAATACCAGTGGGGAGGACCCCTGGGGGCGCCATGGAGGCTGGTTATCTGGAGATAAGACTAGCACTCACGCAGGTTGCTAAGGGCAAAGATGCACAGCTTTGTGGAGTGGCTTGTGCCAGTGTTTCCTACCTGGGTGATCAACACGTTCCTTTATAGAGACAAGTGGGATCTCTTGTTTTAAATTCAGAAAGAAAACTTGTGCCTAAGAGTGACAGAGGCTGCACAGCTGGTTAACTGCATACCCATGATTTGTAGGACACCATTCGCCTGAGAGAGCTCTTCTAATTTCCCTGGAAATGTGTTGCAGGAGCCCCTGCAGAGAGCCGTGCCTAGCTTGGTGTGAAGTCCCGAGGAGTGGGTGCCGAGACGTGTTCATTGCTGATAACAATTGATGAGTCGTTGTGTGGAGGAAATATTCTTAAGGGGATGGGGAGAAGGAATAACACAACAGTGCCTATCTCTTTCCTGGGAAATCTGCAAAACTGAGAGCTTTGACATCTGGAACATTGGCCACATTTTTAGAATCCAGAGTTGGCAGGAGAAACAAGGAGCTAAGTAGAAAATAATAAAAGAAAATTGTATGTGTTTAGTGCCAAAAAGGAATGATTCTAAGAAAAAGGTTAAATTCTGAAGCCTGGGCTGACAAAATAATGTGCACTTCAAACCCCTTATGAGTACAGAGAAATGGGTTGTGGCAAGCCCAGAAGTCAGGAGATCTGGCGCCTAATCCTCAAATCAAGGGTATGGCCCTTGGATGCTCCGGTGTAGGGTAGATGAAGATGAAAAGCTGAATTTTGAATTTTGATTTAATCATCCAAAGAGTCATTGACAAAGAAATTTGCCACTTGATAGCTGTGCAAAATTAGATCAGAGTTGTCATCTTTAAGAGTTTGTGAATAATAATGATGAAAATGATAATAATGGTGATGATGATGATGATGATGATGGTCCCCCACCTTGCCTACTTCCTGCTGCTATTTCAAGTATCCAATTCTGGAAAGTGGTTATAGGTTTAATAAAGCCCCAGAAAGCACCGCCCTGACCCAATCAACATGGGGCGCCCTTGTTGTACCTGTACTTTAAAACGCAGCTGCTCCTACTTCAGGCATGTAAGGTTGGGGAGAAGGAGCTGTTCTGAGCACCAGACACA
The DNA here is from genome assembly GCA_004024925.1 of Scalopus aquaticus. Classification (NCBI taxonomy): domain Eukaryota; kingdom Metazoa; phylum Chordata; class Mammalia; order Eulipotyphla; family Talpidae; genus Scalopus; species Scalopus aquaticus. The sequence goes on along the minus strand of PVIJ01001039.1, from coordinate 110,377 downwards.
GAAATCAATAGTTATCCACCACAAGGGCCTCCGAGATGGCCATCATAATAATCAGTTTCCTTGGGGGCTTTATGGGCATGTTAGGAACAAATATTGGATGAGTCTCTCTTTGGATTCTAGAGAGTGAAAAAATGAAGCTCAGAATTTGTGGGCATGTGCTTCTCAATGGAACAGGGACTTAGAGAAGGGGGCACTCCGGACAGCCAGGATGGGGGACAAAGCAGGAGCAGAGAGTAGGAAGAAATAAGCAAGAGCGACCAGGAGAGAGTCCCAGCATTGTTGGGGTTCCTAGTTCCGGTGGTTTCTGGTGACCAGTTGAATCCCTGGTCTTGGCGCCTCAGAGCCACCCTCTCCCCACTTATAATAAATATTCCCTTTTGCAGATAAGGTGTGATTTCTGTCATTCAGTATCAAAATGGTGCTAAATAACACCCTTCCTGTAAAAGGAGTCATTTGTTTCAATTTACGATTCCCATAGAATTGATATTGGTATTCTTGCAGCAAGAGGCTACTATATTATTGAGAGACAATGGTACTGAGATCCAGTGTGTCGACCCAGAATGCAGAGCCCCTGGCTTCAAGTCTTTGGGCAAATCCCTTCACCTCCCTGTGACTCAATTTCTTTATCCGGCAGAAAATAAGAATATATTATGAATAATATAATACTGTTATACCACTACTAATAATATGTTAGAGGATTGTTGTAAATGAATTGTTACATGATCAGTATCATTTATCATTGCTTCATTTTATAGGAAGAAAAAGTCGGGGAGTTCTTACCCCTGCCTCCAATGTGGACTTAAAAAAAAATCTATCATTATCCACACACAGGAGAAAAATGTCTTTTGCGTGCTGAAAAGAGTCATTGTTCCCTGTGATAATGGGATGACCTCAAAGTAATCAAAATTTCATGTTGAAATTGGCTACCACTACTGCTTGCAAGATAGCTGAGACCCCAAGCTTCAGATGGGGAGCCCCCTGTGCAAATGTGTGTCCATGCTCAAAAATCCTGGAAATAGGGATTGATAATTGAGATTCTGGCTGAAGCAGAGTGAACAAAGATGCTCTAATTAAATTCTGCATGGGAGCTAATTAACCCATTTATGTGTTTTCTTCCTTTGTGCAATAGGGGAAGCACATTATCAGCATTCATATATTTGCAACCTATCAGTATGTTGTGCGTGATTTTTTTCTCCCCTGAGTGATGCAGGAGGAGCGAGATGCCCTCCACGGGCTCTCTGAGCCATAATTCATCTATCCAAGGCTTCTGCTTGGTTTTTCACGTTGGCTCTGGGAAGCTCACACATGTTTTGCCCTCCATCTCGGAGGGCTACTGACTCTCATCAACTCTGTGTCCCTGCAGTGTCCCTCGGACCCTCCCAGAACTGGCCACTGGAGTCACTTTGAGGAAAGGGCTCGGCTGCCAGTGTCCAGCGTGGGCATCTCAGCAGATGCCCAGAAGAGTTCACTGTTTGATTAACTACATGCCTATTATGGGCTGAGGATTGACAGCCAGAGTGAGTATTTCAGGACCCAAAGTCCTCCCACCCACTCCAGACATGTGCCAAAGGTATTTGCTTCCTTCGGAAGGAAGTGATTTATCTGTGGGAGAACACTGTTTCTGCAAAGTTTGCGTAGGAACAGCCTCTGTCTCTGCAAGCATGTGTGTGTGTGTGTGTGTGTGTGTGTGTGTGTGTGTGTATCTGTGCATAAAGCAGCAAGAATGAAAGATAAAGACAACACGAGTACCATAAAAAGGCTTCTTCCTACAAATGCTTGAAAACATATGATGCTGAAAGACTTGAAACCACATAAATGAACGTGTGCCTAATTCACACAACTCAGCTTCTTTCTTCTTCAGAAAGAGTGAGCCTGTCTCACTGTTGGCTTTATTATGCAAACCTTTACACAGAGGACGCAATCTTCTGGAGAAACAGGTGAGAAAAAAGGAGAAATAATCAGTGGCGGGAGTATAGGAGAGGGAACAAGGAGAAGGAACTGTGCTTGCCTTGGTTTCAAGTTTGAGTTGAAAGCTTCATGAAGACCTCATGTGTGATGTGACTAGTTACCTACTTGCATTTGAGTGTGTGTGTGTGTGTGTGTGTGTGTGTGTGTTTGTGTGTGTGTGCGTGTGCGCTTTGCCAGTGCCCAGGTTACCTCAACATTAACCTTCTGGTTACCTTCTGGTTATTTGGCCTTGCATTCAAATTCAGGCAAGACACCGTTTTCCTGGCAGATTTTTATCCTTGGTGCTTTATTCCAGTTGATTTCAGTATAGGCGGTGTTTGCTTTCAAGTGCTTTTAACTTAGATGGCTATTCATGTGATTACTACCATTTATGTCTAAACTGCACTGTAATATGTATTACCAAAACACAAGAACTCAAATTTTATGATTGAAGAAATCAGTTTCTGAAACTGATTTCTTAAGAAGGCTCTAACTCCTTAATTAAAGATCATTCCCATACTGCATAATCATATTTTAAATCTCCCCTAAACATTCCACAGTAGGTTGTTTTCCTGAACACATTCAAATATATTTGCTCACAATCTAGAGAGCTCACCTATACTGGATTGAAAGGATTGGATTAACTGGCAACTCAGAGTCCTGTGTCTTATCCCTGGTGGGGGAACAATAGCTGTGTGCCTTAACGAAGTCACTCAACCTCTCTGAGTTCCTACCTTCTCTGCTGTAACATGATCGTAACCATGTCTTCTTCACCCACCTCATACTATTGCTCTGTGGAAGGAAGGAGGCTCTAGTTGCAGAAGTTCTTTGAAAAGTGAAGCTTCTGCATGTAATGTGTGTTTTTATGGATACACACATACATACACTATTCATGATCGTGAATGCATAATGTTCGCCGTGTTGAATATGCTATAGGTGTTTGGTGCTTTGAATGCAGACGCCTGGAGATCCCAGCCCATAACAGCACATAATAGGTGTCCTCTGTGGGATGTAACCTAGGTGACACTCCGCACACGAATCTGCACCTGTGCTCTGGCAGAGGCGTGGCGTGGAGAGGAGAACTTGGTGCCTCAGCACATGCCAAGGCTGAGCGAACAGAGTGCTGCATTAGCAGTGCCAAATCTGTCTGTCCATCCAGGCCTCTTGAAAGCTTGGATTCACCGAGCTTCCCAGGGCTCATCTCTTCCCCTGAAAAATTAATTGCTCCCCAGTCAGTGCACGTGTTTTACTTTATGGCTGTAACCCTGAACTGGAAGCACCCAGGCCACCTCACTCAGCATTTAGCTGGCACCAAATACATAGAATCCCCAGCCTTCTCTGAGTTTGCAGCCTTGCTTTGGAAACTCAGCCTGATGCCAGTGCTTCAGATGAGATTCTACCCTGTTTGCTGTCCCCTGGATAGCAAGCACCCAATCTTCTCTAGGCTCGTGCTAAGGGTAGGGTTATAGCAATGGCCAGCGGTCCCTGTCCCTTACCCTCGGGCTTGTTATCATCTACTGGCAACGTAGATTAATAATTCCAATCTTTAAGAATCCACAGAGAAATTTCTAGAAAAAGGTGGTGTCCAATCTGAGCAGGTGTTGATCAGGTGAAAACAACTGTTGTGGGGGCCTCCCTGGTTGCGCAAAGGGTTAAGTCTCAGAACTATGAAACTATCCTCAGCCACTGCAGCACGAGTTCGATCCAGGCCAGGGAGCTTCCCACATGGCACAGCAGACCTCTCCTGTCTTTCCCGCTGCTTTCCTCAACAGTGTATCTCAGTAGATCTGTTCTGCTTCCCACTCTGTCTCTGGTGAATCCTCTTACCGCCCCCCCCCACCTCTGGCCTACACCCCAGTTCTTTTATGCATAAATAAATAAATCTTTAAAAATAACTGTCGAGAAGGAAGGGAAAACAGAATATTCCAGTGGCACTTCCCAGAGGCAAGAAGCACCCTGATGCCTTTAAGAATCTGAATGACTTTTAGTCTGGGCAAAGGGAGCTCACAAGCAAAAGTCAACTTCTTCACTCTTCCTCCATTTCCAGCTTTACTTCTTTTTGGCACCCTTAACCTTGATGTTAGTCACCACCCTTTTAGCTGCAACTTCAGCTCCAGCCCCCCACCTCACCCCAGGCTGCGAATCACCTCCCCAGTTTGAGCCAGTGCTCAGATCCCTTCTTTCTTTTGATCCTCAAAGGAGCTATTGTGGACTGAATGTCTGTGTTCCCACAAGATTCATCCATTGGAGCCCTAGTTCCCAGTGGAGGTGGGGCTTTTGAGAGGTTTGGGTTTGGATGAAGGCATGTGGCAGAGCCCCCATGAGGGTGGCGGTGCCATTCTAAGGAGGATGAAATGGTTCGACCCCACTCTCTTCCCACCACGTGAAGCCCCAGCAAGAAGGCAGTTACCTGCACATGAAGGAGAAGGTTTTCGCCAGACACGGAATCTGCTGGCACCTTGAAATTGAACCTCCATAACTGTGTTAAGCCAACCAGTCGCTGCTCTGCTGCTTCAACAGCCCAAAGACAGGCCTGTGTTCGCCTTGCCTTGGGAGTGGAAGCCTGTCTGTCTCAAGTCTTCTCATGCTTGTCATTTGTATCCCAGTTCTCTCATTTTCATTCTATTTTCTGCCAAGCTACAGATGATCTTTGTATTCCTCCCCAGTACTTAGGACATATATTGAGCTATAACAAATAGTGTCACATTTTGGTTTAAAATCCTGCAGGGACACTGCATTAGTCATCAGACAAAACTCTGTACCTAAACACAGCTCACCTGTTCCAGCCCAATAGCCTGCCAGCCTCACCACTACCCCTTCTCCTTCTCAATCTCCCCTCCAGCTACACAGGACCACTCTGTTTTACCAATCATTGATCTTCTCTCTCCTGCCTCTGAGCTCCCCCACATACTGTTCCCTCTGCTTGCCTGTACAGCCCTGTCCACCCCCTTCACTCATACTCATCTTTAAGGTCTCAGCTTATATACCACCTCTGCAGGGAGGCTCTCCCTGACTCTTGCACACTTCCTCCTGCTAGCACACTTAATTAAGCATTATTGAAGTCACTCGTGAAAACGTTTGTCTCCCCTGCTGCCTCCACCTTGGCATTTTTGTTATCTCCCACTGGATGCCTCTGCTGCCCAGCCTGCTGCATGGTAGATGTTTAGGCTGTTTATAGCAGGCCTGGTCTCTCCCCACCAGATGCCAGGTTCACTTCCCTTATATACGATAACCAATAATGCCCCCACATGTTGCCAAATGTCCCTTGGGGTACAAAAGCACCCCATTGGAGAAGCACTGTACCAGACTCTTCTGAAGGTTGACCCTATGTCTCTCCAACATGGCATGTGGCAGGAGGCGATCAATCCACTGTTGCACGAGTGACTAGAAGCCCCTACTATAAATTCCTATTCAACAATTGGACGTCAGAAAGAAAGTTACGTCCAAAGCTCTTGATACTTCAGAGACCTGCGCTTCTCTGTAATGAATGGGCGGAGGCTTCATGGACTTGGTGATCTTCTCGTTCTGGAACCTGTCTGTCCTGGTAGGCAACAGTTAGCTAGTGGGCCACTCCTCTCCCCACACATCCACACCCCTTTGGGCTACCCTGTTCGCTTCTCTCCCCTCTACAGAACAAGAACCCTTTCCAGCTCCCAGTGCTTCCTGCATCAAAGACATTTAAGCCTTTAATGCGAATCCTGATTAATTAACAAGGGCACAGGACTTACATGCATTTCAAGTTGCTTTTATCTCTGGAAGAAAAGACGCCTTTTGGCAGATACTTTCTGTTCACTGTCTAGTTCAGCATTTCAAAGGGCATGCTTTGATGGGCTGAGTGGGTTACCAGTTTTTTTGTTCATGAAGGGCAATGACTAGTAATTAAGGGACAGACCCCTTTATGTCAACTCAAGAGGAAAAAATCAAATTCAATTTCAGCTTCATCTACAACTGACTTGTGTCAAAGCTAGATGATTCTGGCTGCTGTTTGAGGGCAGAGCTGGAAAGGAAGAGAGTTGGTGGTATCATTGGCTTCCAATAAAAAATGCTAACATTTGTTGAGAACCTGCTGTGTGTTATATCAGCTCCCCCCATAAACTTTATGAAAGAGTCAATGATTTTATTTTTCAGATTGAAGAAACTAAGTTCAGAGATGTTAAGTAATTTTTCTGAAGCATAATGAGAGGGCCAGCCATGCTTCTACTGGAGGGAGGTCTCACTGTAATCTGTCTACCAAACCCTCTGCACCCCCTGTCTCTTCCCTTGTTCAGATGCACCCACTAGAATAGAACAAAAGAAGGGTGTATTTTGTCTTCAAATCCAATTATTCATTCAGTCGGGTGCTTAGTCAAACTCTGGTCCTATCAGGACTCTTACAGGCCCTTGTAATCACCCTACCATAGTCCCCACCACAAATATATAAATTTACATATTTTTATAAGTAGTGTTTTACCCATCCTCCCATCTAAAGTATAAATTCTAAGCAAGCAGGGATTCTGGATGCCTAGTGAGTTCTTTGTCCTTAGTGTCTCACACAGGAGCAAACACAGGATAGGTTTTGGAAAAAAAAGTGTGGAATTGATGCTTGACTGAGGACCTATGATAAGATTGCTGTTTGTTTTTAGCACCTACTTTTTTTTTAAAGATTTATTTATTTATGCATACAAGCTAGGTACAGGCCAGAGGCATGGGGCAGCAAAAGGGTTCACCAGAGAGAGTGGGGAGCAGAACAGGCAGATTGAAGTACATTGCTGAGGGGAGCAGCGGGTGAGGCAGGAGAGGTCTGCTGCGCCACCAGGGAGGCCCAGTCTTTAGCACCTACTTATCCCTTCTTCCTTGATAACATAAGTCTTGTTTTTACTCGGTAGGCCATACCTCCAACTATATGACTAAAAAACATCTCTAGCTCTCTAGCGTAGGGGTGACTATTTAAATCTGGTCATGAGATAGAAGTTGTGTTGCACTGCCATGAAGCCTCATATTACTCCCTCCTTCTAGTCAGATCATGAATGTGATGGCTGGAACTTAAGCAGCCATTTTGGGCCATGAAAATCAAAGCTACACCTCAGGGATTAGAAAGCAGAAATATGGAAACGATACAGGTCCCTGATGACCACAGAACTGCTAGAACAATCTCTGGACTTGATTTATGTGAGAGATAAATAGATTTATCTCATTAATTTCCCTGCTTTTTTTTTATACTTATTTTCCCTGAGCCTAATCCCAGCTGATATAACTACTAAGTGCCTAACACTGCTGACATCCCTACCCCACGCCTAAGTGACATTCACAGCCACGGAGTTTTGATGCATCCGTGGCTAGTGATTATCCAACACACTACATCCCAGTCATATCAATTTTCTTTTCAGTCACCCAGTGGTAACTACCACCAGAGAAGAAAAGATATAAAGCTCAGTGGGGTGTGAATCAGGAGATACAACTTACAGTGGGAGGGACCGTGGAAATGGTCATGGAGGAAACTCTCCTGGAATTCAGCCTTAAATATTCATGAGAGTTGGGATCTGTAGAAAATGGGATAAGGTTGAACACCTCAGGAACAGAAAATAGAGGGCATTTTTGGGAGCAGGCCAGAGACTCAGTCACATAAAGTGCAAGAAGAAAGGGGATGGTGGGAGATTTATGAGCGTGGACTCTGGAGTCACACGTCTCGGGTTTAGATCCAGCAGGGCAGTTTACTAGCTACACGACCTTGGCTGAGCCACTTAATTTCCACAAACCCCATTTCTTTCATCTGTAAAACGACACCGTAACCGTTACCTTCTCAGGATGTTGTCAGAGTTAAGAGAGTTTCTATGCATGGAGGGCTGAGAACAATGAGTGTCCAAAAGACTCCCTAAATGTTGGCTCTTGCTGTCATCTTGAAAGCTGGGTAGTTAATTGAAACCACAGCAAGGAGCGCCACGAATGCCAAATTATGAACTTTAGACATTGTTATGAAGGCACCAAAAAGCTGCTGAAGGTTTGTTAGCAAAGCTGTGGGTGACATGATGAGAGCTATTTTAGGAGAAGCCTTATGTGTCAACTTTCTCCATATTATCCCGTGTTCTCCTCTGCCCTGCCCCCATCATCCTGCTGACCCGGTGCCTCCTGTCCCACGGTGCACAGCCCTGGCAGCCCCCCAAACCCCTCTCCTATGTCCAGGGCTCTCTGCCTGATGGCAGACAGGCAAATCCAGCTGCTTTTCAGAGTCCTGGGAGAGGAAGCCCCGTGGCTCACAGCATCTCGTCCTACTCGCTGCTCCGGGACTTGCCAAAGCATGTGCTCCCCGGCTTGCTCCTTCACTTCCCCGGCCCCACCCGCTCAGCAGTGGTGTCAGCAAGCCTGACAGTTTGACTCTCAGCCCTGAAATACAGGCCAGTGATTACAACAATTCTGAGTGAAAGAAGCCATTTTTTTTCCCTCTGAGGGGACAGTGAAACCCTCAGAGTCAGTGAACTCATGTGTGTGCTGTGGCCTGAACCCAGAGGTTGGAGTCACCCCCCCTGTGGTGGCATTTGGAGATAGTACCTTGCAGAGGTGATCAGTGCTCAATGAGGTTATTAGGGTGAGGTCCTCATCCGGTTGGATCAGTGGTCTCCCTCTCTTCCTCTTTCTCCCTCTGCCTCTGCACTCTCACCAAAGAGAGGCACGGAAAGAGACAGAAGGGAGGCGACCATCTTTGGCCCAACGGAAGCGCACTCACCAGACACCAAACTGATTTGCTCCATGATCTTAGACTCCTGGCCCCCAGAACTGTGAGAACATTAAGCTTTGTCATTTGAGCCCCTGCCCTGTGGTCTCGGGGTCTAGCACCCTGAGCAGACTAACATCACCTGATACGGGTTTGAGGGCACGGGAATGACTGCCGTCACCCTGGTAGCCTTTTGAGCCTGGGAGCTAATTGAGGACACCTCCAGAGAGCTAGTTTGCACCCCTCTACTGATAGATTAGCAATGACCTCCTGATCTTCGATGCCAGTTGATCAAAGATGCCCTAGATTCCCTGGGCCAGATCCTGGCTGCCCACCTCCAAGTCAAAGTGATATGCCACCTGTCACCCCTGAGCAGCCACAGAAGTTTCAGCTTCCCCCACCCCTTCGATAACTTACATTTTATTGACATCATAAACATCTTCCACTTAAGATATCTGCCCATGGACACCCAGTGAGACACAGATCCCAGCCACAAAGAATAGTGGGATACAGACAATATCAAGCCGGAGGCCTGCTGTGGCCCAGGTAAAAATAGGAATTAAAAAAACAAAAATCCACCCTGCAGGCACATTGCTGTTTTACCCAATTTTTATTCCTTCGAAAGATAACATGGGGATGAATATTCATGCTAGGAACGTGAGGCTTGAGCCTTGGAAGCATACCCAAGCAAAATTGCTCCTGCGAATTTCATTAACGCTGTCTATTTGTACAGTCCATCTTGGTGAGTCACTTTGTTCCTTTCCTCCCTTGCCTTTCTCTTCCATGCCTCCATCCCACCTTAAACTCCCTGTTTCCTCCAAGAGCTAAATCAGACACTGTCATTTTTACAGAAATGAAACATCAGGAGTGAAGAGGGAGACTGACTTTGACAGAAATAGCCAGTCGTGGCAATGGAAATAATGACTGGAGGGAACTGGCTGGGAGGCTGGGAGGCTGGGGGGACCTGGGGGAGCGGACGCGCCTGGGGAAGGAGGCTCACCCTCTGCCTCCTGCTTCCCGTGCCCCTCGGCCAGGACCCGAGTGTAGTTTTGACACATGGGGTCTCCAAGCTCCTTCTCTTCTCTCATGTAACTGATGACCTTCACATAGTCTGGGGATGTGATTTGGGGACTAGGAAAGGGGACCACTAGGTAACAGCTGCTGTGGGCATAAGTGTGTGATTATCTTCTCTACTGGCTACCTGCTATCGCATGATAAACTACCCCCAAATTCAGAGGTGTAAAACACTTATTTATGATTCCAGTTTCCCTGTCGGTGGGTGGGTTGAGCTCAGCTGCGTGGGCTGGCTCAGCAGTGGCTCTGCAAGACGATTGGGGCTCAGCTCTAAGCTGAACTTGGTTGGTGCACTTAGCCTGGGAGTCTCTGCTCCACATGCCTCTCGGCCTCCTTCTGAGACCAGGAGACTAGACCCGGAGACCAGCAGGTGTTCCTGTGAGTAAAGGCAGATACATAGGACAGAGCAGAAATGCACAGGCTCAGAACTGGCCCACCATCACTTCTCCCTCATTTTCTAGGTCCAAACAAGTCACCTGGCCAAGCCACCATTCAAGGGGAATCAGAGAAAATAGACTCTGTCTCTTGAGTAAAAGACCTGCACAGCCGCCCAGCAAAGGAGGCAGATACTGGGAGCAGCAAAGAATTGGGACTGTGATATAATCTGGTTCCATTTTCCCAATGATTCAGCGAGTGCCCTGCCTACGCTCTTGTGTGGTGGAATCAGAGTTAAGTGTTTTGGACATGAAAAATCTTTCTCTTTCTTTTTACCTGTCTCCTACAGTTTGGCCCCAAATTTGGGTCACACTGAAATTACTTCCCAATCAACAGTTTGTTTCAGTAGGAGCATTCCAGGAAACTGCCCTCATCCAGTGACTTTGCTCGTTATGGCACCTAGTAATTATGATTATGATAAAGAAGGAGGAGGAGGAGAGGTTAGTATTCATTTACTGCCTGTCTAATCTTGATGACGAGATGGTGTAGGCAGGGGTGGTTCTAACCGGGAGCACCCCGATCTCCACCCCACCCCTTACTAACTGTATGACCCTGGACAATTGCACCTTTCTGAGCCTTAGTTTCCTCATATGTCAAACGGCAATATTGACAGTTCCTAGCTGTTGGGGTTGTTGAAAAGGTTACTTGAAGTGAGACCTCCACAGCATTTAGCGTACTGCCTTGTATACAGTACCTATTCCATAGAAATTAGTATTGTGCCCATTCTGCCATATGCTAAATAGTTGATGTAGTGCTATACATGTATTATCATATTTAAATTGCACAGTGATTAGAAAATAGATCTTTGTTGACAGTTGTCTCCCTGACCTAAACATTTATTTTCCTATGGTTGCTGTCCCCAGAGACCATCCCCAATGCTTGAGACCCCAGTTCACTGAGTGTGTTCAGGTCAGGGGCTTGGGTGGTCCCTGGTTCCGACGTGACATTTACTTGGGGTGGTCAAAATTCCAATTAATTCTTTCAAGCTGCAAGTTGCTAGTTTCGGAGACTGCCTAAAAATCCCTTTTGGAGAGTCTTCCTTTCGGCCCTGAGAAAGGAACCTTTTCTCCTTCACAGTCCATCTGTCCTAGCTGCCTGCTCTTTGAAAACATAGACACAAACTGAAGCCCTTAGGGGTTGTGGAAGCAGATGCTGTGGGGATGTTGCTCCTCTGTGGCTGGTATCCAGGCAGGAAAAGTTGGACTTGTGTCTTGGCACTGTTGATGCCTTCCGTGATTTGGAATTTCTGTAGTCCAATTCTCATTCCTGGAATGCCTGTTGTGACCTGGAGGTCACCAGCCACCACCTATCCTAGTTGTACCTTTGGGGGAGTAAAAGAAGTATGGCAGAAATGCTTCATAATCAAGAAACGGGCCCAGAAATAGGCATTATGGTCAGACCGTCAGCTCTTGTATCCAGATTTTTGATTTACAGATAATAGCAGCATTGAGGCTCAGCACCCGTTCAGCCTCCTCACACGAATGGGAAAGGGCTGAGGTGTCATTCAGCAATCAGAAACTGACCAGCCATTACCTATCCCTATAGATTTCAGTTGTACCCCTTGGGTCAGCCTCCACTACTCATTTGCTTCAAATGGATGCAAATACCTTTCATCTGTCTGGGGATTTGCTCTTAACTTGAGATAATCGGAATCAGCAGTCAGAGAGGGATCTTTTGCTCCTTTCTATCCATTATCACTTCTCTGATTATTTTGGTGCCCTCGCATGCGATTCGAGGATAATCAGAGCTTGCACACTGACTACATTATGAATCCTTGATTCAAGCTCTCCCAAGTGGACAAGGAACATCCAGGAGCCAAGTCTGACTTGTTGAGCACTGAATACTGTTCCTCCAGCATGATGCCTGATGCAGAATAAGTATTCAGTAAATCCTTGTTGAACTAATGAGTGCATCCATCTCCCTGATTCTTGAATCTCTCTCACTCTCTAGAGCTCTTTAATCATTCATTTATTCATCCATTCATTTGTTCAGCAAATATGTATCAGGATTGTGCCTTGGAATTTTGCATGAGTGAAAAAGATGAAGCAGACTGTCCCTAGCTTAAAGAAACTATGAGTATAGAAAAGGAGGTGAGACTTTGTATCAGTCAGTTTTTACCATGATAAAGCTATATGATGAAACCACTCTAAATTTCAGTGCCTTAAAATGGCAATTATTTATTCTCACTCAGACACCTGAAGGTTGGGCTGGGGGGACCCACTGCCTCAGGCTGACTGGGATAGACTTGCCTCCAAACTATGCAGTAGGTCCATATCCAGGCTGGTATCTGGCACCCTACTTGGACTTGTGGGCTCAATGTGGTGTGATCCTTTTGTGGCAATGGCCGAAGCAGTCCCGTGCCAAAAGCCTTGGCCCACATAGGGACTGCCAGCATGTCACCAGCCAGTTCAAGTCACATGGCTAAGTTCAATATCAAGGGGTGATCAAAAGGTCTCTCTGGGGCCTCCCCGGTGGCGCAGCGTTTGGGCGCTGCACTGTGGAGCTGTCGGCAGCAGCGACACGAGTTCGACGCCCTGCCGGGGAGAATCCCACATGGTGCGGCAGACCTCTCCTGCCTCGCCCGCTGCTCCCCTCAGCAGTGTAATTCTGATGTGCCTGTTCTGCTCCCCACTCTGTCTCTGGTGAACCCTCTCGCCGCCCCACGCCTCTGGCCTGTACCCAGCTTGTATATATAAATAAAATAAAAATCTTAAAAAAAAAAAAAAGATACATCTTTAAAAAAAAGAAAGTCTCTCTGGTCACAATGAGTGAAGAAACAGAACAAGTGTTTGCTGGACCATCATGGAAGACTTCACAGCCTTAAATACAAAGAGCATATATGATAGAAAATATGAAATGTTATAAATAAATTACACAAGGAGTAAGGGCATGCCAAGAAAAACAGCTCCACAAATAAAGAACATGATGTAAATCGGAGGTGGCCCTGAGGGTGGGTGCTGCCTGCACATGGGGAGTCCTAGCGAGGGGGGGAGCAATCTGAATGGGGTAACAGGGAATCCGGGGTGTGTACCAGGAAGAGTAAGATGTTTGTTTTGATGAGGGCATAGGTTATAGGAAGAAAAAATAGTGAGAAAATCAATCAGAAAGGTTGTTTGGAACTTAAATATCACGCTAGTGGGTTATGTAAGACCTAGAGCAACAAAAATTAATTAGAATAACGGGTGAGAATTAAAGCTAACAACTACAAAAGAAGTGCATAGTGCATTGGCAAGGTAGGTGTTAGACAATATATTAGTGCCTAAGAATCTCCATAGATGTCAGGGAGAATGAACTACCAGCAGACCGAGGTGATAAATACTAGACATTACACTTTTTTCAAGTATTATTTTTTCCCAGTGAATCTTTGTGGGCACCTCAACCCTCAGGTTTAATGCCACCACTGCAGTATATCTCTCCCCTGTGCAGCTTCCTCCTGCTTCCCCATCTTGTCACCTCCAGCATACCCCCTCCTGCCTTCCAAGGGGAGGCTATCTCACCAGCTGTTGGCCAGCTGTTTGGAAAGATGTGAGGCTCTTGAGGGTCCAGTCCAGGGCAGACAGAATGCTATCTGTGCAGGCTTCCTCATCCCCAGAACCATCCTCAGTTTAAAATGCCACTAACTTTCCCAAGAACATAAATGTATGGTTTGACATAGGCCATTGCATTTAAATTATGGAATACATTTACTCACCAATAGATGTACGCATTCATTCATCTATTCAACAAATACTTGTCAGGCTCCCCCTATAGGCCAGAGCTTCTCCTAAAAGTTGAATATGTGGCAGTGAACGAGAGAGGTAAAATCTCTTTCCTCCTCAAGCTTGCATTTGAATGATGGAGATAATCTATCAATACATCTATTAATCAGCCGTGCTTGAGAAAATGACACAGAAACTGTAACAGGGCTGAGTCCAAAGTCCGGGGGAGGTCGTGCCCCCTGGAGGGGGTTTGCTGGTGAGAATGAATAGCCCCAGGGAAAATGCTAAGTTTGCAGTTTGGGGTGGAGAGTCTGATGAGAAATAAAAGGGACTGGAGGAGAAGGGGAAGTGAGTCGTCATGATGTAGGAATAGAGGAATCAGCGGCAGAAAATGTAATTGCCAAGACTGAGAGTTTGGAAATCAGACACCAGAAGTTTTTGAGTTTCGGATTGAGCGTTTTTGGAATCTTTAGTGACTTTGGGACCAGCGACTTTGGAGGCTTTGTAAGTAGCCAAGCTATGGAAACTGCTCCCAGTTTTGTCTTTACTGCAGCTGAAGGAAGAAGGCAGAGGCCCGGAGTGGGCGCCTTCCTAAAATGCGTGAGTGCAGTCTGTTGGGCCGTCTGGCCACTGTAGTCGCTGTTTGCAGTTTTGTTGGCCTGGTGCTGTGCTGGGGCACCACGGCAGCTCCAGAAGCATCTCCAGTTGTGTTCTGTGTCGTCCTCGTGAGTTGTAACCTGGCCTACACTCTGGCTGTTGCGCGTCTGCAGAAGAAGGACGACGCCATTTTGGAAACGTGGCCTATTGTTTGGAAGAGGAGCTCCACGTCAGCAGTGGCAGGAAGACACCAACTTTGTTACTTTTCTGGGACTTAAAGGACTGGACATTGCTTTAAGTAAGGTAAATGGCCCTACGCTGACTTCAGTAATTCTTTGCTTTTTCCGTTTGTTAAATAAATCCCAATGCTGTAGTTCTCCAAACCCGAGTAGTCTTGCAATTGTGTGCATGGGTGCAGAACCAATATAGTAACCGGTAAGCAATTGGGGCATTGCCTTTGCCTAAGTTTAAAAGGCTTCATTTGCCTAGTATCAAAATGATGGTGAATGGGTGAGTGTTCTGGAGTAGGGAGATGTGGAACTCCTTTTGCTAGGGATGGCTTTGCATTGAGATGTGAACAAGGGGAAGGAAAAAGTGAGATCCCCCCTGTGCTAGTCCTGCAACTAGGATTCGTGATTCACCGCCCTTGCCTCAGTTTCCTAATAGATACAAAGAGGATAATAGTACGTTTTCTTCCTGGGAGGGAAGGTGTCTAACCTGGCTGGGGCATCAAAAGAGTCTTCCTGTAGGGGATGATGTTAAAGCAGAGAGAAGGAATTAACACTTATTGAGTACATAGTTCTTTTTTTTTTTAAAGATTTATTTTTTATTTATACATACAAGCTGGGGTACAGGCCAGAGGCGTGGGGCAGCCAGAGGGTTCACCAGAGACGGAGCGAGACGGAGCAGGTAGCAGAACAGGCAGATCAGAAATACACTGCTGAGGGGAGCAGCGGGCAAGGCAGGAGAGGTCTGCCGTGCCATGTGGGATTCTCCCCGGCCGGGCGTCAAACTAGTGTTGCCGCTGCCTACAGCTCCACAGGGCAGCACTTAACCGCTGCGCCACTGGGGAGGCCCTGAGTACATAGTTCTTATTGCTAGATGATTTCTCTTTTTGTTTTCAGAATTTGCTTTTTACAATAGTTTTGTGAACTAGATATGATTATGCCCATCTTACAGAGGAACCAGGGCATTTATTTATTTATTTATTTTTTAAAGATTTATTTTATTTAATCATACAAGCTGGGGTACAGGCCAGAGGCGTGGGGCGGCAAGAGGGCTTACCAGAGACAGAGCGGGTAGCAGAACAGGCAGATCAGAAATACACTGCTGAGGGGAACAGCGAGTGAAGCAGGAGAGGTCTGCCGCACCATGTGGGATTCTCCCCGGCCGGGCTTCGAACCCAAGTTGCTGCTGCCGACAGCTCCACAGCGCAGCGCTTAACCACTGTGCCACCACGGAGGCCCCCAGGTCATTGATTTAATTCCTTACCCATGAAATTATGGCAGTTAATATTCTAAATGGAGATCCTTTCACTAAACCCACAGCAACTTTTATTTTACCACTGTTGCTTTTGACCAAGAAGATCTAGGATGCCATAATAGCTAACATTTATTGATTTTATGTTTATTGATGACCAGTTGGGCCACACTGCTTCATGCTTTCAATATATTATCTAATTTAATCTTCGTCTAGTTCCATGACATAGGTATGTTTGTTCTTCTCAGATCAAGAAACCAAAGTTCAGAGATCTTAAGTAATTTTGCCAAGGTCACACAACATCAAAATAAGGATTGAACTTACACAATCTGATACAAGAAACCATGAGCTCATCCTCTGTCTCTGGTGCCTCTCACTCTAGGATAAAAGAAAGCTTGAACTTAGCATAGTAGCAGTTGATTCAGGACCCAATTCTTCCTACTTGTTCTCAGCCCTGTCCCTGTGTAAACCTCACCTTCGAATTTTTTTCTTATCACTTGTAAATTGAGGTTAACATTTCCTGTCCTGAAGGCTTGCAAGGCTGTAGAAGTCAAATGTTATGATAATAAATGTAGAAGTAGGCAATGTTAATGAATGGTGTTGTTAATTACTGTTGTTGTTATTTTGATTTTAATACCTAAGCACAGAATAGTTTAGGTAGCTGATGGGGCAGGCCTTCCTTATAAGGGAGGAAAAGATAAATGACTTCAGGTACTTGGAGGATTTTCATGAAACTTGTCCAACAGGGCTTCCATAAATACAGAATTTAAATCACTAAGTGGTAGACTTCACAAGGAAAATATAAACCACTGTAGCCTGTTGGCCAGAGCTGAGCAAATGTAAAACCTGTTTTCATTGGAGATTGTGAGCCCTCATTCTCTGTGGGGTGGGGGTGGGGGGTGAGGGCTGGTAATTCAGTGTTCATCCAAGAGACACACCTGGTGGCAGATTCCTGCTGTCCTCTCTTGCACTATGCAAATCCATTCTCTCCCTAAACCAAAGTAGAATTTTACAAATGTGCATCTAAGGATGCCACCTTTTAAGCCAAGTTGCCCATGGTTTTCTATTTAAATCAGAATGAAATGCAGACTCCTTTCCATGACCTACATCAACCTGAATAATTTAAGCCACACCAACTTTTAGAGACTCATTTCATCTTTTTCTAAGTCTTCCCTCAACACTCTCAGGCTATCATGACTTCAGTGCTTGGTGTCTAGAATTTGCCCAGTTCTCTCTCAGGGTCTTGAGTTTACTGCTCTCTCTGCCTGAAACTCACTCCTGACACCCTTGGTCTTAGCACCTCCCACTCATCTTTCCTGGTTTCTAATTAATTGCCACTTTTTCAGAGATGCATCATTTGTTCCTCAGACATTAATGAATACCTCTCTCATTATTCTAACTTTATAGAACCATGTTCTTTTTCATCATGCCGCATTTAAAGATTTGTATCATCTATTTCATTTATTATGGTAAGAACACTTAGTGTCACACCTCCCCTCTTAAATTATTTGGTGTGTCCGTGTAGTGTGCCCCATACATGTGCTGTATTGCACGGCAGATCTCTAGAACTTGCTCATCTTGCGTAACTGGAACTTTGTACCAGCTCAATAGCAATGCCCTGTTTCTTCCTGTCATACATTCATTTTTGACCATCTGGTTTTGTCTATCTCTTGATTAGACTGTAAGCTCCAGGAGTGCAGGGACCGTTTTCTTTTACTTAACTATTAGTTATTGCAGCAACATTGCATGGTTACATTCTGTAAGTGTCAGGTGTGTGTCATTGAAAATCAGCACGTATAAAGGTTACATTAAGTTCATCTCTAAACATTCAGTGCTGTCCATTACTTTGTCATAGGGACCATATTAGTTGTCTTCCTCACTGTGACCACACCCCAGGAGCATTGTATTTCCATATATTCTGTGAAGGGGGAGAAAGGGAAAAAAGGGCTCTTTAGAGTTGAAAGCCTTTTTTTTCTTTTTCCCTCTATAAACCAGAGTCTCAGAGAAAAAAAAAAAAGTTACGTTATATATAATGCCTAGAGATGGGAAGAGGGATTTCCTATAGATTTTGCTAAAAGCCTCTCTAGTATGAGATGGAGTGCAGCTGGACCTTCAGGAGACATAAGAAGTCTGCAGAGCCCCAGTCTTGCTGAGTCTGCAGATTATCGCACAATAGTCATCAAATACTGCTTGGTAAGTGGGTCAGGTGTGGGGGATGGCCTCTGCCTCCATGAGCCACATCTCAGTAAGGCCCCAGTTCTGTTTATATTGAGCTCCTTAGGACAGTAGGACAAACTGTGGAAGGAGTCAAAAAGTTGGGAGTAAGGGCGATGAGCCCCTTATGTGGTGAAATCTGTAGGGGACTTGATAGCAGGCAGTCTTAGGGTTTCATCCTAGATCATCAGGCAAACTAGCACTTGCCCTTGAACTTAATACAGAGATGGTATCGTTCACATTTTCTAGATGAAAATACAATCCTTGAAGAGAGAAATAATTTGCTCAAGGTATCAAAACTAGCAACTAGGAACTGGAATGTGATCCCTGGTTTGCCTGGCTCTAAACATTGCTAAATAACATCACTTAAAAATTTGAAACTCCATGCAAACTATAGGCTGCATCAACAAATGTGAGTTACAGACTGTAGGAGCATGGGAGCCTTCTCCCTGTGTTCCACCTCACACAGGTATTGAACTGCAGAGCTGACATTCAACATAGTGTTGTCTTCTGCAAGAGTTGTGCTTTTTATACTCATTCGTCAATTCATTCATTCATTCATTCATTTACAAAATGATCATTGATAGCCCAATATGCCACCGGCAGCAGGGAACAACATTAACAGGAGGTCTGCCCTCATGCTAATGAATTTAGCAGATAGTTCAAATATTAAATCACACTCCCTTGAAGTGGTTGTCGTTATCCTTGTTACAAAAGTATAGAAACACTCAACCCTTCTGCTGTCCTGTCTTGTTGGTTGAGGTCATGGAGAAGACATGACCGCTGGCTGACCCTTGAGCTGGACCAGGCAATTGGAGGCTCCACACCCCTCCCCTATCTTTGGAATCTACATTCTGCCCACTGTTACCACACTAGGAGTCTTTTCCAGGAAGCAACCTTAAGGGAGGAATTGTTACTGAGACCATCTGGACTGTATGCGTGACTGAATCCCTTTAGGGCCTCTCTAAAACTTTGCAGATTCTGGTGGGTGGGTGCAGAGATCTACTTGTCTTGCATTTGCACAAGATAAGCCTCATATGTAAGTTCCCTTGCCATTTCAATAATTATATCGGCCATCTCCCTATCTGGAATGTCTGTTTTTTAGGTCTCTCTTTGACCTTCTGGGGGTGGGTGGTCAGTTTTGAATTTCACCCAGGAATTTCCCAGGTTGCAACCACATGACTCTAAGTACAGAGGTTGGAAGGACTTTATTAGATGTAAATTGCTCAGTCTGTTGCAGGCTGTACATTTTCTGTGTTCCCAATTCTCCCCTTGTAAAGCAAGAATTAAATTCCGGGGCCTCTCTGGTGGCGCAGCGGTTGAGCGCTGCGCTGTGGAGCTGTCGGCAGCGGCGACGCAAGTTCGATGCCCGGCCGGAGAGATTCCCACATGGTGCGGCAGACCTCTCCTGCCTCGCCCGCTGTTCCCCTCAGCAGTGTATCTCTGATCTGCCTGTTCTGCTACCCGCTCTGTCTCTGGTGAACCTTCTCGCCGCCCCATGCCTCTGGCCTGTACCCCAGCTTGTATGTATAAATAAAAAATAAATATTTAAAAAAAAAAAAAAGAATTAAATTCCAAGATCACAAGTGATCCTGAACATTTTCGTGCCTAATGTAGGCATCCAGAAAATGTAAAAAGTCACTCTGTGCTGATGCCACCTTCATCAGTTCAACACATGATAATAATAATAATAATAATAATAATAATAATAATAACAATAACAACAACAACATATTGGGGAGGAGAAAAAATAATTTGTTGCAGAAAGGAAAATGACCTAGACTCTATGGGAGAGAATAAAGCTTACACTTCTCATCAGTATATAGTCATGCATCTTATAACAATTTTTCTGTCAATGATATAGGGCAGATATTGCAAGTATTAAAAATATAATCATAAAGCAGGGGTCCTCAGAGAAAAGACTCCAGACAAGAGATGTTTCATGGCACCCAGAAAGAGGATTCTGAAAGCCCACCAGTAGTAAGATTTGTAGGAAAGAGAAATCCAAAGAAGCATCACCAGTTAATATGTGTTAATGATGAAGGATGGCCAGTTTAACAAAGAGGAAAGGAAACACGAATAGGTTAAATGATTAAGTAGGCAAAGAGGTACGGAGATTTGAGCACAAACAAATGAATGATGGGGATGAATTAAAGATGAGTGGGCTTGCAAAGGAAAATGCAGAAGGATGAATGAGGGGAGAGAGACTTTCAAGAGGTATTGTGAGAATTTTGACTGGATGGTGTAAGAAGGATATGAAATGACTGCAGTAAATCACTGAACAAGAAGCGGTTGATTTAGAGGACTGGGGACAGGAAAGTAGGAGGTAGTGAAAGGTATGAGCTGGGGAAAAAAGATAATAAATTTAAGAATTGTTAAGGGAAAGAGTCAGAGAACTTTTGGTTGAAGCAGAAATCAGTCAAACAGATGTGAGTAGAAATGCAGAAAGACACCGGTGATTAAAATATCCTTTCATTTTTCATGAAAAAGAAGTTAGAGAGAATGGCAAAAGTTTGTTCAAAGTGAGACGGAGTGGAAATATTCTGAAAAGGGAAATGAGAAATGGAGGGAGGAAAGAAAAGAGACAGAAGTCACAGAAGGACCAAATAATTGGACATGGAGGTAGAGACAAGTTACTGTTATTGAGACCTACTATGTGCCAGAGCATGGGATACTTCCACTTACACCAGCTGGCTCATTCAACTTCCTGTTGCCCCACTGTGGGGTGAGAAGATTAAGACTCAGTGAGGTTTTGTGTCATTCAAACAGCCCAGCTGTAAGGGGTAGAGAAAAGAATTTGAGGCTGCATCACCAGGAGAGATTTCTGAGTCAAGGAAACAACAGTAGTGGATGTGTTCAGAGTGTTCTGTTTGGGATAGATCAACAATAAAAGAAAAAGCTTCAGCATGCACCTTAATCTGGTCATTGATCCTCTACCAACTGATGGAGCCTGCTCAAGATGCTGAGGGGTTGGCAGAACTAATACAAGAGTGTGTCAGGGAAGGTGGCTGAAGGGAAGGGAAGGAGATGCTGGGGGTGAATCCAGTGGACAGGCTGCAGGAGGGATTCAGGGTGAAAGGGAGACATGAGTTACAGAGTGGGCCCCGATGAAGTCAGAGCAAATACACGGTGGAGCTTTGTGCACCCAAAGAGAACTGATGGAAAAACTGAGCTTGGGTGGAATAGAGATGGGCAGGAGATAGCAAGCTCTCCTAAACTGGGGTTTATTTTCATTCTAGAGATCATCTTGAGGCTGAAAGAAGTACATGAATCTTGGAAAAATGGGAAGGTAGGGTAGAAGGAAGGAAAGACAGGAAGGATGATGGGAGAAGAAGGCAGAAGGAATAGATAGCTTGAGAGAAGACCCAGAATTGAGTGCTATGGCTAATGCCCAGGACACTCCCTGTCTCCTTCATTGCCAGAAGACTTATTTTGTGTCTCTCCCTATGTTAGTCATGGCACTAGCTCCTCCAAACACGATGATAACCAAGACCGTGTGTTCACTGGTCTCTTGGAGATCCCAGTCTAGTGGGGATGACACATCCAAAAAACATATGAATGGGGAAGTGTTAACATAGATAATGAGCACAATGAAAAGAACCTTAAGAAGGCCTCCCTGGTGGCGCAGCGGTTGAGTGCTGCGCTGTGGAGCTGTTGGCAGCACGTGATGCGAGTTCTACGCCCAGCCGGGGAGAATCCCACATGGTGCAGCAGACCTCTCCTGCCTCACCCGCTGCTCCTCTCAGCAGTGTATTTCTGATCTGCCTGTTCTGCTCCCCACTCTGTCTCTGGTGAACCCTCTCGCCGCCCCACGCCTCTGGCCTGTACCCCAGCTTGTATGTATAAATAAATATTTTTTTTAAAAAAGAAAAGAACCGTAAGAACATATGAAGGGACAAGGCAGGGAAGACACAGGGGCTAGCTTAGGCTGGGTGGTGAGTGATAGAGGAAATGCTTTTTCACCAAGATCTACAGGTCAGGGAAAGGTAGCAAGGTCAGTTTTAGAAGATCTCTCCAGCAGATGGAACAGCTGGTATGAAATCACTGGGGCTTCAAGAGCTTGGAACATTCCAGAAACAGATAAGAGATCCATAAGTCTGGGGCAGAGTGGTGGAGGTGGGGTTCTTGTCCCAGTGGGGATGAAAAGGAAGAAAGGGAGAGACTCCAAGATGCTGGATTTACTTACAACATTAATGAGAACCAGACATGGGCCATTTCATACATGAGCCATTCCCATCGTTATTCTGAGAAGTAGGTACTGCCTTTCCCATTTCACAAGTGAGAAAATGAAAGGTCTAGTAGGGGCATTATTAAGTGACTTGACCCAGTAGGTAAATAGCAAAGATGATATCTAAATAAAAGCCTGTCAGCCTCCCCAATTCCTGCTTTTCCAACTACACTGGGCTACCTCTGTCAGATGGTATGAATAAAAGGAATTAAAAAACAAAACAAAACACATACACACACCAGACTAGAGTATGGAGCAGAAGGGCGGGGAATAGAAAAAAACTGCTTCCAAACTATATAGAAAGGCAAATATGAAAGATGAAAGCAGACACATTGTCTGGAAGGATTGGGAAGGATTTAGAAAGAATGAAAAAGAATATCAGATCAGTGGAGTCAGAGATAGGGGTACAGGGAGATGCCAGCGGAGAATATATCACATCAAATGAGGAATGGAACTAGTTCAATCAATAATGAAATGTGACTGAGTGAAAGGAAAGGAGAAGGGAAGTGAAGCTGAGAGGGCAAGAGTGGTGCCACAGGACGGCATCAGAGAATAACAGGGAAATCACAGAATACTGGAAATAGGTGGGGGTGGGCTCTTGAAGGGAGGGGGCATGCTATGGCAGACAGCAGGGTTTAGGAGGCAGGTGGATCAGGGCTCTACCACTTGATAATTGAATGATCAAGTTCAAGTTTCTGAGCTTCCCTGAGTCTCAAACTTCACATCTATTGAATGAGAATAACAACCCTTATTCTAGCTGTTACCAGGAATATATATCCAAGCAGCGGACACAATTAATTGAGCACCTATTTTGTCAAACATTTTGCATTATTGTCTCTAAGGCCTCACTCTCACCGGAAGTCAGGAACCATTTATCGTCATTCATTGATGTGCCAAAAAATGTTTTGAAGTTATAGGCTATGTGTGCAGAAATAGGAGTTATTTTCCTGTGGTCATTCCAGATTCCACAGTGCCTGTTAGATAAAGCTGGTGCTCCTCAAAATGAACAGCAAATGCCTTGCTTGCTTTTTCCGTCTTGGCTCTCTCCCTCCCTCCCTCCCCCTATAGATCTTCCATTCCACTTCCTAAGCTTTGCCCTCTCTGCCCTCCATTTAATACCGCATTCAGTGTTCTCAGGTAGGAGTCTTAGTTGCAAGCAACAGACAACAATTGTGGCTAATTTAAGCAGAAGTAGAATGCAGCAAAGTGATATTAGATTACTTAGAATCTCCAGGAGGGCATGGGATCGGGGCTTGGAGTCGACAAAGTCAAGAGCACCACTCCAAATCACAGCGCAGAACTAGCTGATGGACATGTTATCGTTGCAGTTTCAGCCAGGCATAAATAGGGCAATTCACACTCCTGACAGTGTGACCTAGCAGGGCTGTTAGAACTGTTTGCTCTAGTGATGAAACTTGGATGTAACTATCCCAACTGTTGCCACCTTGGTTCCCAAGTAGATTCTACTTGATTCCAGACTCCTTCCCTGCATCTGGGGTGGATGAATCTGGTGAATTCTGAGCCACATATCCAAGTCCTAGCTGTTGTGGAGGCTGACAAGTATCTGGATAATTTAGCTTCTTTCTGGGAGGTGGGCTGTGCCTCAGAGAGGGAAGCACCCTCTGCTGTAGAAAATGAATTCATTCAGATGCTGAGTCCTTGCAGTCAATAGGAAATGCTAGTTTTTACCTGGAATGTCCATCCCATGCTCAACTCCATTGCCACCTCCTCTGGGACGCTTTCTTTGATTTCTCCAAGCATAAGTCTCTAAGCACCTCAAAAAGAAACCCCTCGCTGGCTGGCTGCCTGCCTGGCATCTGAGCTACTTGAGTGCCCATCTTACCTTCATCAACCCTCCTCCTTCCCCCCCCCTCCCTCATTATTAGCTCCCTAGGGGCAGGAGCTGTGTTTGTCCATCTCTGATCCCTGTATAGTGCCTGGTAGGAACCCTGGATATTTGATGGTGAATGAATGAATGAAAGTGTTGGTCTCATTTGACAGCCCTTTGTACCAGAGGTCCATGAAGGACTTGCACAGACTCTGCCTTACATAAGGGAGTCCTTTTTTTCCTGGTGTGCACTTCTATAAATGGACTATGTCAGCATATTTGAAGAAAGGGGCATAGAGAATCGGAAAGCCCCATTGCAGAGGATAGTGGCGGATTGTAAGGGTACAAAGGAGAGACTGAGGGAGGCAGGCCCACATATTTTGGAGGCGTAAATGAACTGGAGCGTGCATCAGAGAGGCAGGAGGGGACTGAGAATCAGAGGACTTGAAAGGCCAGATTCCACATGTCCACCCCCACTACACCCCCTACCCCACCCCCACCCTAGGGTTCACAGATTTGTAAAAGATAGAGCTCAGGACAAAAAAAGACCCAAATGCATGCATGCCGATGTGCCTCTCACATCTTTGATAGGTGGGCTTTTCCAAGGTCACCAAGGACAGTGTGATTTAATGGGCACAGTCAAGTCTTCGGAGCCTAGAGTTCAAATCTCAGCCCTTGTGTTCATTACCTGTGTGACCTTGGGAAGTCCCTTCACCTCCCTGACCTCCTGATCTCAGTTTCCTTATCTGGAAAGTGGGAATCACACCGCCTGTCTCACTGGGTTATGGTTGTGTATAAAAGCTAATGTGTGTACATTTCTAGCACTTGGAGGATGATTAGTAAGCATTATTAGCAAGCCCAAGGTCACAAAAACAGGTTTTGGTTTTTTTTTTCTTCTTTTCAGTTCTCTGCCTTTATCCAAGTCATTAAAAAAATTAAATTCAATGGGAGAAGGAAAAGGACAATTCATGTGAAGGGTTAAAGACAGAAAGGCAAAGAGAGGGAAGCGCTGAGAAGAGAGGAGTTAATGCACAGACCACACAGAGGTGCAGATGGGCAGGCAATACAGAGAGATGAGAAATGGCTCACAAATTATAGGGAGGAAGCATTTATAAGATTAAAGTCAAGATGAGGAAGAAGAAAATGAGTGGAGAGATGAAAGAGAGAACAGATAGAGGAAAGATGAAGAAAAGGAGGGGAGCATCCAAGGGGGGCTGCTCAAGCACTAGATCCCCTCAGGGAGGGAGGATGGCTCCCTGGAGGACCCAAGCTAGGTGGGCCTGAGATAGAAGCAGTTCAGGGCCAGAGGCTGCTGTGCTGAGGACCAAAGTTTACAGCTAACTGGAATCTGGGAGAAGGACTGAGGGTGAAAAATTGTTGAACTGTTCCCTCCTCTGGCAGTGGGGCCAGAGGAGGATCCCTTGGGAGCCAGAAGCCGACCTAGCAGTGATTGCTACCTGGCACCCTTTTCAGGAATGTCACACAGAAAGCAGAGGCAGCCAAGGAGAGCTGCTCCAAGCTGGGAGTAGAGATCCAAAATAAAGACACGGGAGAGGGGTGGCTTGCCAGGCAACAGCTAGGGGGCCAGAGCACCCTGGCCGAGTCCGTTTGGGAGGGTGGGGGCTTCAGCGTGGAGTTCCACAGCCCTCTGACCATTGCAGCAGTTGGTGCAGCCTCAGAGCCTGGGGCCTGGGGAGAGGTGAGGCCCGGGGGTTGGGAGAATGAATGCATGTGAGTGGGGAGGGGTCTCCGAAACCACACGAAATTATTTCACGGATGGAAAAGGGTACAGGACTAGTTATGGGGCTTGAGGGGAGACAAAGTTAAGTCTGGGCCATCCAGAGGCGCCCCCTACCCCCAAGAAGGGGGCCCTGGAACAAGACTGGGCTGAGGTGCGCCCTCAGGTGCAGCCTCCGGTTTGAGCGAAGGGTGGGGTAAAGCTGGGCCAGCTGTGTTGAGGCAGGGGGGAAGAGGGGGACGCCCGAGAAGGTCCGCAAGTGTTAAGAATTTGGAGAGGGGTGGTGAGGCTGAAGAACATCGTGAGGGCGGCATCGGGGATCCTGGGAAAAGAGAGAGGGCGACAGGGATCTGCTGAGGCCGGGCGGAGCCTCCGAAACGCTCGGGGTCTGCGGGGGGAGCCGGCAAAGCTGGGCGGGCGGCGGGGCCCGGGGAGGCGGCGCGGGGGGGCGGTCCAGGGCCGATCGGGAGGCGGAGCCCGGAGCTGGGGGCTGCTGGCGAGCGGCTCCCACGGCTCCTTAGCTCCGGCGTCCTGGTTCGCTTCGGCGTCCGCCGCCGCGGTTGCCGCCTCTCCTTCCTTCTCCTTCTCCGCCTTCGCCGCTCGCAGCACCGCAGCCCCTCCCGCCATGGCCGCTGCCGGCGCCCGGCGCAGCCCTGGCCCCAGCTCGGGGCTCCGCGGGCGGCTGAGGCTCGGCTTCCACCCGGCGCCACCGCCGCCGCCGCCGCTGCCGCTGCTGCTGTTCCTGCTCCTGCTGCCAACGCCGCTGCTGGCCGGCGCCACCGCCGCCGCCTCTCGGGAGCCCGACAGCCCATGCCGGCTCAAGACCGTCACGGTGTCCACGCTGCCTGCCCTGAGGGAGAGCGACATCGGCTGGAGCGGCGCCCGCGCCGGGGCCGGGACTGGGACCGGGGCCGGAGCCGCCGCCGCCGCCGCCGCCGCGTCCCCGGGCTCCGCCGGCTCCGCGGGCACCGCCGCCGAGTCGCGCCTCCTGCTCTTTGTGCGGAACGAGCTGCCGGGGCGCATCGCGGTGCAGGACGACCTGGACAACACCGAGCTGCCCTTCTTCACCCTGGGTAAGGCTGGGCTCCCGCACACGCGGGACTCCGAGCGACGCGACCTTCTGCACGAAGCCGGACGGGTGGGGGCGCCCTGGGGATCCCCGCCCCGGGCTGCCCCGAGCGGGGTTAGGAGAGGGCAGCTGAGGGGCCGAGAGGGCGTACAGGTGGTTGGGAGGAGTGCGGGGCAGGAGGTCCCGGAGAGCGCTGGCGGGAGCCGGGGGCGTGCCAGCCCTCCCGCAGCGGGCACCTGCCCCTTCGTCCCTCAGCCCACGCGTTGAGCTCTGCCGCGGACCATCCCTGAATCCGCACGCCCCGGGCGCTGAGTGTGTCGGCCAGGGGCCAGGGTGATTCCCCGCTCCGAAGCCAGATGGAGGGCCAGCCGCGCGCTGCTCCTTCGGGCACGGCCCCTGGCCACCCGCCGTTACCGCCCCCTCGCTCTCGCCTCGGAGTTGGCCCTGCTCTTCGGGATAGATTTTCTGGGGAATCCGAGCGGAGGAGCTTCATGTAGAATCACTCGTGCCGCACAAGCTCGGTTCCCATGTGGGCTGGGTGACCTTGGCCAAGTCGCTTCCCCTCTCTGTGAAATGGTGCTGGGGAGGCTTGAGTGATTTCTGGAGACTGGGATTCAGAGCCCCAGGTTTCCACTCTCAGATTCTCCTTGTCTCTCTCCATCCCCGTTGGCGCATCGCCTTCCTACCCCTTCCTAGCCGGGAGCAGGTTTGCCGTGCCGCTCGCTCTTTGGGCCGGTAATAATAACTTACAGGCCAGCTGCAAAGGGCGAGGGGAGGAAAGGGGAGGGGGGAGGGCTCAAACAGAAAAGTTAATCAGAAAGTTCGCCAGCAGCTTCGTGCCTGCTGGTTCCCAGCGCGAATCCCGGAGGAGTCGGCCAATCCGTGGGGTTGCGGGAAGCGCGGCTGATTTCCCACCCGGGTAATTGATAGCTTAATTATCTCGGAGAGCGCTTACAAAAAATGTTGTTCCCCTTTAGCTCTCCCGCGCTCGCTGATCGCTCTCCCCTCCCTTCTCGGGGGCGCGGGGCGCGATTGGTTGTCGGAGTCTGGCCAACAACAGCGCCTGGAAGGCGCTGGGGGCTCGCAGGAGACTCTAGCTCTTTGCCTATCCTTGTCTTCGCGGGGGTGACTGGCCTGGTCCGCCTGCGCCTTCAGGATCCAGACTTCAAACACTGATGTTAACTCTTTGCTCGCTCGAGAAGCCCCAAAGGGTAATTAACAGACCTGACTCCTCTCTCCTGGGAGCCATAATATTTTTTAATATATTTTTGTGACACCCCACCCCCTTCCCGGTCAGACTGGCTGCCTTGGAGATTTGAACGTGCCCCAGCCCTCTCAGAGTCTGAGTTTGAGCATCCGGTTTCTGGCCCCCGGGTTCTCCCCAGCTGGCTGTAACCTGAGCGTGCTGAGCTTTCTGGGAGGCCAGGCGGAGACTGCCTTACGCGGGTTCCCAGGGGACTTCCCCGCGGCGGCTCGTCTGGCGTGTGGCACACACTCAAGCGTATCACATGTGGGCATATACACTCACACACACCGATAGCCCTTGCCACGTGCATCTGTGGGATTGTCCATTCCCAAGATGAGGACAGAAATGGAGTTGCTTGGGGCATAGAACTAACCCCTGGCTCCTGGCTAGAGGTTACCTGTCCCTTTCCAGCAGAGAAGGGTCTTTCCGGAGGTGTCCCAACCCTATCCCCACCACTTCCAATCCCATCCTTCTTTTCCCACCCTCGAGATCACTGGACCCAAGTGTGCCCTGAGAGGTCAAGAGTGGGGAGCCCCTTCCTAGAAGTTCTTGGGTATTGCTTGACTTGGAAGTGAGGACCCCAGATAATAAAATAATTCTAATTCCCCAAGGATGCGAGGGACCTGGTCCAGCCACAGAACTCCCGGAGCTGGCAATTTCTGCCTTTTTAAACTTTGGCTTTCAAGAGGAACTGGGAGCTTGCGAGCTCAGGGCAAGTTGAGTGAGGAGCTGGAAGTGTTGAATACCCCCAGGACCTGTGCATCAGTCTGAGAGTCTCCTGGTGCCCTCCACTTGGAGCCTTCCGCCTTCTCTGACGCAGGCGGCTGAGCCTGGTGGCTGGGGACTGCCTGCCGTGGAGTGGCGGGGTGCCGTCCTCCGTGGCAGCTCTGAGCCCTTAAGATGCAGGCAAGAAATGAGTTCCTGCCTCCTTCCCCTGCCAGCGCCCTGGACTGGCAGCTCAAGGCTCTCCCGCGGGGATTTGGCTAGCGAGGCAGTCACCAGATGGCCGCGTATAGCAGGAGCTGTGTAGGGAGACGTGGGCTTTTTATTTGTGTTGGTCTTCCACTGTTTGCATGTAAACACGGAGCGCACAATGAGCTCTGAGAGGACCACGCTGGCTGGAAATGCGGCTTGGTGGTGGTGGTGGCGTGGGGGGTGGGGGTACTCTGAGTGGTGTTTGGCCGTGTCTTTCTCGGGGTCCCTAGCAGCCTCATCCCACCCACAGACCCTTTAAACATATTTGTCTAGAGTTTGTCTCTGGTGCTCTGGGTGAACTTTCACTGCGAGCTCACCAGTTCAAGGGACCTGGAGATGCCAGAGGCCACAGCTGGGCATGCCTGTCAGTAAATGACAAGTCCTGCCAATAGTGGGGTGTGTGTAGAGCCACCGCTAGGGGGTGATGGTGTCTGCCAAAGCCATCCGGCCATGCTTGGGTGGTGGGCCCAGAGTTGGTGGTGGTAAAAGGTATCTGGCATTAAAGGGGGATGAACAAACAAAAAAGGTAGAATTCCCATTTTATTCTAAGTTCAATCGGGGGACCTCAACATAATTTTGCACACACTGCCTACCACCCCCATTCCTCAAAGCCACCTCCATGCCTCGCGCCACCTCTCTCTCCACTCTACCTCTTTTGAGTTATTGGCTGGATCATTGGTAATGCTTAGACTAAGAAACTTTACCCCTGGCCTCACCTTTTTTACAGTTCTACTCTCTGTATCATATTCCAGCCTGCTTTATGTCGTGCGAATTCTCCCTTTGAGGTGAAAGATCCCCCAAATTTCTGTGTCTGTTTCTTTTCTTTAGAATCTCATCGTAAGTCAATGACATTGACAAAGTGAATTTCCTTGAAAGTGATCATGGAATAGCTAATAGTTATTGACTTGTGAATGTGGTGCTGAGAGCTTTACTCTTGCCTTATATTATCAATTCACATGAAACGTATGGAATGCGCACGGCTGTTGCTCCCTCTTTACCCATTTGGGAGCATTCTCAGAGAAGTTAAGCACCTGGTCCAAGGTCACCCTTTGAGTAAACAGCAGAGCTGGAACTGGGATCTCAGTTCACCGGGCACCTCCCTTCTTGCTAGCTGCTGAGCAGGCATCCTGTATCAAATATGCTTTGCAAGGCTGGTGCCGTTTATGACATGGTGCCGGGTCCTGAAAAGAAATATAACAATCTTGATGTGAAAGAGCCTTTCTCCACAGGAACTTCTGTTACTTGGGTGAATGGAAGTGTGAGATGTGGAAACTCAGGTGTGAGTTAGATGACCTCCAGTGACCTGCCAGCTCATGGGATGTTAAAGGGCATGTGATTAATATCGCATTAAGTGACATCAAGGAGGGAAGGGAAGACATCTCTGTAGATTCATGCCAAGCTGGTGACACTTCCTGAACAGGAAAGAAACTGAGCTAGGTTTCAGAGGGTAGACAGAGGAGAATCTGAACACTCCCATATGGCTAGGGGATTTACTGCTGGTTAGGATCTGGAAATTAAAGCCATTGGCTTACTGTGACCTTGAACAAGTCATTTATCCCCCAGAGCTTGCTTCAGTTCTTTGTGTTGTAATATGAGTGGGTAGATGAGCCCTAAAATAATCCTTCGGTGTAAAGATTCTATGAACTTGAAGTGCCCTGACCCACTCCGTCACTGTGATTAGCCCCTCCCACTTCTCACTGTCTCCTTTCCTTTGCCAGTAACATGGGGGTGTTGGGAAGAACTGATTGAAAAGAGAGATTTTGAAGAGCAGCAACTGGCAGTGCAGGGCTTCTGAGGTGAACTGGCGCATCACTCGGGCCTCATCTACCCCCAGGCAGCCCTGGAGTCTGCTAGTAGATTTAGCTTTCATGCCCACAGGTAGGGAAATGGCATCCTTCTTCCTGTGCTTGATAGTGGCCAGGCTGGACTGTTTACCATCAGCCTTGATTTAACAAAAGGAGGGAAAAGAGATAAAATTTAGAGCCACTCATTATCAACATTTCTAACTAATATGCTTTGTCATGTAAATCCCACAAGTGAGGAGTGTGCTCTGGTTTTGGCAGGGGTGGGGAAAAGCTATCCAGTAATGTGTCTTTAAATGCACCTGCATGAGTACAATTGGCAGTGCCCTGAAGATCTGGCCCAAAAGGATGCACTGTGCAGGGAGCTGATTAGTCTGGGTGAAAGAGAGCTACAGTTTGAAATGCCACCGGGTTAGGTCTGCAAGGATTCTTTAAAGTACAGATAAAAATGGACACCCAACAGCAGAAGCTTCTGGAAGTAGTCAGGGGTTAGGCACCAAGTCAGTAGGGTATAGCCTTAAAAGATCAGTTCACAAAGCTGGAAGAGCTTCCTTCAAAGGTCAGGAGGCAATGAGGGTCCTCTGGTTCTAAGGAATTTCCAAAAGAGCAAACACTAAGGGGAGAGCTTCAGCCCCCCAGGAGGCTGAGTCTTAAGGAGCTGTCCAACAACTCATGTGCTGCCCCCTCATGATGGGAGATGCATGTTGGAGTGAACCTTAAGGAGAGAGATGACTGTTTGGCAGACAGATGGAGAAAGGACCAAGTCCTGGGGGACGTTGAGGCTGACTGTCTTTTTGGCATTCTGGTTTGATTCTGAAGGTTGATGCCAGTTCGTAAGAGGGAGGAAAAAAATGCAAATAGTAGAAAGTTGGGTCTTCTGTAGGAATTTCTGACCACAGAATATGCATTAAATCAATTCCAGTATTTCTCTCTTTCTGTGTTTTTGTGTGAGAGACAGAAAAAGACGGGGGGAAAGGAGATATGGGGGGGAGAAGGAGGGGAGGTGTATTTGATGTCTAGGTTTAAGCAAAGCTAGGTTTAAAAAAGAAAAGCAAGTTATTTCCTGATTTGGTCACCATCTCTCTCATTGCCAAATCAGTATGTGAGTAGCCCTCAGACTTCAAGGTACCATCCTGTTGTGATGCCCCAGTTTTCTGCCCCTATATAAATAGGGATCCTGGAGGGGACCCATGTTCTGTGATCTCTGACTTGAGTCTTTTCCCCCTTTCTCGCTCTCCTCATACCATCTCCATCTCTGCCAACTGAAATCTGAAGACTCCTATTCCATACTCATGGCAGAGGGAAACATTACCCTCAGAAAGTGCTGTGTTACTGAGAGAGTGACGGGCAGGGAGAGGGGCTTGGTTTCAGCTGTGTTGAGACAAGCTCAAGTTCGCTCAAGGCCAGATTTGCTGTTTCTGGGCTTGAGTGGCACCAGCTGAGACAGCAGAGCTCTGCAAGCTTTGGGGTGACCCGGGCTTCATAGTTTTCCTGCTCTGAGCCGCAGGCTGTAAGCTCATTCTTTAATTTTTATAGATATTTCTATGATTTTAATTCTCCAAGAGTCCAGCAGTAGATTTGACTAGGCCTCTGGCAGGCAAAGCCTCTCGCTTCTCACCTCCTAGCTTTGCTGTGAACTAAGCCTGGGCTGTCTTAGATAGGTGTGATCCACTCTGGGGAGAGAAGGGTGGAGAGTGAGTGACTTATCTGGGTGAAGTCCTGAAAACTATTAACACGACCACCTACTCTGATGGCCTCACAGTTTCCCATTCTCAGAGTGCACTGAATCCACCCACTTAAGACAATGCTGAGGCCCGGTCTAGGGGAAACCTTGCAGAGGGATGAGCAATTCCAGTGGAGCCCCAGAGGTCTGGGAGCCCACTCTGGATTCTTCCCATCCTGACAACAGACCTCCGACTCGTGGCTCGGGGGGCACCTCCCAGTGTCTCCTGCTAGGTTGCACACCCTAAAGGCACCCCTCTACCCGCCTCACCCTGCAAAACCCAGAACTCTTTTTTTTTTTAAAGATTTTATTTTTTTATTTATACATACAAGCTGGGGTACAGGCCAGAAGCGTGGGGGCAGCGAGAGGGTTCACCAGAGACAGAGTGGGGAGCAGAACAGGCAGATCAGAAGTACACTGCTGAGGGGAGCAGCGGGCGAGGCAGGAGAGGTCCGCCACACCATGTGGGATTCTCCCCTGCCGGGCGTCGAACTTGCATCACCGCTGCCGGCAGCTCCACAGCACAGCGCTCAACTGCTGTGCCACCGGGGAGGCCCCCAAAAGCCAGAGCTCTTAAGGAGAAAAATATCCCTCTGAAAATGGAATTTGTTTCTTGCCTAAGTATCCAGGTGGTTGGCTCAAATCTCTCCTGAGAACCTGAGCCGAGGGGCTTTGTTCTGGGGGAGGAGGAAGCCTCCTTGCCTTTCACTCTAGTTGCCTTTGGGGGTGCTGGGAAGAAGCTTGCCCTTTTCTAGGAAAGGAAAGAATCAGATTTAACATTGAGGTGCAGCAGCATTTGGGGGATGCTTCCTTTCCAGAGCTGATCCTTTCCCAAGTTCTCACACTGACCAGCTAGTGGCAACAGAAGATTAACTATAGCGAGGGAGCTGCGTTCCTTTCCTTCCAGCACAGTCGTAGCCTTTCTGCCCCACAAGGAGGCAGGCAGCCATGCTTGGCTGGACGTGCTCCAGCCTTCGCTGCCAGGGCACTCCTTTCTCTGGCTTTTGATCTGTCACCCTTTTGAACATCAACCCCCATAGTGGCTTCCTTCTGGATTGGAGGGGGGCTGGACGGCGGCTATACGCCTAAGATTCGGGCTTCCTCAGTGGCATGCTAACACATGCTAACAGCTCCTGTACGAGTCAGGGCTGACAAAGATGCTGGATGTTATGAACAGTTAAGGTTTTCCCCCGAGGATGGCTCATTTCTCCATCCCTGCTGTGGCCTGCTCAGTCCAAAGCACTTCTCCCTACTGCCGTCTCGACAGTCAACTCACTGGACTTATCCTCTCTGATCCATCATCCGTACGTGCAGACAGAGTGATTTCATTAAAGCCCAAGTCTGAACGTGGCTGTTCTCTCCTGAAGCACTTCACTGCTGCCCCATGGTACTTAGTATGAAGTTCAAGTTCGTAGTATGTGGCCCAAAGTCCAGGATCAGGTTCTGCCCAGACGGTGT
Organism: Scalopus aquaticus; assembly: GCA_004024925.1. NCBI lineage: Eukaryota > Metazoa > Chordata > Mammalia > Eulipotyphla > Talpidae > Scalopus > Scalopus aquaticus. The sequence goes on along the minus strand of PVIJ01001039.1, from coordinate 76,178 downwards.
CGTGTTAAGAACCCTTCCTCCCAGTTTTGTAATGGCTCCACCACCCCTGAGAAAAGTCCTTCTTACTTTCAGACTGAAGTCAAATGTCAGTTATCTTGGAATCTTGGAAGCTTTTCCTGACCTGTTCGTGTTGGAGTTGAACAACTGTTCATGCTGGGAGAGAGTTGGCACCCTCTCTTAGTTTAAACATGGCTGGAACAGTGGGAGTCCCTTAGGAATGCTGAGCCCCTACCAAGTCCTGGGCATTGTTCTGGGTCCTTAGGATACACCAGAAAACAAGACATAGATTCCTGCATCACAGAGCATATATCCAGGGTGTGTGTGTGTGTGTGTGTGTGTGTGTGTGTGTGTGTGTGTGTGTAGTGGGAAGAGGACAATAACAATAAGCATAAGAAATAAGAAAATTATATGAAAAGTGGTAAATTCTATAAAAAGGGAGAACTTTAAAATGGAGCCTTTTTTTTTTTTTGGCCACCAGGAGGTTGGTTTTAATATTGAATTATGGTAGAATGACAGGAACTTATTGAGACTGTAGGATTAGAAACAAGACTTGAAGGAGTTAGCCAAGCAGATATCTAGGAGAAGAACATTCCAGACTAAGACCACTCCAGCTAAGCTCTGATTCAGGGACAAAACCTTGGTGTTCAAGGGCCATCAAGAAAGCATGAGTGGGGCCTCCCTGGTGGTGCAATGGGTTAGCGCAGCGCTGTGAAGCTGTTGGCAGCTGTGGCGCGAGTTTGATGCCTGGCCAAGGAGAACCCCACATGGTGCGGCAGACTCTCCTGCCTCTCCCGCTGCTCCCTTCAGCAGTGTATTTCGGTTGGTCTGCCTGTTCTGTTCCCCACCCTGTCTCTGGTGAACCCTCTCACTGCCTCACACCTCTGGCCTGCACCCCAGCTTATATACAAAAATAAAAAAAAATTAAATTTTAAAAAAAGGAAAGCATGAGTAGGAGGAGGAGGTGAAGGGTGGGGCCAGAAGGGGTCAGGTAGGCAGGGGGTCGGGGGAGAATAGGCACTGCTGTTGTCAGAATTGGGGCTTTTACTCTTGGGGGAGAAAGAACTAGCCAGAATTTTAGGCAAAAGAGTGTCAGTGCGTGATTATGTTTCAAAAGCCCCACTCAGGCTGCTCCACAGAGAGCAGAGGTGGAGGCAGGAAGGCCTGTGAGAGATTCTGCCCAGGTGGGAGATGATGGAGGCTCGGAGGAGGATGAAAACAGAGCTGTGTGTCTTCTTGCCTGCTTGGTCCTTGTTTGCCCATGAGCCCCCAAGCAGAGACAGGCCTCCTCCTCTGGGGTCTCCACACTTCCTCCTGCACTCGGCACATTCTGGGTGTTCAGAGGAACAGAGATGATTAGAACCTGGGTTTGCCTCACCTCATCCCAGAGTCCATCCTGGGAAAAACGCAGAGGTGCTGGCATTCCACCTTTCCCTTCAGGCCGAGCTAGAGTGTCCCCTCTCCCGTCTCCGTAAAGCTTCCTTGCAGCTCCCACAGCCATTTCCTCAACCTCCTCCTTCCCCCATATTATTTTGCGGAAGCCAGATAAAGGAATAGAAGCTTTGTATTGTGGCAGAGAGGCGCTGCATATTGGGGGGCTGTGTTACATCACGGTACAGGGAATATCTGGTGTCATAATCAGGAAGAATTTAGGACTTTACCTAAGGGAAGCTCTTCAATGTAAAGACGCTATAGGTCCCCATAGCACGTCAGTGGGGAGAATGGCGGCAGATCCCAAGCTGTTGGTTTGTAGCCTGATTTTGTGTTCTTCCCACCTTAGGGAAGGGCATCTGGACCAGGAGGGGTCAGAGGGGCTGGAACTCCAGGCTTTACCCTTCTGGCCTGGGGTGGGCTCTGAGTACAGCAACCACTAAAGCACGTCTAGTCTGCCCAGCGATGCCTTGCTGGGACATCTGTGGTCTTACGTCATCCTTTTTGCATGGGTGAGATGAGTAGGAATTATCCCATATTTTAGGTGAGCTCTGAGGCTCAGGAGAGTTATATAACACACCAAGACCACACAGCTGAGTTGGGTCCAAACCCAGCTTAGCCTGGTTCCAAAGCCTGAGCTTTCTCTGCCAGGCACGTGGCACAGAGCTGGAAGTGCTCATGAGTTTTCATCTGTTTGACAGCCTCTTTACTTTTTATCTCTTCCTCTTCTCATTACCAAGAAGTTGCAGACGTTTCTTATATAGGAACTTCAGGTGTGACAGCCTCCCAGGCCCGAGGGACTGAACTGCTAGTTTCTGCACTGCCAGGAGCTGACTCAGCACTCCCAGGCCCCGTCACTTCTTGCTGGTTTGCCAAGAGAGCACCAGGCCTTGTCTTATTTTCTCTAGATGTCCCTCATTATCCCTGGACTACTTGACAAGCAGATTTCTCTGCTTCTGTTCCTTCTTACATCTCTTCTTTGCTTCTTCCTTCCCTCCTTTGTCTTCTCCTTTTCCCTCTCCCTTTCCAGCTTCTCTTCCCCATAGGGATTTCCCACCTTATGCCTGGCTTAGTGTTTTGCTGAGGATGTTTTACTAGTCATCTTGTCCTACCAGGAACTTGCAGAGGGTCTGTCTTCTCTTTTAGAAGTTCCCAGGGCACCTGCTGTCTGAGGCAGCTCCTGTTGACAGGTACCTCTCCTTGTATTCCTCTACTCAATCCCAAGTTCACTTTTGTCCACCTAGTGCTTCTTAGACCAGCATTGTGCAGTTCTGATGCCTTGACTTTGACACTGGGATCTGGATGACATTATCTATATGGATGGGATCAATATAATAACATATAGTATTTATACATATTATAATGCTGTAACATCCAAATAAGTAGTGAATATTTGTAGAATAGCATAACTGGGAGACAAAATTCCTCTGAGAGCCAGCCCACCTCCCTCATTTTCTGAGCAAAGAGAAGTACATTTTTCTTGTTCCTGGACTCATCCAAAGCAAAATGCAGGCAGAAGCCCAGCTTCTCTCATTGCAAGGCCATGTGCTAGAGGACTGTGCCAGCTCAGAAGACTGAAAGCCCTGGGTTTGAATCTTTAGGCTGATGCTGCCATTCTTGCCAGATTGGCATGCAAAGCCCCCTGCCCCCCCCACACACACTGTGTCTGTCTGGTGCCATTTACATGGCTGTGCCCCTTAGCCACCTGGAGTCCTTGTTCTGGAAGGAGCTGGAGGTAGGAATAAAGTATGCGGGTTTGCTTTCCTTACCCCTTTCCACTCCAGTGCTTTCCCTCTCCACCCCCTCGTCCCCTAGTTGGTCAGAAAGGGTGATACTGACCGTTGAGCTCTGCTCATTCTCCTGGAGCAAGGGAAGTGGAATCTCGGGGTTGTCTGAGGACAGTTTGGACACAGTAGCTCTTAGAGGCTGGTCTAAGGCAGGTGGGTGCCGGGGGAGGCAAGCCGGCGGAATCCTCTCCCTTCTGGTGGGACCCGCTGACAAAGCCTTGCTCTCAGGCACCCGGGGAAGTCACGAGTGACTCTGCAAGGAGCCGAACAGGGGAGGAACATTTCCATGCGCAGCATCAGCAGTAAAGAGATTTCCAGTCACAGTAATAGCTGCATTTGGGGGAATCATTTCAGCGCTGGCTGTGGGTGGAGGAGGGAAGGGGGTGGGGCCACAGGGAAAGGCCAGCAGGCTTCTGGTCTTTTGTGGGAGCTGAGAGACGGCACCTCTGCCCAGAGAGAAACAGGTGCCAGTCCCAGACCCCATGTGCCCTGCTGCTCCTGGGACATTCAGGACCTCTTGCTTCCCTCCAAATGGACAGACCCCCATTTGCAGGAGCCCTGTGGGGGACTGGGCACTACTTTCTGCCGCCTTTGCTCTGATGGCCTGGCTTCCCCTTTTCAAGACTTTCAGCCACCTCCTGGCCTGCTGGAATTTGTAGGGTGGAAGGTGCAGGTTAACGTGAAACATAGCTGCTCATCAGAAACACCTTCCAGCATGGTTGTGGCACCTGCTGGGGCACCAGGGGAGGGGCCTGGTAATCTGTCATTGAACAAGTCCCACCTCCTTGCTGTGTCCCTGGAGGACCCCACCTCCTTCAGCCTGTTCCTGGTGCACTTGAGGCTCCAACCTCACCAATGACTTGCAGATTTCTGAGGCCACCAAGTAGAGTTCACCCCACCCCAAAACAGCTATGCTGTTCTGTCTGCTAAGAATGTTTTTCTTCCTGAGTGTATGATTCACCAACTTTCTAGCCTTAGCTCTTTGTTCTCCAAATCTTAGGCAGAGCATTTTTTTAATTTTTCTGGATATGCACACCCCACTGTCAGCGTTGGCATATGGATCAAATAAAAACACATACAGAAAATTAAATATAGGATGCCAGTTAAACTTGATCTTCAGGAAAACAATGAATATCCTGGGCATGATTTCTAATATATATGTGTGTGTATAGCTAGCTAGCTAGCTAGATACCTGTATCTATATAGAGAGAGAGATATGTAGATATACATATATGTGTCTATATGTGTATGTATATTATGTGTTTGTGTATATATATTTCATGTATATATATGAAAAATGACTTGCTGATTATCTGAAATGCGCACTTAACTGAATATTTTATCTGGCAACCTGCAGGGCTTTGGTGTTTCATCCTATCAGGGACGGTACTATGATACCGATGCATGTGATTTGTCCCCCAAACCTACTCCCCCAACCCTCATCTTTGCCATCTAGGAAATCAGACTATCATTCCCTCAGTTTCTCAAGCAAAGGAGGCATCCTTCCTGCTTTCTTACCCTTGCCTTTCTCATCCCTTCTCAGATGTCTGTGTTGGTTTTACTTCTAAAATGACCTTCAAAGTTATTCACTTCTTGTGATTTCTACTGTCACCCTCTTCTTCAAACCAGTCTTTCCCCCTCCAGCTATAATTTCTACCTCTAAACCGGTTTCCTGATGCCTTTCTGTTCCCCATCCTTTTTCCCATGTGGCAGTGCATGGCCCAAAGCCAACTCAAGGCCTGCTGCTTTTTGGCCTGTAAGCCTATTTGCTTGTTTAAACAGCAGGAAAAAATAAGGAGAAGAATAATATTTTATATGTGCCAATTATATGAAATTAAAATGTCCATGTCCATAAATGAAGATGGATGAGAATACAGCCATTCTCATTTGCGTGTGTATTGTCTGCGGTTGCTTTCCACCACGGCAGCAGAGTTGAGTCAGAGTGACAACGAGTATCTGGTCCACAAAGCTTAAAATATTTACTAATTGCCCCTTATAGAAAATAAAAAGTTCGCTGACTCTGCTCTATTCAGTAGCCAGAGTGATCTTTTCCAAAAAGCAAATTAGATCTTGCCACTCTCCTAATATTGAAAACCTTTCACTGTCATTATTCTTCGATAAAATCCTGACTCCATTCTAGAATCTACAGAACCCTACCTAATTTGCCTGCCTCTCTGAGTTCATTTTCCCTTTCCTCTCTTGCTCACAAAACAAATAGCACCTCCTCTGAGAAGTCTTCCCTGACCAGTAGCACCCACATACACCCTCTCCCTGTAGCTCTCTGTTCCATTTATTTTAAAAAAGCCTTATCTGACAGTACCTTGAAGATAGGATATGTGTCTCCTTCATCTTTCAGCAAAGGTTCCCTGGGTGTTTGCTAAATAAACCAGAGCAATAAGCCTGTTCCTTAATCTCTGGGATGGGCCGCTCCCAACCTTCTTTGCAGTTAGAGGAAGTTTAGAGTAATTCAAAGAAAATCCTCTGAGCCAATGCCTCCTGGAACCCATGGGGTCTTGGGGTATAGGTGGGGTGCAGGTGGAAGCTGGAGGCCAGGATTCCTGGGGTTTGGCCCCGATTCTTTTGCATGTTTGTGGTCAAGTTCCTTCTGCTTTTGGGCTTCTCTGTCATTTTCAATGTGGTGAGATTAAATCCGAGGTGGTTCCTATGGTTCTTGTTAGACCACCCCCCCATGCCCAGCTCAGCAGGAGCCCAGGAGGGATGGAAGGGTTCCCTCTGGGAGCTTCTGAGGCTGCTGCTGCAGGATAAAGCTGACTCCCCTCCTTTCCTCCCTCCCTCTATGCATCCTTCCTGGGGCTTCTCAAGATCAATCCCTCAGCTGTGAACCCAAGTGCAACTCAACTTTTCAAGCACAGTCTCACACTAATTTGTTAGGGAAACTTCTTCAATTACCTTCTCTCTAACCTCCCTCGGGGAGGGAACCTGGAGATGCTGACCACCCAAAGTAACCAATTACGTGTCTGCCAGTAGTAGGACTTCTCCTCCCTCCCCACACACACTCCTTTCTCTCTCTTCTTTATTCTCCTGGCTTCTCAAAACTACTTGTCCAAACTGCAGAGGCCTCTAGGGAATGGTGTCCTTTTGTTCCCTGTCTCCCTGCCCCCGGCTGGGGGACAAAAGGTTGCTGCTCCCCCAGGAGGTACAGTGGACAGAAAGGCTGGTGGCTGAGAACGGGCAGCTCCCCACCCTGGAAAACCAAATAAATTTTGCAAATCTAATAAATACCAAACTGTGCTGATTTGTGAGGCAGGTGCCTTGGGTTCTAGTCTGATTTCTGCCATTGGCTGCTGTTTGACCTCAGATAAATGACAGCCCTTTTTCAGATCTCTCAGTTAAGATTAAGTGAACAGTGTCAGAGCTATTAAGAATCTGGCCAAGATTGGGCTGCATACGCTACTCTGTGAGAGAGAAGCAGCCTTCTAATCTTGCCCACCACTGGAATCCCAGGTGCCTAGACCTGCGCTGGTCACTTAGTGGGCATTCAACACATATTTATTGGATGAAGGAATGAATGATGGAAGATACGTGAGAGCTAATAGCTCATCAATAACTTAATCACAACCTCAGATCCCTTCTCAATGCAGTGCCTATCAGTCACTCCATCAACTGGGGAGATGAATATCCTAGACTCACATCCCCTAGGCTGAGCCAGTTCCTTACCTGGGGGACCTGGCGCTGAGCCCCTTCAGTCATTATGCAGCCCAGACCCTGCATTGAGTCCCTGGAGGCACAGAAATGCCAGGAGCTCCTAGTCTGTTGGGATAAAAATATTCACACTTTTTGATTTAAAAAACTCCCTTCCATGGGTATTTTTAGTATCTCCATATTACAGATGAAGACATGGTCATTCAGAGAGATCCAGTCCATTACACAAGGTCACATGGTAAATGGGATTAGCTATACTTATTTTTAAAGAGGAATTTGTATCATTATCATGAATGGAACCCCAGGACAACTTGCTATAAATGGAAGGTAGCTTCTAAAGGCATCTGTAACTATTGAAGTTGAAAAAAAAAATCATTCATGTGCCATCTAAATTCATCTCTCATCCCACACTTTGGGAAGTGTGGATGTCGTCCAACCACTGTGACAAAGATATCATTATTAGTTTAAAATTTAAATTTTGCCCACTTAATTGTCAGCTTTCCTCTAATATGTATATTTAAAAATATCTTCCTGGCCTCCTAAATACACCCTATCTTTTTAGATCCAACTGCAGTGTATCTCCCCTGCTTCCTGACTCCCCCAAGTATCTCCCAAGCACTTTGTCTTTTCACTGCAGTCTGTTTTCACGGAAATACCGTGATTGTCTAATCGTCTGTCTCTCCTGCTCGTCTGCTGAACGCTTCCTAAGTTAAATACCTTGTCTCAATATCTGCAACTCCAGCAGCCACGCATGCCTGCTTATTGAATTCTTCACCTTAATGTTAAACTTTAACAATAGGAATATGAACTTATTGCAGCACATTCAAACAATTCAGGACTGTTAGAAGGGAAAAAAGTGAGTGTTCCCCCCTCCTGCCCCACCAGACCATTCTCATTTCCCAGAAGTGATCAAGATGGAATTCTCTGGCTCCTTGGGAAATGAGGGATAAGTATGTGCCTGAACAGTTAGCTCTGGTGACACAATGGAGAGGAAGTAATTTGTCCAGAGTCACTCAGCAGGTTTCTTGCAGGCAGCTCAGGGATCTTATTTATTTATTTTAAAGATTTATTTTATTTATGCATACAAGCTGGGGTGTAGGTCAGAGGTGTGTGTGTGTGGGGTGGTGGTGCTGAGAGGATTCACCAGAAACAGAGTGGGGAGCGGAACAGGCAGATCCACTGAAATACACTGCTGAGGGGAGCAGCGGGCGAGACAGCAGAGGTCTGCTGTGCTATGTGGGAAGCTCCCTGGCCTGGTATCGAACTCATGCTGCAGTGGCTGTGGATAGCGTCATAGTGCTGAGACTTAACCCGTTGCACCACCAGGGAGTCCCAGCTCAGGGATTTCAATGAAGTCCTCTTTTCATTGGGGCATTGCCTAATCACATTGGTTCCATGAAGGATCAGGGAAGTCTGAGTTGCACTGGCTTGAGCTAAAGAGATGTTACAGTTTCATCTGTAACACTGGCACTCCAATTTCATTTGAACAGATTTTCTTGAAATGTTCTACAAGCACAGCACTCTGCCCAGAGCACAGCACCGTCCTTCATGCCCCATGTACAATATATTGAAAAGAACATGCCTCATGTTCCTGCCACAGTGTTTTATGGAGATAGTGTGATTGGAGAAATCTCTCTGAACATCTTATATTCAATATGAAGCCAGCTTTCCAAAGCTGCTCCATGCATGGTCTGGCCCCAGAATCTACCTCCAGGTCTCAGTCGGTGAGTCCTCTTCTCACTACCCTTACTTGAAAACATAAATTACATTTCTCTATCTGTATAACTATATGCAATGAAATATACACATTTATATATATCTACACATTATGCGTATACACACACACATATTCATACAGATACATATGAGAGAGACAGAGAAAAAGAAAATAAGATAATGATTATTCTGTCTAGAAACTAAAAGAAGAAACTGAACGCAGCAGGGGAGGTGCCAGAAAGGGAGTAATTATCACAGTGAGTCGGGGTGGTTATCTCTTTCTTTCTGGCGGGGTATTTGACATGATTGATAAAGCAGTGCTTCTTTCCTTAAACTTTTTTCTCACCTGAGTGGGGAGAAAGACTAATCAGGAGAGGGTTATCTGCGTTTAAGTTGAGTTTCTTGCCCTAGGAACCCTTATTTATGAAGCCCCACAGATTGATAGTTAATAGAAAAAGTATTAAGCAGGGAATCATAAAATATAATAATGCACATTAAATATTTCATCTTAACTAAAATACATAAAGGTGTGTGTGTATATATATATAATATATATTATATATTGTATATTATATTTATTATATAATAATATATATTATATAATATATATTGTATATATTATAATATATATATTATATATATATATTATATATGTATATGTATTTGCCAATTATTTGATGTAGGCCAATGGCCTCTTCTTTGAGTTTGGGTCAGCTGATTGGAGTTCCATGCCATCCACCATAAACCACGCTCCTAATGCACCAAAAATTATGTCCAATGTTAGTTTCATTAAAGGGGACTGAGAACTTACAGATGCTTGCCAAGTCATTCTTCTAGGGTTTTATGATTCCTTTTTAAAGTTTTATAGTTGTCACACCTGACCTAACTCAACAGCAGTATTGAAGTGACTATTTTTATAGTAAAATCAACTTACTCAGTCCTAGAACTTGTTTTCATTGAATGTTCATCCTTTAAAAAATTGCCATACTATTTCATTCCATTTTATAATTGTGAGAAATGCAATAGAAGTAAATAGGTTTGGGAAACATACTGACTCTGTAAAAATGCAATTTCTAATGGTGCAATTCACCTGATGGTGCAATATAAATAAATATGGTTGGGAGGGCCTCCCTGGTGGCGCAGCGGTTGAGCGCTGCGCTGTGGAGCTGTCGATAGCTCGCAATGCGAGTTCGACACCCGGCTGGGGAGAATCCTGCATGGTGCGGCAGACCTCTCCTGCCTCTCCCGCTGCTCCCCTCAGCAGTGTATTTCTGATCTGCCTGTTCTGCTCCCTGCTCTGTCTCTGGTGAACCCTCTCGCCGCCCCACGCCTCTGGCCTGTAACCCAGCTTGTATGTATAAATAAATAAATCTTTAAAAAAAATAAATAGTTTTGGGACACATACTGACTCTATAAAAATGCAGTTTACCTAATCGTGCAGCCCTGAACTGGAGAGTAGTACTTCTTTTTTTTTTTTTTTTAAGATTTATTTTTATTTATACATACAAGCTGGGGTACAAGCCAGAGCTGTGGGGCGGCGAGAGGGTTCACCAGAGACAGCGGGTAGCAGAACAGGCAGATCAGAAATACACTGCTGAGGGGAGCAGCGGGCGAGGCAGGAGAGTTCTGCCCCACCATGTGGGATTCTCCCCGGCTGGGCGTCGAACTCGTGTCGCCGCTGCTGACAGCTCCACAGCGCAGCACTTAACCGCTGCGCCACCGGGGAGGCCCCGAGAGTAGTACTTCTTGGCTTCATGAGCATTTGCATCTTGTGGGCTTTGGGATGTTCTTCAAAAGTGATGGCGCATGCTGATTTCACTGGTACCAGGAAAGTCAGCAGAAAACTTTAGAAATACAGACATGTTCCAGGTTAACAGAGGCATTTAGTCAGAGACATTTTGGTGGTTGAAACTTTACATAGTATTTCACCTCCAACTCTAATTTGAAGAAGAAGAAAAGGGAACCCTTGTGTACGATTGGTTAGACTGTAAATTGTTGTAGCCAGTTTGGAGGTTCCTCCAGAAAACAGACATAGAACTATCTGTGATCCAGCCACCTTAGCCAGGGGAAATGTAAACAGGATCTCAAAGGGATATCTGCACCCCCCCACTCACTGCAGCACTATGTACAATAACCAAGACATGGAAACAACCTAACTGCCCACCAGTGGATGAATAGATCAAGGAAACATGGTCTACAGAGATAATGGAATACGATTCAGTCCTGAAAAAGAAGGGAACCTACCATTTGTGACAATATGATAGATCCTGAGAACTTTAGGATAAGTGAAAAAAGTCAAGAGAAAAACAGAGAGTGTATGAACTTACTGATGTGTGTTATCTAAGAAAGACAAACTCACAGAAATACAGACTAGAATGGGGGTGGAAATGGGGAGATGCCAGTGAAAGGCTACAGTTTTACAGTTAGAAGAGGAGTAAGTTGGGGGGCGGTGGTCTAAGGTACAACTTGGTGATTACAGTTAGTGCCAGCGCATTTTATATATAGACTTGGAAGTTGCGCAGAGAGTCGCTCTTAAGTGTTCTCACCATAATCGAAATGATGTGGCAGGATGAGGAGTTAGTTAATGCTCTGGGGTACTCATTCTGTAAGTGTATCAAACCACCATGTGTTATGCCTTAGATTTACATACTGATATATATCAGTTATATCTCAGTAAAGCTAGAAAAATCTTTAGAAAATCGAAGAAGCCCAGAGATGAGTCAAGAACTCAAGTCACTGGACTCCTGGCATTCACAGCCCCACCTGGGACTCTATCGTGGTTGCTGCTGGTGTCCTTTCCCTTGTGGGTGCCCTTTTAAGGGAGATAACCTAAAACATATATAACATGTTTTATAGATGGGGAAATGGAGGTTCAGGTAATGAAATCATCCAGAAGGGATGCAGAGCAAAGTACCGACTAACTCCCACATCATGCTAACTCCCAGAACACCATTTCAAATATTTCAAATATTTGTTCAGGGATAGTTTTTCAATATTAAAAAAATGTAATAATAATGAAACCTTATCAAAGAGTTTATCTGTCTATGATCAGGCCTGATCTTTCCATCACCCTATGAAAGAATTAGGGCTGCAACTGCCCATTAGTCTCTGTTTTCACCCTGCAACCCCTCCCACACACTCACACAGTTTTACTGGGTTCTTTGTCACTATCTGCACGCGAACAGTGCGGTCCATCTAAATGTAGAGCATGCCAGTACTTCAGGCCTATCCAGTCAGGCCAACACTTGGCCTAATGTCAGGGGCTGAAGCTGCTCAGGAATGCAGACCTCAGTGTCCCCAGTCCGGCGTTCTTTCCCCTGCACGGGGTGGCTGCATAGGCCTGGGTCTCCCAGCACCCCGCCTGCCTGAGGCGGGGGGCAGACAGGTAGAGAGGGCTGTGTGTAAAAACCAGCTGCTAAGAGTTCCCATTCTTTATAGGGAGCACAATATAATTTAAAGCCCATTTGGGGTATGTCTCAACCCATAAAATCTTCTCCAGCAGAAATGGCTGGAATCTGTTTTGACTTCCCCAGCACATGTTTTGTAAATACCTCTTTTCTGATTTTCATCTTTTCTTTCTTTCTTTTCTCCCGCAACCCAGTTCTCTTAGGACGATAAGCCCTGGGTAATTATGAGGGGACATGAATGAGGTGGCCGTCGGGTAAGGGATCTCAAAGTATAGGTCAGTGGGCTGGCAAATGGTTGGGGAAAGGCTCCCCTCTTCTCTGCGCAGATATTGACTGAGGATATGACTTCAAGGAGCTGCCTTTACAATTTTAGTTAAACTTAGAGATGCCATTCTCATTAAGGCACACTTAAGGGCCCCTCCAGCCGCCTGCCTTATAATCCAGTGGCAGCTACTGCCTCATATTCCCCAGCTTCTTTAAGCTGTGTCCTCTCCCAGGCTCTTGCAATGCTGCTCCTGTGCCTTCCTTCCAGATGCTTCCCACAGTTCTTGAAGGATCATTCTTGAAGGTCATTTGTTCCTGACTTTGGATCATCAGTGACTCCTCACTGCTTCCAGGATTAACAGCAAATGCCTCGGCATCTAGGACCTCACCTATGACCAAACCCACATATATTATCATTCTCTCTCTAGTCCTCTGCCGACATTCAGCTAAACCGGATATTTTACTGCTCCCAGAAAACAAGCCCTACTTTTGCATTTCTCTAACTGTCCCCAACTGGGTCCTTCACCTTGGAGGTCATTCCCTCTCCATTTCTGCAGCTAGGATGCCTTCCATCCTTCATAAGCTCCTTTCTTCATAGGAACTTCCATCCATGTATCTTCCTCCTCTTTTCCCTCCCCTTATGCAGACATAAATAACTTTATGGAGAAAATTTGATTCTATTTCTCTTAAGTAAAATGTCCGTCCACGGCTTTTTTTTTAAGAATTTTATTTATTTATGTGTACAAGCTGGGGTACAGGCCAGAGGCCCAGGGTGGCGAGAGGGTTCACCAGAGACAGAGTGGGGAGCAGAACAGGCAGATCAGAAATACACTGCTGAGGGGAGCAGCGGGCGAGGCAGGAGAGGTCTGCCCCACATGTGTGATTCTCCCCGGCTGGGTGTCGAACCTGCATCGCTCGCGGCCGACAGCTCCACAGCGCAGCGCTCAACCGCTGTGCCACTGGGGAGGCCCCCGTCCATGGCTTATGTCATCCTCTACCTTGTAGCCCAGTAGGCCAGCCACTAGTCACACACGGCTGAGCGCTTAGTGACGAGTGTGGCTGAGGGACTCAATTTTAAATTTCATTGAATTGTCATGTGTTTCAATTTCAATGTGGCCACAGGGACAGTGACCACCATTGTGAGCAGACAGAGAACATGCCCATCGCTGTGGAAAATTCTCGGCAGAATTGCTTCTGAGGGCCTCGAAGGGAGGGAGGGAGTCTTGTCTTTTCTACGCCCTCCCTGCTACAGGCCCTGTTGTTGAATAGGCGTCAATAATGTTGGTAGAACTGACCTTTGGGAGAGACTGTACCTGTGAATCTCCAGGAGAGCCCATTATAAGAAGGGAATTCACGACAACTTACTTTTAAAACACAGCAAGGTTTGTGTGTGAAAATATTGCCTCCTAAGCTTTCGTGCAGAGTCTGCTCCACCAGGGTGCCTTGGATTAATCCTTTAATGGCACCTTGTGGTAGGACCTCCTGGACCCCATGGGGTGTTTCTTAGACGTTTCTGTGCAGGGCCGGTCCACCCCGCAGCCAGCCTGTGAAGGGGGAGCTCCCCCTCCCGGGGAGACAGGTGCCGACCGAGCTGTCTGACATGAATGCACTGGTTTGAACCTCCATGGCTGTTTCATGGAAGATTTATGAGTGTTTCTTCGAGAGAGAACTCCTGAAAACTCTCCCCAGTGACTGTTAGGATGCGGGTGGAATGCCAGAGTCTCCATGTCTTCCCCCTCCCACATCCGCGTCTCCTTCTTTTTTTCCTCTTCTCTTTCCTCTTCATTCCATTTTCACTTTTTGTCTCTTTAGCCTCTTTTCTTTTTCATCTCTTTCTTCAGTGTCTCTCCTTTTCTCTCTTTCCCCTTAATGTCATTTTTCCTTCTCTCTCTCTACCTTACTTGGTCTGTCTGTCTGCCTTTCTCCCTGTCTCTGTCTGTCTGTTCCCTGCAGCTTTGAGTTCTCTCAGAATCCCTGAGCATACATGACTGCTGTCTGCCTCCTGTGACCAGAGAAACCAGCCCATGCCCTTTGGGGGCCAACTGGTCCAGGCATAGCTCAGCTCTGGCTCCTGCTGGTCAGGACCAAAGCAACGTGGGCTGTGAAATGAAGGGGGGAGGCTAGTAAGCCCCTTGGCTGGGGGGATGGGGTGGGCAACCCCTTTTAGTGTCAAGGCTTATATATTCTTCACGGAGCTGCCTCCTTGGCTGTTAAAGGCAATTCCAAAAGTCCTGGGTGACTTTAGAGGCCTCAAGAACCCCTTGGTCCATCTTATACAAATTTGGCCATGACCTTGATTTCCGGGTGAGGTGGGTTTTTGAGAGCAGCGGGTAGAAAGGATCTGCATGTCTTATTTCTGTTTTGCCCTTTTTTCTGCAACTCTGGTGGGCTCCACTTTCTCAGCCTCCTCTGCTGCTGGAAGATTCATCACCAGCTCTTTTTTCAAGTTTGTTTCCTCAGGGCATTAGAAACATCTGCTGGAGAGTTTTAGAGGAAAAGTTGCAAGAATGATAAACCTTAAGAGATCATCCCTTCTAAAAGTTCAACCCTTGGCAACAACTGACAGTGAAAGGCATTTGAGGCAAGTTACCTTGTCCTGCAAATATCATGTAACCTGCCTGGGTTTGACCTTAAAGGCATATGCTCAGTTAGCTTGCAAAGGCCTTAGTGTTTTAAAAACCAATTGGTCTCTAGTCAAGAAGAGCTCTTATTTTTAAATGAACAAACAAAAGTACAAAACATAGAGGAAGATGAAGAAGGAAGAGATGAAGAGGAGGCAGAGGAGGAAAAGGAAGAAAAGAGGGAGAATGGAGGAAGAGGGGAGGAAGGGGAGCGAGTGGAAGAGGAAAGGGAAGAGGAGGAGAACAAAGAGGAGGGAGAGGATGAGGAGGAAGAGCAAGACCAAAGAGAAAAGAGGTAGTAATCCTTTGACACTCTCGAGTGTAGACTTAACTTTGCTTCTGAGCAGGATAGGAAGTACCCTTGGAATCCTGGAGTTACTCCTTACTTCAGCATTTAACCTATAACCAAAGCTTCTTGATTTTCTTCTCAGTGTATCATTTGGACCCCTCCTTTTCTTCCCATCTCTACCCTGGTACAAGTTACTCTCATCTCTGGCCTGTAATTCAATAGACCCCAAACAGATCTCATTTTCACTCTTGCTCTTACTCCCCTCCCAGCCCTTCCAGACCCATCCTCAGTGTCTACCAGAATGACATTACAAATTTGTGCACCAAATCTTGCCTCTTTGGCTTAAATTCTCAAGACTTCCCATTGTGCTTTTTAATGAAATAAATGGCCCCTAAACAAGACCTACAGATATTTATATGTACATTTGACTATTTGGAAAGTTTTTTAAAATGACAAGACCTGAAATCTACCCTACACCAACTAAATCAGCATAACTGGGGTGTTGACAATTTGGCAGTTTCTTAAAACACTAAGCATTCTCTTCTCATCAGACCTAGCCCTCACACGCCTTGGTGTTTACACACAAGGGTTGAAAATGTATATCTGTGCAAGAACTTGCATGTGAATGTTTACGTCAGCTTTATTAGAAATTGCCAGACATTGGAAGCAACCAAGATGTCAGTCAGTTTATGAATGGATCAGTAACCTGTGGTTCTTCTCTGCAATGGAATATTACTTAGTCACGAAAGGAAATGAGCTATTAAGTCACAAACAGACATGGAGGGGCCTTGAAACCACACCATTACGTGAAAGAAGGCAATCTGAAAAGACCATATATACGGCATTCTGGAAAAGGCCAAACTGTGGAACTAAGACAAAGATGCATTGTCTGAGGTTGGAGGGGACAGAGGAAAGGACAAATAGGAGCACAGGGCTGCTTTTATGGCAGTGAAACCATTCTGTGTGTCACAGTAATGGCAGGCATGTGTTGTTACGCATTTGTCAAAGCCCAGAGAAGAACACAGAGAAAGCACGACTGTTTGGTTTTTATGTCATTGCTTGGGTGACTTTGGGATCCTTGTGTCCAGCTGGGCGTGGGGACTGCTGCCCAGAGGGGCTCTCCTGACCGCAACCTTCACTTTTCTCTTGCTTGCTAGAGGCCCATGAGCCCTTCTGCCACTCCATCTGAGTTGTCCTTGGATATTTGTTTGTTCACGTTCGTGGTCTGTTGGCTCCGCTAGATGATGGTGACGTGTTGCCCCATGATTGGGACATGTTCTGAGAAATGGGTGGTGATTTCCCTGTTGGGATGGAGCCCACCCCACACTGTGGTTGGCTGGGATAGTGGCTGGAACAGCATCTCGTACGGGGGCCATTTGGCTGAAACGTTGTTAGTGACTCATGACTACAGACTTTGAGGGCAGAGACTGCTTTTGGCCCTGTGCTTGCCCAAGCACTTGTTTTGCAGTTAGTGCTCAGTAAGTGTTTACTGAGTGAATGAACAAATGCGTGGATAGGTCCTAAAGTTTAACATTAGAGTCTTCCCGCTGCCCCTGTAAAGTCAGAGGCAACAGTCTGGGAAATATGGCGCTTGGCTAGGATGAGGTAAGTTCAAGTGTGTGAGTCCCATCCCCCCAGAAGGTGACTATAGAACATGGAGAAACAGTGTCCTGCAGGACCTTGAGCAGTTCCTCTGCCCCCTTTGCCCTCCAGCTGGTAGCCTGAGGCCTGCACTTAAGCTAGGGAATGCATGAGTTAAATTTGTCTCTGTCATTTCTACTTTACTTCTCTGCAATAAAGTTAGTGATCGCTTGGTCAAACTGCAGCATAATGCAATTAGGCTCCTGTGTTCCCATCTCCTTCAAGTGCCTTGGGAGCAACTCCTGCTACTGTTGGAAACAGCTCTGTAGTCAGTGAACAAACTGAAAGAAGAAACCCAAAACCACCCTCACCTCCCCCACTCGCATCCCCAGCCCCCTTTGCTGCTGCTTTCATATAGGAAATTAAATTGCCTTCAGATTGTGAGCAAAGAGAAGAGTGATGTAGAAACAGGATATTCACAGGTGCTTTCTGAAGCTGGGGCAATTGCGAAAGATGCCTTTGATCCTTGCTCAGATGGGGAAGAAAAAGAAAGAGAGAGAGACAGAGAGAGACAGAGACAGAGACAGAGAAAGAGAGAGAGTAAGAAAGAGAGAGAGGCGCATACGTGTACACACACACACACACATTCGTACAAACCATTGGAGCAGCTTAGTAAGGAAGCAGTTAAGAATTTATCTTGTTTTTATTTGGCTGGAGTTCCAGCTCCTGGCATAATATCTGCACTTGTTTCTCTGCACATTCAATATATTATTTTATGGCCAATGAGGAGTGACTGATGTCAGATTGATGGTGACGGACCCCGAGGGCAGGACAGCCTGTGAGTGCTCTTGGAGGATATAGAGAAGAAGGTAGGCGACTCTGTTTTTCATCCTCATGAGATTTAGGAAAAGAGGCTAGGGAGACAAGGCCGAAAACTGAGGATTAAGGACTCAGCTAATAGGGTGCTGCAAATAGTCACCAGGCCAGGCAGCCCCAGGCTCTGGCCAAAGAGCCCTGATTTCTAATCTCGAATGCCCTGCTGGCTCTCCAAGGGCCTCAAGCAAATCACCCAGACATCTTGGAGCTGTGGTAAGGGTTGCAAGCAACAGAAACCAATAGATGGCTCTAACAAGGATGGAAGAGCTGAGGGGGAAGCAAGCTCAGAAAGGACAGCTCTGGCTATCTGAGCACCCCCACCAGGGTGAGGGACTCCCGGGTGTTCATCTACCCCCTCCTCCCTCCCACTGGCACTCATTGCTCAAAGTGGCCTCCCATTTGCCCCTCACTAGGGAAAAAGTGGATGTTGACATTCCCTCCAGGCGGTACCTGGTTGGAGGGAGAGCTTTGTTTTAAAAGGTGAGTCTGGGGGCTGAGACCAAAGTGATGGGTGGCAAAAGAAACCAGAGACATATATCCTCATCAGGGGCCTGGAATTATCATATGTAAGATGATAGCAGTTTTCCAAATCTTCTGTTCGCATCTGGAGCTTTCCTTCAGGTGGAAACTTGGGTAGTCTGTTGTATGAAACCCTCTCTAAAAACCAAGACTAGCTTGGCTGAGATGGAGGGGAGGGGGACCCAAGTGCTAGCCTACGAACTTCTCCTCCCCCTGAAGTGGCCCTGGAAATAGCTGCTTAGAATCTAGAGAGGAGCGTTAGATCCCACCTGGCCACCCCATCTCCAGGGCCCTTTTCAGCACTGGACTTTGCAAGTCAGGGACTCTGAAAAGATCTGACCAGAGAGGAGGGTGATTTGAGGAGGCTTTTATAGGTTGAGCAATTTCTGAATGTGTGGTAAAGATAGTGACCTTCATGTGACCTTCTATACCCCCACCCCTACCCGTGCTTAGCAGAGTCAGGACTCAGCATCTCCCTGGGGAAAATGATGCTGGAATGTGTGAGGACCTCCTGGGTCAGGCCCTGTTTACATCTCCAGCCTCACGCCCTGCCAGTCTCCTTGCTTTTCTCCGCTTCCCCATCTCTGCTGGGCGTCTTTTAATTCCTCCCATGCAACAAGCCCCCATCTGCCTCTGGGCCTTTGCTCAGGCTGTTTCCTTTGCCCAGAAAGGTCTCACCTCCATCTCTTTGTCTGACTGACTCCTGCTCATTTTTCAGCTGTGAAATCGATGCCACTCCATCAAAGAAGTCGTCCTTGATTTTTCAGATTAAAGCTGTTCTCCCTATTTGCTATGTGTGCTCTTGTTTTTAGTGGTATTTAGTGGTATATTTTCCATTATACTGTAAATGTAATGAAGGCAGAGACCATATCTTTTATTAGGTGCTTAAAGATATGTGCTGCAGGAAGAAATAAACATGGAGTGTATATGGTTCTCAGAGTGTCCGTCCAGCTTAGTGAGCATTTACTGTACTCCTGTATATTAGGGTCTCTCCTAGGGGCAGGGACCCCGAGTTGCTCTTTTTCTTGGGCAGGAGAATTTGTCTTTTCTCCTACTAATAATCCCCAACTTAATCTAGGAGATCATCAGGATGTGGACTGTGAGATCCAGAGAGGTCAAGTGACCTGACCAGGGTCACACAGTTGGTGTGACTGAGCTGGTGGCTGTGTCAGGAAGAAAGCCTGCATTCCTGACTCCTAGCTGGGTGCGCCTTTCTCCTGCCATTCTTGCAGTCTGTGATGGGTGAAAATGGACTTCTTTGCTCTTGACACAAAGCACTGCCCTTGCTTCTTCAAAGGGGATGTAGTCTTGGCTCAGACACAGGGAGGTATACAGATGCAGAGTGAGGGATATTTGGAGAGTGGGGGTCCTGCAGCACCCATGGGTTTCCACTATCCCGGATGCTTCCACCTGGTGGTGCCCTTGTGGCTGAGGAATCGGGCTGGCCTCTTCGAGTGTCCTGTCCTCTGCTGCCAGAGGCAGGCCTCCTCTGGGTCTTGGGGTTCCTGTGACCTTCCAGAGCTTGTCTGCTCAGTGTGCCTCCCTCCCCATCTCCTTCTCCGCTCTTTCTTTCTTTTCTTTTTTTTTAAAGATTTATTTATTTATACATACAAGCTGGGGTACAGGCCAGAGTCGTGGGCGGCGAGAGGGTTCACCAGAGACAGAGCGGGGAGCAGAACAGGCAGATCAGAAATACACTGCTGAGGGGAGCAGCGGGTGAGGTAGGAGAGGTCTGCCGCGCCATGTGGGATTCTCCCCGGCCTGGAGTCGAACTCACATCGCGTGCTGCCGACAGCTCCACAGTGCAGCTCCACAGTGCAGCGCTCAACCGCTGCGCCACCAGGGAGGCCCTCCTTCTCCGCTCTTTCTTCCAGAAGTCAGTCTGCTCTCTCACGGGCCCAGTTGTGTTAACTCCAAGATGGAGGAGCTGACGTAGTGCAAAGGCTGCCTCAATATCATTCGGCTCAGCTGGCTAGAATGGCGCCATGCTTCATGGTCCCTGAGACTTTGGCCAGGGCAGACAAGTGGGTGCGAAGCCCCCTTCTTCCTGCTGCTCCTGTCTTACACCCGGGCAGCCGGCTGGAGCCTGTGAGCATCCCCTGTACCTGGGAGTAGCTGTGCCTTTCCAGCTCTCTCCCCGCTGGAGAGGGGTGGCCCTGGCGGAGGCATCATCTCATTTGACTTCAGGCAGAGTTTCTCCGATTGTGCACTAGCTTTATTATTTTCTTCTTTCTGAGAGTATGAAATGTCTGCTTTCATGTTCCCCCCTTCCCTCCTGATCTTTGTCAAAGAGTGACAGCTTCGCTAATTAGGCAGCTGAGAAGGTAACCTTAGCAACTTAGAGCGCAGTGGAGGGAAAGCCTGGGTTCCAGGTGTCACCCTTGCCTGAGCACTGGGCACCCCGAGTGTGGCACCACTGCCCTCTTCATGCACTTTCAAGCCCCACCCTGCCCAGCTGGGGCTGGTGCTGGCCCCCTGAGCTGCCTGGCCTTGCCCTTCTCAATCAAGGATTGAAACTCCTCCATACAGGGAATTCCTTGTATCTGTCTCTCTTCTTCCTATATATACCACCTCTCTCTCCCTCCCCCCTCCCTCCCTCCCTCTGTCCCATCTTCCCTCCCTCCCTGTCTCTCACTTTCTCTTTCCCTGTCTTCCTCCTTCCCTTTAATTTCCTTGCTCCCTCTCTTTCCTTGGGCTAGTGGAAGACCCGAGATTCATGTTCTCTTGGTTACCACTTCCCTCACTGAGCAGGCCCAACCAGCAAGACAGCCCTTTGGCTTTGACCAACCGCTTGTCAGCATCGCCTGCCCTCCTGCCTTCATTCCCCCCTCTCCTCTGCGCTCACCCCCTACCCCACTCTTCTGGTCTTCAAACACCTCATATGGACAGTTTTTTCCACCTAGTTTCACACCCCCGCCCCCAACACATTCACAAAGATTTTTCTCTGCCTAAAACTTCTTATCCATTGTTTATTGCCCGTACCACATCATCTAGAAACGGCTTGTAAAACTTTTAATTATTTTATTCTTCACACAACATGGTTTCCTGGATCTAAGTTATGCTTCCCAGTAGGTGAAGGGCTCACATATTCTTTTATGTTCTTTTCACAGTTTGCATATTAATAGTCATGATGTGTGCTTACCATTCATGTGCTTACCCCGAAATAAAAGGGATGTTATGGTCTCTTCCTTAAGAGCTTCAGAAGGCTTCAGAGAGGATGGGAATATATCAATATATAGTAGAGTTTATCGTCATGGGCACTCAGGATACTGGGGCTGAAGGTGGTCATAAAGGGGCCCTGAGGTGTGCTTGGGTGGCTTTCCGCCCTCTTCTCTCTTCGCCAGCATTCCCAGCTTCCCTTTCATCCACTTGTCTAACTGATTGCCTTGCCGTGATTCTGCCACCAGCCACCAGCTCATCTACCCATCCCCCTCTTCACGTACCAACCACCCGCTGTTCTCTCTGCTAAGCGTTCTGGGTCCGTATCCTGTAAAACATTCAGGCTCGGAGGAGAGGGGTTAGGAAGGGTGAGAGCCACTAGGATGTGACACAGTGCAGGTCTACAAGAACACTGGGGTTCGGGTTCATGTCCTGGATCTCCTGAGCAGAGAACACTAAACTTCTGGGTGTCCTTAGAGGGGGGGTCTCACTCAGTCCTTGGTTTATAGCGTGCCAAGCAGGGTCCAGAGGAAATGATTTGGTCGAAGTTACTCATCAAGTTATTGGGAGAACCATGCTGGATGAAATGAACTATAATTATTCCCAGACTGCCTTTTGATTGTTCCGAACTCATCTTCCTTCAGAATACTGGTAAACTGGAGAGGTTTATTAAAGGTAAATGTTCATTTTTCATTTTGAGTATTGACTTATAGGTTAATATTGAGCACTTGCCTAGATCTAATTGATCTATTAATTTTAATAAAAACAATAAGAATAAAGGAAATAAATTGCTCAGAGATGGTAAAGGAGGAGGATCACACTTGGGGTTTGTCTTCTGGCTGCAGCATTGAAATCAGCATAGATTTCCTGGCTGGAGGCATGGGTAAGGCTGAAAAATGATGCACATAGGTCAAGGTTAGCTGGGTTTCCCTTTTGTCTTTGAGTCCTCTGCCCATCCCAGTGCTTCCCCTATCCCAGCCTTCCCAAGACACCTGGCCTTCTGGTGAAACATGACCTGACTCTCGTCCCTCCTTTCTTTCACAATCCAGAATCATCCATTGTGGCCACACTGCCCGCTCACCTCTGTGGACCAGTGTTTACCCACCCAGCCCTGCCTGGCAATCCAGTCTCATTACCCAGATTTGGGTTTCTTTAACGGGGTATTCCCAGACAGCACCAGGCTGGAGACTGAAGACAGATCCCAGGCACCCAGGAGACGAGGTTCTTGCCTGATGATGGTAGATAAGTGGAGACATAAGTGGTGATTTTCTGACCTGTAAGCCCCTGTTCATGGATTTCATCTTTTAATGGAAGTGCAGTAAATAGAAGCTATTTTCACAATATGCCAAGCAACAGGTCGGGAACATCTGAGCCTCTGGAATTGATGGAAGGGAGCTAAGCGTAACAAATCTCCCCAAATTGCACCCAGCTTCACTTGTATTAGCTCCCACACTACATGTCCCAATTATTGTGCAAGGCAATTATTTCTAAGCTGGAGCTTTTGGAAAAGCAGACATGTGGGAGGGGGATATACTTTTATTGCTTTTTGTCAGAGCAGAACTTTTTGGTCCCATTCTCTGTTAGTCTTTGAGCAATGACTGATTCTTACCCCTATTACCTTTCAACATTTCGTCCCCCACCTTAGTGACTGAATTCATCCTTCAAGGCTCATTCACAGGCTACCTCGTCCAGGCAGCTTTACACCTCACCAGGATTTCAGTTCAAAGTAACCATGTTAAGTTGAACAACCACGTGGTTACAGTGAAATGCACAATTCTTCAGTGAACATGTCAATGAGTTTTGACACATGTACATCCATGTAACTAAGAGTATTTCCATCATTTCAGAAAATGGCCTTGGTGATTCTTTTTATGAGTCAGCCCTCATCCACCCATAGACAAACACTGAACTGATATCTCTCACTATTAATTAATTTTGTCTATTCTTAACCGTCTTATAAATGACTATGAATGGATAGAGAGGGCAGAAAACTGTGGCAGGGGGTGGAATCTAAGTCAATACCTCGTTTTTGTATGTCCTGTGAGTGAAGAAAAGATTTTACAATGTTAAGTAGCTGGAAAGAAAATCAAAAGAATGATATCCCACGACACATAAAGAGTGTGTGGCATTCCAGCATCGGAGTTCCTAAGTAGTTTTACTGCCCTGTGGCTGTGCTTACTGGTTTATGTTTGTCTGGGACTATGCTTACACTGTGTTGGCAGGGTTGTGGGGTTGTTGATTGCCTGGTTCCCCAAATCTCACATAGTCATCACCTGACCCTTTGCTGAAAAGGCTCCTTAGCCAGTGATAGACTCTGCACTTTTGTTCCCGATGCCTTCTCTCACTGGCATGCCTTCTAGACTCATCTTTTATGTGTATCTTCGTTGCAAGCTTCTCTCTAATCCCTCCAGCTGCATGTCGCGCCTTCCTCCTTTGAACTCATATATCAGGAATGGCAAATGTGCTGAGTGTCCCCCATGTCACCTCTTTCTGTGCCCACACCTTGCATTCCTGATCAATCACGACCTAGTTTCCTCCTGGGCTTGAGTTCAGGCTTAGACTCTGTCTCAACCCAGTGCTCCAGGCAGTCATGACTATTAGATCAGGGTTGGGTGCACTTTGGAAGTCATTTGCTGCCCCTTGCCTGGCACCATTCTAGTGTAGGGCGAAGATGCAGTGAGCGTGGCCACCGGACACTGGGCTTTAGTACTGCCACTCACCACCTCTGCGGATTTGGGTGAGTGACTTAGCTCTGTGGGCCTCAGTGTCCACCTCGAAATGGTGTGTGTGGGGGGCAATAAAACCAGCCTTACTGGCTTATTGTGAACATTATAAGCAAAATGGATAATAAAATGCTGTATCCCTGGAGTATAGTAGATGCTAAGGAAATGTCTCTGAGGAACAGACTTGTTCCATTCGCCCACATTTGCTATTCCTTCTGGGTAGTGACCTGAGAATCCTGCCAACTGGCTCCTTGTAAATTCCCAGAGGCATGGCCTGTTCTCTGGCCAGCCCCTCCCCTGTTCTTCTGTCTTCTCTTGCTTCGACTCCTACAACTGGTCTCCCTCTGTGCCCTCTCGATGCCTTCCTGTCCAGTACGGGCAAATTGAACGTGACCAGTAACACAAAACCCTGTTGTTCTGAGCATCAGGACCTGAGGGTGATGTGGCCTGAAGACCCTCCCCTGCCTGCTTGTCTGGCCTTCTTTTTTTAAAAAAAAAGATATTTAATTTGTGCATATAAGAACCGGGGAGTAGGCCAGAGGTGGCGGGGGAGGTGAGAGGATTCACCAGAGACAGAGTGGGGAGCAGAACAGGCTACTACTGAAATACACCAATGAGGGGAGCAGTGTGAGAGGCAGGAGAGGTCTGCTGCACCATGTGGGAAGCTCCCTCGTAGGGGATCGAACTCATGCTGCAGTGGCTGGTGATAGCTTCATAGTGCTGAGACTTAACCCCTGTGCCACCAGGGAGGGCCTTGTCCGGCCTTCTGTGTCCTCACTCTCCTTGGCTCCCAGAACCAATCACACTGACTTGGTTCTTCCCATGAACCACAGAGCCACACCTTCTCCGTCATATACATATATCCTCTTCCGTCTGACCAGAGCACCATTCTTATTTTTACTCTTTTCACCTCATCCATTTAAAAAAATTGAGATATAACCCACAATCCATAAAATTTATGCCTTTGAAAGAAAATGTACAATTCAGTGTTTTTTATTATAATCCCAGACTCATGTGAGAATCCCCACTGTCTACTTCCACAACATTCCATCCCCCCTGGAGAAACCCCATCACCATTTAGCAGCTGCCCCCCCTTTCCCTGGTCCCCTAACCTCTGATCTTCATTCTTTCTGACTATGACCTGTCTATCCTGGACATTCCAGGTAAATGGACTCACCCAACCTGTCATCTTGAGACCAGCCTTTTCCATGTAGAGTAATGCTGTCGAGGTCCATCTGTGTTGTAGCATGTGTCAGCCCTTTATTTCTTTTAATTGCTAAATACTCTTCCACTGCATGCATGTTCCAGTTTTATTCAACTGTGCACCAGGTAATGGATGGTGGCCCTCATCCACCTTTTGGACATTATGAGTAATACCCCCCCCAGGGACATGTACACATTGCCGTATCCATAAACATATCGGAAATATGCTTTGATTTCTCTTGGGTGTATATCTAGGTGTGGAGTTACTAGGTGCTATGGGATCTCTGTGTTTAGCTTCATGAGGAACAGACTGGAAGGTGATGAAATCATCTTTGGACTGAGTGCCAGGAACTATGGGTTAACTTTTATGAACCCACCAAATGCCCTAGGACTGCTCCTCTCTGCCCTGCCTCGCCATGGTAGAATGAAAGGATTTGCATCCAACTGCTGAATCTCTCCTTGCTCTCATCATTGTAGAAATGGGCTTCATTTTTAAAATTAAAGAACATTTGAAAGTCCTTCTAAATGCCTGGACAATATAT
The DNA here is from genome assembly GCA_004024925.1 of Scalopus aquaticus. Taxonomy (NCBI): domain Eukaryota; kingdom Metazoa; phylum Chordata; class Mammalia; order Eulipotyphla; family Talpidae; genus Scalopus; species Scalopus aquaticus. The sequence continues at coordinate 50,400 of PVIJ01001039.1, read as the reverse complement.
AATATTATATACAGAGACCATTCAGGCTATAAAAATATCAACAAAATATCATCACATGGAGTAAAAAGTGAGTGCCTCCAGCATCCCCATCTCACTTCCCTGCCCAGAGATGATCACTGTTAACTGTTTGGCGTATGTCTTTCCCAGTTAAATATTCTCTTTATTTACATCCACATGCATGTGTAAATCTAAACATGCGGCTGTGTCTTTGCCCATGTGTAGGCTCATTGCTCATTCTATTATTCTGGGACTTGCATGTGTATGTTTTCCATTTACAAGTGATTGGAAATCTTTCAATATCAGAGCATTTGGTTCTACCTCATTATTTCTAATGACCTCATCCTGTAGTATGGATATACTATAATTTATCCAACCCGTTTCCCTATTGATGGACATTTATGTTGTTTCTAATCTTTCATTATCAAAAGCATGCTACCGTGAACTTTCTACCATGTGTGAGTGTTTCTGGAGGTTAGCTGCCTGGGGACGGTATTACCATCCAAGACGATGGATATTTTTATCGTGCATAGATACTGCTGAATTGCCCTTCAAAAAAACTCTATCAATTTACACTCAAAGAGAGAGTCGGTGGAGTATTAGACATGACAACAAAGAAAAGGGCATCTCTGCGGGTCTGGGATGCTGCCCATCACCCTTCCAGTCCCCTCTGCCAGCTATTAGTGATTCTGTTTACAGGTGAGGCAGGTCCTGCCCTGAGTGCCTTCTGCGTCTGGCTTCCTGCAGTTCAATGCTTGCATGGCTTCCCAAACAGGGTGTTTTAGAAAAGGCTTTCCAGAATAGGGAGGTGGCTTGATTAACCTCCTGCCTAGCTCTGAGCCCTGGGTTTCCTGAGAAGGTCCCTATGGATCGCCAGGGCCGGCAAACAGCTGACTAATAGGGGCTGCAGCATCTGACCTTTCTCGGAGATCAGCCAAGTCCCGAGGAGTTCAAAAGCCCTCTCCAGCTCTTCCTAACAGAGGCCCACCGTGGCAGGCCTGAATAATGCATTGTGCTTACCCTCTCTTGGTCCAGTGCATGGCTGATTCACTCACTGGCTTTCCCCCCTTTCTCTGCCTTGGTCTCTGAACCTTCAGCCAAGCCTTGAGCAGAGGGGCAAGAGGAGGCTGTGCCTGGCTTTTTTTTTTTTTAAGATTAATAGCTCAGTTAGTGGTCTTTCTTCAAACAAGGCTCAACTGTCTGTTTCTTACTCTGAAACTTTTTTTTTTAAAGATTTATTTATTTATACATACAAGCTGGGGTGCAGGCCAGAGGCGTGGGGCGGCGAGAGGGTTCACCAGAGACAGAATGGGGAGCAGAACAGGCAGATCAGAAATACACTGCTGAGGGGAGCAGCGGGCGAGGCAGGAGAGGTCTGCCCCCATGTGGGATTCTCCCTGGCTGGGCGTCGAACTCTCATCACATGCTGCGGACAGCTCCACAGCGCAGCGCTCAATCGCTGCGCCACCAGGGAGGCCCCTCTTACTCTGAAACTTGAGTCAGGACTGAGGAGAGAAAATAAAAACACCCTCTTTTATTGAGTTCTTACTATATGTTGGATGCTGTGTTGGGGAACACAGAGATATTATTCCGTAGGCTCATCCCAAGGAAACATGGCTGTGTCTATTTTCAAATGAGAAATCTAAGTCTGAGAAGTGATATAAGCTGCCTAAGGCGAGTTGGGAGAGCTGGCCCTTGAATCTCTCTCCATCTGACTCCCTAGCCACTGACTGCTAAGAGGCAGATTTTTCATTAGTATTAAGCTATCCTCCGAATACACATTTCTTGGTCTTTACAAAGATGCAAAACTTTACATCGCCCACAACCCATTTCCCAGCAACCCAGAGAATCACCAAGGCTGTCTTGAAACTTTCTCCCATGATTATTCATTTAGATTTGGCTGCTTTTCATTGGAGTCTGCCAAATGGTTGGTCTGTCTGTGACATTATCCTGGAGCTTCTGTGCTTGGAAAAGGGAAAAAATGGACTTTGAAGATAGACCAATTTGGCTTCAGGTTCCCACTTGCCATCTGCACATAGGTCTCCAAAGATTTATTTTACCTCTGTGAACCTCATTGTCTCCTTGAGGAAAATGTTATTTTTGAGTGGTCTCTACTGTGGTTAAATGTGCTTCTGCTGTGCTGTGGTAGACTGAGTGATGCCTTCCCCCAGATACCCACATCCGAACCCCCTAACCTGTGGATATGCTATGGTGCATGAGAGGAGGGCCTTTGCAGGAGTGATGAAGTAAGGGTCTTGGGATGGGACGATGACCCTGGATTTATTGGGTGGAGCCAGTGTGATCATAAGGATCCTTTTAAGTGAAGAAACATTAGCATTAGTATCTGAGAACAAGACAAGATGAAAGAGCCACAAAGGACTCAAAGATGCTATCCTGCTGAGTTTGAAGAGAGCAGTAGGATTCCAGAACTAAGGGATATATCTCCAAGGGTTGGAAGAGGCAAGGAAACAGACTTGTAAGAGGCAAGGAAACAGACTCTTCCCTAGAGCGTCCAGAAATGGATGATGCCCTGTTGACACCTTATTGGGCTCCTGACCTCCAGAAGATAAAGTATTAAATTGGCGTTGTTTCATACCCTACGTTTGAGGTCATTTGTTACAGCAGCGACACGTCACTAATACACATCCTCGCAAATGGTGGGCTTCTTAAAGTCTATAAGGCAGACAGATTTTCAGGTTGATTCTCTTGCTTTTTCACTTACAAGGTGTGTGTACCCAGGGCCACTTTAAGCCTTTGTTTCATCATGTGCAAATGGGGTTAATAATGCCTCTTTAGTAGGATTTGTTGAGATTGCAGGAGATCATGGGCTAAGTAGAATGCTTGGCACATAATAGACTTCACTCCTTGAAGTTATTATTTCCCTGGACTTGGAGCTGTGAACTCGTGCTTCAGATGGGTTGTGGGAGGCTTTGGTGAGCTTGTGTAACAGTGGAGAAAACATGGCCTTTTGTGCCAGAGACACAGTTTTGAGTGCCAGTTCTGGCATTTACTAATTCTGTGACCTTGGACAACATGCCTAAATCTCTATGAAGGATGATGAATCTTCCAAAGTCAAAAACAAGGTTAAATGAATGCAATGGACAACCCCTGGCTCAAACCTCCCCCTCTAGCCTGAGCATCTAAGAGTCAGGGCCAGGATGTCTGTCTTATCCATCTCTCCATCCTTAAGTCCTAATCGTACATGGCATATGGTTGTAGATGTAGATGTTTGCTGCATAAACTGAACTGGGACACTGTGACAGGAAGAAATTTGGTCTGGGTGAACCCCAGACCTCAGAGCAAAGCATAGTCTAGGTAAGGAGTAGGGATGAGGGAGATCCATCAGGAGGAAGAATTGGTCCTACCTATGGGGCTATTGGCTAGTTCAGTTTAAAGGGTCAGGAAGGCCACTGTCCTTAGGCAGGACATGATGTGACAGGTCCCAGAGTCTGGGATAATGGTATTTGGTTCACTCAGATAGTGAGACATCTGCCCAGACAGAATCCTTCCTCCTTGGTGCAGTGCTCCAGCAACTCCTCCTTCTTAGGTATTAATGGTGAGAAAGAAAACCTTTACTGCTGTCAACCCCAGGCCTCAACACAAGGCTTCATTCAAAAAGAACTGTGTATCACCCCAACTTTAGCTTGCTCCTGTGTGTAGTGTTAACTCTGTGAGGGACCTGGTGGTGAGGCCACCACCAGACTTGCTGTCTTCCCTTATATTTGAGTGATTTCCACCATTGTTATTTGTGGACTGCCTTTGAGCAAAGTTTTGAGCCTGGCAGTTAGGCAGCCTCTCCCAGTCCATTTGAATTAATTTTTCGAGAAACGGTTTTGAGTTATTGTGGTCCAGATTAAGTCATGTTGTGATCTCTTCATCCACTGTCTTTGTAATTCTATTGAAAATCTATCATACTTGCGTGCTGTGATCTGTGCTTTTTTTTTTTTTTTTTTTTTTTTTTTTTTTTTTTTTTTTTTTTTTTTTTTTTTTTTTTTTTTTTTAAATAACCCCAGCCTTCTGCAGTCTCATAATTCCTTTGTTTTCCTGGGTGGTGTCTAATGCGTTAATCCTCATAGTAGAAGAACAATAAAAATGCTAAGACAGCGAGGGGTGGAGAGTGGGGTGGAACCCCAGCTTCGACATGATTAGTGGTGATCCTTGGACAGTCAGCTCCCCCACTCTGAGTCCTGGCCTCCTGGCCTGGAAAATGGGAAGAATCCAGCCCTGTCTTGCAAGCGGGTATTTGAATGGGATGCTTTCACTAAACACTGTCTGCCACATACCAGTTGTAAGTCTTTCTTCCCTCTTTAGTTCTTTAAGCTCCTGCTTCTTGTATTTTTCCTTTCTAAGAGATCAATATGACATTTGATGTTTTTAAAAATTTAAGTATATGTTCCACTGCTGTTCTACCATGATTTTTCAGAAATAATTGTAAGTGCTTCAGTAACTATATTAGCTCTTCTCTGGAACTCCTTTGGATACATGCTGTCCAACCTGCTGATTTGTGTTTTCTCCAAATCGCTAAGTATTCCCTTAACTGCTTTCTGTCATAGCTTTTTCTGTGAGATCTTAATTACTTCCTAATTGTCCACATTTCTTCTCTTTCCTTTTTTTTCCTTTTTCTGGCAAAAGACAGATTATCAAAGATAGGTTCAGGATCTTTGCCACTGTAGAGTCATCATTAATTTCCTTTCTTCTTCATTATGAAGGCAGGAATATGTTCCAGTGTGCACTTTGATTTCCCACCTGGATTCCTTCTAAGAACTCTTGATAATCTCAGCTTCTCTGTAATCACATTTCCCGTTCAGAAGAGCCTTTATAAACAGATGCTCTTAACTCTGTCCAAGCACATTTTCCTGGTGTGGTTCCTAGGTTTGACCTGAAAGTTTTTCATTGCAATGGACCATTAGTTACTGAGGTCTGTCCAGTGCCAGTCTCTGTATAAGTTACCAGGTAATCACAGAAATGAAGATAACTCTGCTCTTGGCTTGGGCATAGCACATCAGCAAACATGTGCATAAGTTGCAAATAAATGTTAAAGATCATATTAGCAGCTAAGAGATGCAAATCAGACTTATGGAGTTAGAGTGAGCATCAGATAATAGAGGTGAAGTGTTAACTAATTTCTCTATAAGCTGTATTTCTACATCTGTGCAATGGAGTGAGTAACACAAACCTTCCAGTTGGTGCATAAACTTAGATAAGTACTTAAATGCACTGCTCCTATGTAGCACTCAATAGCTATGAATAGTCTTCTTCACTAATAATGATGTTTATGGCAGCAAGAAAAATTTATACGCAGCCTTTCCCCATACTCCCTTTTCGGTGACTGATCAAGAAATGCTATCATCTACCCCTGTAGCAATGCAGAAACTTAGTCTCCAAGAAATCCAGTGACTCACCAGACATAACATGACACCTTGAAAGTGTTGGGAACAAGGAAATCTGTCTGAGTCCACGTTTTCACTCTGTGCTTCATCCCTCCGATGTACCTGCAAACAAACACCTGCTTGGTGAATTTGCAAAGGGTTCCTCCAAGCTGCCAACATCAGCCAGGAGTGTGTGATGCAGGAGGGATTCACTGCAGAACCTCAGAATATGAGGCACACACTAGCCAGAACATATTTTTAAAATTATTTTTCACAGTATATGATGTTTATTCAGGACCTGCTATGGATTAAGCATGGGGCTGTATGTTTTGTGCTTATCATCTCTTTTATTCCTTGTAGCCTTTTCAAATAGGTGCAGTTGTTTTTCCAAGTTCATAGATGGAGGTGGGGGGACTGAGGCTCAGGGAGCTGAAGCAAGTTGCCTAAATGCACATAATCAGTGGTGACAGTAGGATCCGAACCCTCCAAATCTAAAATTGTAGCTTCTGAGTATGGAAACTCCCTCAGCTCACAAGTCCATGTGGTCAGGGCCCAAGTTTGCAAATGGCACCATCACACTGGAAACCTTGGTGAGACTTGCTCTCTCATACCGATGTTGGCTGATCAGCAGTTCAGAGACTCTCCCCTTCCCTTCTCATCCTCTGGGTGGGGAGTCAACAGGCCATGAAATGACCCAGGGGCATCTGAAATAGACAGGAAAAGCCAGGCCCATGGAGAATCCACCAGGACATAATCAGCCTTTGAGTCATTGCCTTGGCTGGAAGTTAATGTACCCACACTGCCAGGGCCCTGGGGACAGCCGTCTGGCCTGCAGCTTCTGGATGGAGGCTGCTCAACAAAATATTGGAAATACCAGTAACTCCAAGTGATTTGCCAAGTAGCATTACGGAGTCCCTAAAAACACTGCTCAGTCAACCCACCACCTTTCTCTCTCCCGAGGGAGAGAAGTAAAGAACTTCTCACATGAACAGCCCAAGGGGATGCAAGAATTGGGGCAAATATGGGGGATATGATGAGCAAATAGCACAGAAGAGCCCCATCTGGGCACAGGGGACCCAGCGCTGGACTGTGAGTTCTGGTGTGGGAGGGGGGCAGGAGAGGAAGCTTCCTTTCTCTGAGCCTCGGTTTTCTCCTCTGTAGAATAAGAAAATTAGACTTGATGACTCTGCAAGAGCCGCCCCGATTTAACATCCAATGATCCATCAGCGCTCTGACATCTGGCAGTGATAGTAACACGATTTTATGAAATGCTTTCCATCTTCCCGACACGTGTAAGTGCTGCAGGTATTATCTCATCAATCCTCACAGCCACCTGATGGGGCGCAACTGCTCCACGGACTTTATCGATTAAGAGATTGGGGCACAAGACGGTGACAAGACTTGCTCAAGGTCAGACAGCTGGGCAAGGTGAAGCTGGACATCTGGGCCACGTCATCTGGCTCTCAAGTTCATGTTTTTTGTTTTTTGGGCTTTTTAAGATTTATTTATTTATGCATACAAGAGCTGGGATGTAGGCCAGAGGTGTGAGGGGTGAGGGTGAGAGGATTCACCAGAGACAGAGTAGGGAGTGGAACAGGCAGATCCACTGAAATACACTGCTGAGGGGAGCAGCAGGAGAGACAGGAGAGGTCTGCTGTATCTTGTGGGTTAGCTCCCTGGCCAGGGATGGAATTGAGGCCTTCATGGTGATAATACTGAGACTTAACCCTTAGACTGCCAGGGAGGCTCCCAAGTTCAAGTTTTGAACCACTGTGCTTCACTGCCCCTCCCTCAGGCTTCCTTGACATACTGCTCCCCAAGTCCCTGTCGGCAGGTGAGAGGACACTTTTACAGGAACAACACTAAGGGAATTTAAAGCATTGTTAATTTTGTTCAATTTTGCTTGGATGAGGGAGGCGAGGCAGGGAGTTATGTTACCCTATTAAAAATATACAGACCCTTTAAGTTCCTAGGTTAGGATGAGCTGGAATAGAAAATGCCCATTTGTGTGTGCAGAGACCCATCCAGCTGAAAATTTAGTCTCAGCTCCCCTGGGTTGTTGGGGCCATTTGCTAATATGACCTTTATAAGCTTGGCCCATGAAGTTAGAAGGACCTGGGTTCAAATCCAAGCCACTTAATACTGGTTTGATGATGTACACATTGCCATTGACCCTGGAAGAATATGGCTTGAACTGCAAGGGTCCACTTGTACGCAGATTTTCTTATAAGCATTGAATTCATTTACCCTAAGGATGGCCATGGGAGGACAGTATTATATACATATGTCCTCTTCCTTATGATTTTCTTAATAACATTGTCTTCTTCCTAGTTTATTGTAAGCATGCAGCATCTAACACATATATAAAGTGTTAGTGGATTGACTACTTGTGGTATTGGTCAGGCTCCCAGTCAACAACAGGCTATTAGTAGTTATGTTTTGGGGGAGTCAAATGTTATATGTGGATTTTCAACTGCATGGAGATGGGGGTGGGTTGGGGTTGGGGATCCTAACTCCTGCTTTGTTCAAGAGCCAACTGTGCCCAAGTACTCCCTTCCAGTGTCTCATTTGTAAGGCAGGGGTTATAATGATTATAACAGTACCTACTTGCAAAGTTTTCTGTGAGAATCTATGACCAACGTGAGCAAAGTGCTTTCAAAGCTGTAAAGGTTTCTCCAGATGATTGAAGATGGCTCAGAATGTAGATAACCTTTTGTGGGTCCTGATTCTTCTCTCTCAGAGCCACCCTGGCCCACAGCTCAGGGGCCCTGTGCCTTTGGTGCTCACTGAGGTATTGCTGCCCCGGGGGCGCGGGGGGGTGGGGGAGAAAGAGCGTGATTGATTTTCTTTGCATTGACTGCCCACGGTGAAAAGTTTGTTGTTGTTTTTTTTTTCCTCCTTCCTTCTTTAGTCCTGGGAATTATATTTTTCTTGGAGTGTTGTTAATGGAAAGCACTGAACCAAATTCCCTCAAATTGAATTGGGCTGCCTGAATTGTCAGCTCTCCATCTACTCTCCTCCCCAACCTCGCCCTTCCCCAGGTGCTTGCCTCCATCTTTATAGTCCTCATCGTTCATGGGTTTCCAACCTGGGCTGCTGGAGGGGTGGGGATGTGGAGGGAGACGGGCCATATCCTTGGGCTAAGGGGTGGCCTGCAGCTCTCCCCAACTGCTTTCTAGCCACTGCACCATGATGCAGTGAATGTACCTGCTGTCCACGCAGTAAGGAGGCACCTTGGGCCCTGGGATGGCCAATCAGACCAAAAGACAGAGGGAGCAGAATAGGGTCTAGTCTCTACCTAACAACCATGCGACCTTGGGGAAATCACTTAACCCGAGAGTCTCTAAATCCCTGTTTGTTACTTGGGAAAATACACAGGAATCTCCTTGTCTCAGAAGAGATGTATGAACTCAGTCGCTCACTCATTTGTCCATTTATTCTACCAACAAACACTCCCCAGGTGCCTACCATGTGTCCAAGTGCTAGGTGGTGGTGTAAGGACTGAAAAGGCTCATCTGCCTTTGGAGTTGTTGTCATCTAAGGATGACAGGTCACAGTAAACAGGCACTTTTAAGGTCACATGAAATGCCAGATGGATCATGAAAATGGCCTGTTTTCAGGATCCGGCAGGCAGAAATTTTGGTCTCTTTAAGAGCTGTGTCATTCAAGGCAGGTTATTTGACCTCTAGGACCCCCCCCTCCCCCATCCAGAAGGGGTGTTAGAACCTCCTTGCAGTGTTACTGTGAAGATTAGAGATCCTGTGTTTACTGCTCATTGAACAGTGCCATGCCCCTAAAAAGCACACAATAAATGGTGGCTATTATTATTAATAATGATAATATTAATAATGGATAGGAAAATGCTTTCCAAGCTACAAAACCCTACACAAACATAATGAATCATTATAATCACGTTATATAGAGACTCATTTCCCAAGAGATTCCAAGTGCAATCAGGATCACTGGTGCCTAGAAAAATAAAATAATATTATTGCAACCAGAAGAAGAACTTTACATTTGAATAGAACTCTTCCAGTTTCAACAAATAGCCATGGCAGGGGAGAACACTTAGAGAATTTATTAATGTGGCTGGACTGTACTTTGGTTGGCAAAGTATGAGCCTGTGTTTGTTATAAGATTTTCCGTCTTCATTAATAGCACTTTAGTTTCCCCTAAGCAGATGACGATTTATATAAATCTGCCCCATTTAACTTGACCTTACTACCTTTAAGTTCAGGCAGGACTATTCTGTGCCGACACCTGCAATCAAAGTTCAGCCTGCGAATGATTATTCTTCCTGCTGTGTTAAATGCACAGTAATCCTTGGAGACTTGGCCAACTGTGGCTTTGTGATAATGGGATTTTATATTTATAAACCAACATGTTAAAAATGTGTGTTATTTTTATATATGTTTTTCAGATCAGAACTCTTAAACAGCACATGATAATTGTTATTCCAGTCCCAGGGAAACCAAAGCAGCTATGGAGTTAGAAAAAAAGAGAACTCTTCTTATACCTTTCAGCATAGTATCTCCCACACCCTTGTGCCCTTAACCCATAGGTAATTTGAAAAATTTATCTGTTACACATTTGGGAAAATTAAGAGGGGATATATGTTCAAATCATGAGATTACCTTCCCCAAACCCATGGGATAGTTTATTCTGAAAGCTTTAGAATGGGTTACCAGCTCCATCATGGAAACATGTTTGAACATCTCCTTGCAAAGTTATCCAGCCCATTTCAGTGTACCCTGAACATGTCAAATGAAGTCATCGTGTTTATATTAGCTACCTTTTAGAGGCTTGTAAATGACTTCCCCTCCTCCCCCAATGGGTACCTTCTTTAGTTTTTTACATTGAGTGTGGGATTCAACACTGTGAATCTCTGTGTGCATCTCTTTGTGTGTGTGTGTGTGTATATGTGTGTGCTTCTATTTCCCAGAACCCCTATTTGTTAAAAATTCTAGGTCTTTCAAATCTATTCTAGTCAACTACTGTGCTTTTTCAAGGTCGATGAAGAATTACTACATAAATATTACAGTACTTTTGTGAATCCCTGATCCTTAGTCACCGCTGCTTAAGTCACGCCTACTTCCAGATCATTAGCTACAGGACAGCCATTTTTTATTCTCTCTCACTTTTCTTATGGTCAGGTTGAGACCTGAAATTGCAATTCTATTGTACAACTGAGAAACTGAAGAATTACAGGAGGAAGTTGTTTGTTAAAAGAGCACAGATTGCACATTGAATAGGGGAATATTCTGTAGAACTCATCCCATGGAGAGCAGACAGGGCAAGTAGCTGGATGGGCGTTGGCTTATAGCCCGTCCTTCCTCAAGGTCTCTGTGATTCCGACTGAACCTAAAAATAACATTGGGTGAGAGCTAACCAAGTTCTATATGTCAGAGATGCAAGATCCTCAGTGATTTTATAGATAAGTTAGTAAACTTAATTAAGACCCGTAACAATACCAAGAGTTTATAAAACATTGACTGCAATCTGGGGACTGTGCTGGATTCTGGGGCCTTAGCTGTGAACAAGCAGAGAGGGCTCCAGCCTTTAGCAGCTTAGCGTCCAGAGTCAAAGAGGGAAGCAATTTGTATACACTGTGCTTCTCGTGAGCAGGGTCCTCTGTGCAAACTTCACATTGTACGTTCTCTCATTGATCTTCCATGTCAGTCCCACACAGATGGGGAAGGTCTCTTCTTTACAGACAATGAATTTAAATTTTGAGGTATTAGTGAGTAGCAGAGAGTCACAGGACCATAGTGGCGGTCCTGAGACCAGAACCCAGGCTGACTCTCACAGTGCCCACTCATCACCAGTTGCTACATGGCCTCTCCCATCACCTCACCCCCAAAGACCTTGTTCTTGTGCTCTGGGGAGTGGCCCTGCTTCATCCAAAGCACTCTTCTGGAAGATGGTCAGAAGGGAGAAGTCTGCCCAATAGCATGCCCCTCTTAAATTGTGGCTTGTTTGTATTTCTCATTGCTGCTTTATTAAAGCAGCACACAAAATGGAGAGGTAGTGAAGTCCACATAGACTCGACTTCCATTCTGCTCTGAAAACATTCCCACTAATTAAAGAACTCACTGAAGAAGATGAAGTCAATGCTATTTGTGGTTCTGAGCAGGTGTTCTAGAGAAATGGGGTTGCTGGAGCAGGGAGACAAAGTGGGTGGTGGCAGTGGGGAGGGGAAGCTCAGACACCAAGGCCAAGGTCACGATAATGACTGTGGAGGCTCACCTGCAGGATACAGGAAGATTTGGGTCCACATATGACGGTGAGGGTGTCTTCCTGAGCTGTGGGTGGAGTCAGGGAGAGGTAAATTCTTGAGTAAAGACTATGGATAAGGAGTGAAAACACCTCAGATTTGATCTCAGTTTTACCTCAACCAGCTAGCTGGGTGACCTTGGGGGGAACCCCATTACCCTTGGGCTCTCCATTTACCCATCTTTAAAACTGAGATGGCAATCTCTGCTCTCCTTCCTGCACAAGGTTAATAAACACACCTCCCATCTAAAGGCGAAAAGGCACTTTGAGATGGAAAGTACTCCATATATGCTAGTTTGATTAGTAATGTTTGTCATTACTATTAGCGGCCCATAATCAATGTCATCGAGATCATCATTGCCTGTGTTTGTTGGGATACCCATGGAGTTGGCTAAGCCGAGTCCTGGAAGTCATTGTTTTTGTGTTGGAAAATTTAATCTGTTCGTTTATTAAATAAACATGCAGTGAGCAGCTCCAGTATGTAAAGAACTGTGCTTGGATTTGCAAGATGAGTGAGACAAGGTCTTTGCCCTCAAGGAGTTTACAAGGGGAAATGAGCGGAGGCCTTGGGTGACTGCTGCACAGGGTGCGTTGTGTGATGTGTGGGGAGCACAGAGCAAACAGAATGCTGTGTTAACTTGTCACATTCTGCCAAGGTGGATCTGCTGCCTGGGCGGAGCTGGGAGGCAGAGCTTGGAGCCTCACTGACAGGCAGCAGGAAGGGCGTGGCTGCCCAGGGTCCCCCTCCCGGCCCAGGGTCCCCCTCCCGGCCCAGTGCTTCAGGCACATGAATCCAAGCTGTCTCTCCTTAGCTAAGCTCAGAGGCCCTGTTAGCTTCCCCATCCACTGTCTTGGAAAACAAGGCAGACTTTCCTGGAAAGGTCTTATGGCCAAACTCTGAGTGCTACTCTTTCACAGATCTCTGCTTCCTCTCCATTCTGGGTGCACCTAGGGTGGCCCTTCCCAGCCAGCTGATCTTGTGAGTGGACGTGACATACCACACGTAGGTCAGAGCATTTCCCCGAGAGAAGACTCTTCCGAGCTCCCTCGCCACGTGCAGATCTGCCAAGTTTCAGATCGTGGTCGCGCTATCCACTTGGGTCATTTGAGAGACTAAAGTGAGCTGAGTCCCTTGCCAGCTTGGGAGGAACTTATAGCACGAGTGAGATGCACAGCATTACCCTTTAAGCCCCGCAGGCTTGGGAGCTGTTTGGAAGCATACTCTAATGGCGACTGGTCCAGGAGCGATGACACACAGCGGTGGCGTTGGGACAGCCATGCCTGTTTTCCTATTTATTGTCCTCTTTGGGGTTCCTGATGATGCAGAGTGGGGGTCAGAGATCCCAATACACCTTGTCACCCAGGTTGGAGCCCAGAGACTTCTGTAAGGTCCAGGGCGCTGTCTTGGACTTACTCAATGAACATCTTTGCCTCTTTGAAGCTCTCAGACTTGTTTCCTGAGGCTTCACTGCCTCCTGTTTTGCAACCACATTTCATCCCCCCTCCACCCCCCCCATTATTTATCTTCCTCAGTAGTCTTCAGGAGGTACCTCATCAACTGCATTTGGGAAAACCAAGTAAATCATGCCTGCCTTTTATTTTGTACTTGATTAAACTTGTCAGGGAATTCAGGCAAGTTCGAAAGCCTCGTATTTTTCTCTGCTCACAGATAAAACTGCCTACCTGGCCTGTTTCTTGTTTTAACCTCCCATCTGCCATAGCTAAGGGGGCTCAGCTAATTGTACAGTTGTCTGCAAAACAAGCCCTTGGGGACAAGTTCTGTTCTTTATTGGGTCTTTATTGGGTGGATGGCCCAAGGCAGCCTCATCCGCTGGCAACCTTGGCTGGCAACCTTGGCCCGGTCATTTGATTTTCATTTGGATTTTCTGGGTTATCAGAGGAGGATCCTGTAGCACATTCATTTACTCTTTAAAAACATTTCTTGGATGCCTGCTCTGTTAGGGCCTTTGGAGGTTTAAAGGGGAAACAAATGTGGGTCATGCTTTCAGTCCCAAGGCTCTTAGGCTAGAGGAGGGGTTGGTGAGGACCTGTGTGCCCGTGAATTGAGTCATAAAGGGTTAATTGTTAGGATTCATTATAACTGTAATGCTTCTAATGGATTTAATTCATGTTTTTAAGCAAGTAGCTAAGAAATAAAACAGATCCCATTTTGTAGATAGTGTTGAGGAAGAAGCTAATCTTCCTCTCCCCTTCTAAGTCCTGATGGCTGGAAAATAATTAAGTTGCCACAAGAGAGATTAGCAAGACAAAAGACAAACTTTAATTACATCTCATGGAGACTGACAGAATATGAACCTGGTCATCCAGGTTTGTGCGAGAGCAACTCTTATTTTAGAAAGGGGTCATAAAAATTGGGAGGAAAAGACAGATCAAAAGATATTTTTAAATTTCAAAGACAGAATTGTTCAGGGTAATCTACCTATGCATCAGTAAAAGACTTTGCAAGTCCTAGTCCCTGGTGCTAAGTCTGTCTCTCACCTCCAGGATAACCACAAAGGTTTTTTTCCCCGTTTTTAAGGGGGCTAGATAATCAGGCAGAGCATTACTCTTGAATCTTCTTCTCTCAATTTCCTTTAATTCAAAGTTATCAGCATACCACTTTGGCTTATCCTGGGACAGTCTGTCCTTGGGACATTGAAGAAACTGAGATTCTGTAAGAGAGCAGTATGCACCATACAGTGCTAGGGGGTTAGGTGAAAGGTATGCTCTTGACCGTGGACAGGGCAAAGCTGCTTTAAATAAGGACTGTGGCCAATGACATGCAAGGTCTTTGAGATTGAGGCTCTAGTTACCTGTCCCACCACTCCATGTGATGCCCCCAGGGCTGTGAAGAGACCTTCTCTGTGTATGTAACAGACCCCTGTCCTCTTCCCACCCCTGCCCTTGCCCCATGCTCAGATCTTACCCATACCTGCAGGGTTGTTGCTCAGGCTGGAACCAGAAGTGGCCTATCTATCTGTTGTCTTCCATAGTCTCCTCTGCCGGGTCTCACCCCCTGTTCTACCCCACAATGCAGTCATCTGTGTTTAAGTCTGCGCCTAGAAGGGAGGGCTGGAGAGGAGTTCCTCCTAGATTCTTGCCCCCCCCTTCCCCTTCCCTGGAGAGCCACAAAAGAGACTGGCCTGGGGCTATTGCGGTTCAAGGGTGGGGCTGGGGTGAGGACTTGCATAACAGAATCACCAGCTACTTCCTGTAAGAGGCAGCCCCTGTCTTTCTTATTCGCTTCTCCAGGTATGGGCACAAAGCAAGAGGGGATATGGGACTAAAAGCTGTCTGCTTTCTACCATTAAAGATAAGAGTCTGAATCCTCTTGTTGGGGGGGGGGGGGCGCCGCTTGCTGAGAGAGCCTGGAGAGAGAACAGCAATGCCAAGAGTGGGGCCTCTTACAGGGACTGACCATGGGGCCACTCTCTGAGAGACCACAGCTGAACAGGGAGGGAGTGAGGATGATTAACATGTGACCTTTCCACCCCGCCGCCTACCATCCCTTGCTGTGCCTCTCTGGAGCAGGAGCAGAATCCTCCAGGATGAAAAAGGCAAGAGAACCCGGGATGTGGCGGGATGTGGCCTCAGGAGGGCATTCAGCCTCCCAGGGGAGAGGGAGAGCAGACAGCAGTTTGGGGAGGGGCAGAAAGTGGAGGAAAACCAGGAGATGGGGATCAACGAGAAACCAGCGAGACCAGGGCCCACTAGCCATCATTTCTTTATTTTATTTTTTTAATGTAATTTTTATTTTTTTGTTTTATTCTTTTGCCTTTTTTTCTGCATAGAAGAACTGGGGTGTAGGCCAGAGGTGTGTGTGTGGGGGGGTGAGAGGATTCACCAGACACAGAGTGGGGAGCAGAACAGGTGGGTCCACTGAAATACACTGCTGAGGGGAGCAGCGGGCAAGACAGGAGAGGTCTGCTGTGCCATGTGGGAAGCTCCCTGGCCAGAACTGAAGCCAGAGTGGTGATAGCACTGAGTCTTAACCCCTAGGCCACCAGGGAGGCCCTAGCCATCATTTATTATGCCCTCTCCTGTGCCAGGTACAGACTAATCTCTTAATAGGCAGTGTCTTTGCTAATGCTCAGGACAGCCTGAAGCAGGGGCTGCTCTTTACAGACATGGAAGCTGAGGCTGAGAGCAGTGAGGAGCATCCTAAGTATGGTGGAGCTAAAGTTCACTGTCAGCTCTGCCTAACTGCGTGTCCAGATGCTGGCCTGGCCATTTGGGTACTGGGGCACCTCCCAGGGAGGGTCTGGCAAGCCAACTGAGAGCTTTAGGCATTTCTTGTTCCCTTTCCCCAGAGCCGCTGCCCCCACCCCCTTAGGTTACTTTTCACCCCTTAGGTTTCTTTTCATTGAATCTTGGCTGTCTCATAATATGGTGATGAGGCATTTTGTTTTGTCCAGACAGTGATTCCTTGAGACTGTGGCTACGTCACACCACAATGGAAGAACCCTAGTCTCAGAGCAAATGGAATGACTCTCGTGAGGTCACGGAGATGATCACACAGTGGGGCAGGGTTTCTAATATAACTGGGTGCTGCCGACAAGCTCTAAGTGACCCCAGGCTGGGAGCTTCCTGCTGCTCCTTCTGTCACCTGTTTAGGCTGAAACATCCCTCTTTTTGAGAATAAGGAACAAAGACCCCAAATTAAGTCTGCTCCATCTTCTAGAGGTCTTGGAGGTGCATCCAGAGGGAAGCCTCTGCTTTTGTCTTTCCACAAATGTCCAGTTTTATGTGCCTTCTTCCCTCCTTCCGTCCAGCTATCTGCCCCTCCCTCTTTCCCTCCCTCTTCCCTCCCCTCCCTCTCCCCCTCTCTTCCTCCTTTCTTTCCTTGCCTTCCTCCCCCTCCAGCCAGACTAGATGCACTTTCCTTGGGTGTAGTGTCAGAGCCAAATCCCTGATGGAGGTCACAGGAGTGGCAGCCCCCATTTATCTCCATCCCCCAGGGAGGGAGAATTTATTTGTGATGTCAGGCCTGGACAAGATTTAGAATAACTCAGGGATTTAAGTCCTGAAGAGATGAGAAATAAATAATGTCATCCAGTCTACATAAAGGGGCATAATATAGAAGGAAAAGGAAAACTTGATTTTATTAGCAGTAATGAACACGTCTTGAAAAATGCTAAGTCATTCTGGAATGTAGAATTTTCAGACATGTATATAACCTTCTCGTCCTACTGATGCGAAGCATGAGCCAGTTTGGGGAGGGGACTTGTCCGTGGTCACACCAGTAAAGCCAAGTCCAGCTAAACCTTAAAATCGAGTTGGTTTATTGAGTCCAGTGTCCCTTGCACTACACCTTGCCCATTGTACATAGGGTCCTGGAAGTCCAAATGAACTTGATTGCGTCCTGGTTACTGATAAAGCACTTTCGACACTGTGTTGGGTTCCAGTTAGCCACACAGCTCTACATGCAGTACTATATTGGGGTGCCTGTATTCTCAACTTGTTGCTGGTCGCTCCATGAGGGCAGAGATTTATGTCTTGCTTTGTCTCTGTATCTCCAGCAACTTCCTCCTTCCTTCCTTTCTTATCTTCTTTGTCTGGCTACCTGCTATTCACCCTTAAATTATAACATTACATAGTATTTCCAGGGCCTCCCTGGTGGTGCATGGGTTAACAAGTCTCAGTGCTATCAAGCTATCACCAGCCACTGCAGCCTAAGTTTGATTCCCAGCCAGGAAGCTGACCCACACATGGCATAGCAGACCTCTACTGTCTCACCCGCTGTTCCCCTCAGCGGTGTATTTCAGTAGATCCGCCTGTTCTGCTCCCCACTCTGTCTCTTGTGAAGCCTCTTACCCCCCACACCTCTGACCTATACCCCAGTTCTTGTATGCATAAATAAATAAAAATAAATCTTAAAAAACGTTAGTTTTACATAATACTTCCAACGGGAGACCCTCTATGACTTGCCTACCTGATGACCAGCTAGATTAGATACCCCCTCCACCCCTCACTATATATTCTCATATTCCTTGGATGCCCTCCTGATTTCTACTTCACACGTCATTGTCATCACCTGTTTAGTTGTCTGTCTTACCCACTAAACTCTAAGCTATGCAACAACAGGGATTGTGGCTATCTTTGTTTTTCTTTTTCTTTTCTTTCAATAACTCTGCATAGCACAGTGACAAACATACCCAATAAATGTTTGACAGATACATGAAGGACTAGAACCAAGACAGTCCTAACTTCAAAGTATAATCCAGAGATCTGAGGGCTGGACAAGTCCTGGGATCCAAAGAGTCATTAAAGAGCGTCACTGATTTCTATTAATTCTTAGCAATTATTCAAAGCCCGTGGGTCTGTGTTCACTCTCTGGTTAATTTCCTGGTTTATTCCTGCAGAGAAAAGCTGCTGTCCCCTTATTTGATGCCTTAACTCAGCTTCTACATTTCATTCATCATCAAAGTGTTCTTGAATCATATGGTGTCTCTCCTCCCAGACATTCAGGGGAAGTGAGGCTCTGAGAAGTAAAGTCACTTACAGAAGCTCACACCAAGGCGGAGAGGCCAGGTCAGAACTGGGTCCATAATCCCTGACTTCACACCTTTTTTCTACTCTCAGAATTTAAGATCTAAGTTCCTACACTCTGCATATTGTCATCGGCAGAGAACCCAGCCTCATTTCCTTGAATATCCATGTGGTCGACTCACAAATATTGAATACAAAGCAACAGTGCGCTGAAACTCTCTAGATAGGGCTCAGAGCTTTGAAGAACCACGTGATTCAACAAAGTTAAGGCACAGAGGCCAATTCTTTGCCAGGCATTTGATGGCACCTCCCTATTATTGCAACCTTCATGGGTACATAAAAGGGGCTTAAGGGTAGCTTTTAATTCATCGTTGAGTCACTGGACCCGTATCCTGGCATGCAACAGATACATCTCAAAGAGAGATCTTGCCTTTCTTGAGTTAAAAAAGGAGTTTGTTACTTTCCTTAACACAGCAGTTGTTCTGTTGGAGTATAATAATAATAATTCCTTGTATTTGTATTATATATTACTAGCCACAATCTTTTTTTTTCCTTTCTTTTTTTTTATACACCAGTTGTTTATATAACTGTATAATTTGGGGGTACAACCTCACCCCTCTCTATGTGCAAGGGCTTCTTCCACCCTCCACCAAACTCCAGTGCCACACCCTACCCCCTTCCTTTCCTCTCTCCTCCTCCCCTTCCCTGTATCCTCTGTTAACTAGTGACTTTTTTCAGAGTCCAAGAATTATTTTTGCTGTGCTTTACCAGTTTGTTTTCTTTGGTTATTTATATTCCACAAATGAGAGAAACCATCTGGCAACTGTCTTTCATGTGCTAGCTTATTTCACTCAGTATAAACACCTCAAGATCCATCTACTTTATCCCCAAAGGTACTATTTCATCATTTTTAATAGCTGAATAGTATTCCATTGAGTATATATTCCATTTATTCATCTGGGTACTTAGGGTGGAGATAATGCTGCTATGAACCTAGGAGTGCTTTAATCTTTTTGTATTAAAGTTTTCATAGTCTTTGGGTAAATACCTAGTAGTAGTAGCATTGCTGGATCTTGTGGTATTTCTCTGTCTTCCAGAGAGGATGCATCAGATTACATTCCCACCAACAGGGGAAGAGGGTTCCTTTTTCTCCTCCTTTTTGCTGACATTTGTTGTTTCCAGTCTTTCTGAAATAGGTCATTCTCACAGGGTGAGGTAACAGCTCATTGTGGTTTTGATTTGCTTTATTTAAAAATAATAATAATTGATATCCAACATTTTTATATGTCCTTAGAGGCCATCTGAATGTCTCAAAATAACCCATTATGGTGTGAAAACTTTATTCTCATGTCACAGATGGGAAATCTGAGACTCAGAGGATTGAAGGACTAGCTCAAGGGAACAGCATTAAGAATGGGTAGAACTGAAATAAGAACCAAGAAATCCAGAAGACAATGCTGATCCTCTTGCATCAGCCAGGGTTTCTTATTCAACGTCTGCTTTAGGTCACACAGAAAAAAGGGCTCAGAGAGATGTCAGCTTCCACTAGGGTTTACTCATGGACTAATTAATTATATTTGGGTTGAATTCAGACTGTGCTTAAATTCCTCCCAGTTCACTGCTGGCGGAGATTGACATTCCAGGAGGGGGTATAGGGAGGTAGATTGGGCTGTGTAGGTCCTTGGAGAAAAGTGGGGCTTATGATGGAAAGTTTTGAAGTCTGGGTAGAACTTTATGAGGCTAGGGAGAGACAGGGCAGGAGGAAAGAAGTGGAGGAAAAGATCTGTTTGCAGAGTTTGGGGGAGGATATTGAACTGTTGGACGTAACTGGAGATTACATTTCCCCAGCAACCTGTGAGCATTCTTCATTTCCCTGCTCATGGGACTGCTGGAGAACAGATGCTGAGAAAGTCACTTTCAGGCACTGCCTGTCGTAAATTACATGATAATTTCCACACTCCATATCAGTGCCACAGGAGGTTGGTGGTCCGCAAGTTTGTGATTAGAAGTGGTGCCCAGGGTGATGTAAAGACAATTGCCCCCAGTTTAATGTTGGCCCCTTTCTCATCCACATGATTGGAAAGGAAATGGGATTTCTATTCAGCTGTCATGCCCAGAAGCAGAATTTGCAACTCCAGGACCGAGGTACTCCGACAGCTCACACAGGGGATGTAGCCACAGCCTCACCCCTGTCTGTCCCCAGGACTTGAACCTGCCATTGCTTCTCACTTGCCCTCTGGCCATGTGTGTACGTATGTGAATCATCATAACTATTTGACCTTTACTCTTTTTTCCTTCTGCAGACTTGGGTTAACAATACTCCCACTGCTGAAACAGGCATATCCTGGCTTCTGGGAAAATTTAAACATCTTCTTAACCACCCCACTATAACACTGATTTTGCTATAAGGGACGCTGTAATAGGAGCATGCATAATATTCCACATGTTCAGTGTTCAGGGGTCCTTCAAATTCTTCACATGTACATATGTCAACAACTCTTCATTTTCAGATAGGGGAAACTGAGACCCAGGAGGGGAAGTGACTGGCCCAGGTCACAAACATTTAAGCCTGACTATTGCCTCACTTTCCTCTCTACCTTTTAAGGGCTCTGTCCATCATCCTTGAAGAGGTAGGCACCCAGACTTCCAAACAGATCTTATTAAAGGGCATCCTGGCAACAATGCAGGAAAAAAAATGTATTTTTTCACTCTTTAAAAGCATAATTAAAGACTCTAGTCAGAATAGGTAGGATTTGGATCAGACATAAAAGACCTGCTTAGCCAGAGATTAGATATTGATTCCAATCTCCAGGGTCCCATTATGTCCCAAGGACCCATAATAAGTGTGATTCTTGCGATGGATAAAAATGATCAAGCTATAAGTAACTTTAATTTAGCCTTCTCTGCTTGGCATAGCCACAGGGGAAATGCCCATGAGCACCCAGGAACGTATTTCCAACCCTCTTGGCAGTACTAAGAACCACTGCACGGCCCAGGGCAATCCCGTGCAAGACTTAGCAGAATGTAGCTGAAAACGCCCTTCCCAACCCCACTCATCTCCGTGAGCTCAGTTTAGCTCCCCGTTCACAGCCAAGTTTACACAACCACAAAGGCAGCATAGATGGCCCTTTTGCCTTTGTGGGTTGTGCCTCCATAATAGGTTTTAATGAGCTATTTTATCATTATTATTTACTTTAAAAATATTTTGCCATTGTATTTGGATAAAGATAATGATAGTAATATTCTCGAGTGGATCATTTCTTTGACCTTACATTGTTTTTGCTTCTGGTTTGAAGAAAATGAAGCCATTTTTGTTGGCTGCTAAAAGTACTGCGCTTTGTATACAGTCTCTGATGGGTCAGTCAGCCCAGAGAGAACAGGCTTCATATTTCCACTCTGTCTTTCCTGAAAGCGTCTAGAGCGAGACCTTCTACTCCGTTCCACCTTCTTTGTTCTCTCATGTCCCTTTCCGAGCCACCCTTGATGTATTTCAACTTTTATTTTAAGCAACCACATTATTGCATGGAAAGCATCCTGAACAGAAGCAGGGCAAGTGTTTGGGGTGTTTGGGTCATTACTGACTTGACTCAAGCCAGTCTCAAGACATTGCTAGAAGGAGGATAAAGGAACCCCCTTTCTGTATTGTTTTGGCTTCTCCATTTTTCAGGTGGAGCTAAATGACTTGGTCTGGTTTGAACTGCTGACCTTGCCCTTGCAGGAGAGGATCTCACCTTTCTGAACCACACGTGGTTGCCTCATATCTCAACCACACAGAATCTGTGAGGCAGCCCATAGGGTGCGCCTGCTGGTGTCTATAGAGTATGCCTACGAGTCCAAGGACAATTTAGATCTTCGTCTCCCTGGGAAAAACCAACCTTTCTCTGCATTCTGAGATTCTGATTTTCTGTTGCAGATTCTTGCTTTGGGTTCCAGAGTCCTTAGAAATAGATTCTGTAGCCTGGACTATCTCAGGTCAGCTCTAACTTTATATCTTGGCACTTGAGATTTCTTCTCTACCAATTTTCTGGGAGGGTTATAATACTCATTTCAGTAGGGTCTGGAGGAGCATCTAATGAGAATATGACTCATAACACTTTATAACCATTTGCATACTCTGCACTTATAAAGGGTCATTCTCATTACTCCCATGTCTCCTGCCTCCCCTCCACTCCGTGCAAGCTGCTCCCCTGCTCTGGAATCTTTGGGAAAACATTTTTTTTCATTAGCAGTGCTGTGAATGCACACCTATGTCATCTAACACTTAGTTGAGGCCTAAGCTGAGCTGCTCCCTTGTCCCCCAGCCTGTCCCCTAGCAGCAGGCCAGCCTCAGCCCCCACACTTCGATTCGAGCTACTCAGAGGGAGCCAGAGGGCAGTCAGAGAGGGTGTTTGATTGCCGACAAAATCTGGCATCACATCGCAATCCAATCAACTCCCTTTCAGCAGAAGAATCCCCCTCAGATTGTAATCAGGGACCATTCTGTGCCTCCCCATCCGGTGCTGGTCAGCTGGAATCGGGGCTTGTTCTGCTTCTCTGTCCTGGCCTGTCAGCCTCTGCCCTCTCCCTGTGCCTTTCCTGGGTGCCTGGCGGCCTGGCATCTGGTTGACCCCTTGCTCACTGCTACACATGACAGTCTTGGCTCTCTCTGAACGCCACTGCCTGTTTCTAGAAATGGGTTTGTATCATCTAACACAACATCACTGAAAGAATAAGGTAAGAGAGCATGCTTGAAGACATTTGGTAAATGAAAAGAACTGTTGGCATCATACTTAAAATCATTATTTTTGTCTACACTTATAGCAGCCTCTTTAGTCTGAAACCCTTACATATGCTGATAAATAGTTTCTACCATGAAGGTTCATTTGTGCGAGACATTTTGAAAGGTTCATTCATTCCTTTGCTTGCAAAATCTTAATTTTCTGACCACTCATTCTGTATCAGGAACTCGTCTAGAACCTGGAGATAAAGGAAATGCAGTAATTTTATAAATAATTATTTGACAACCTACCCAGGCCTTAAAGGAAAAAAAAATGAATTTGTTTATTCACAAATATATACTAGGAGCTTCCAATATGGCAGGAACTAGGGATAGTAACTCAGAAGAAAAGAGAGATGGCTAATAGGATAAGAAGTTTCACATTGAAAGGAAGAGGTAACAAATAACTACTTTCAGAAATAATGTATATAGACACATTTTTAGTATCTGTCTTCAAGGTGAAAGTGTTGAGTATTTTGGGGACTTAGAATTGGGGCATTGGTTTTAGGCTGGGAGATCAGGGAAGACTGTCCCAATAGTTGGAGTGTGAGCTTAGCTTGATGAGTTTGAGTTAGCCGGAGAGGAGCAGGCAGGGGAAGGGAAGAAAGGCCTGCCACAGAGAGGAGCTCTGTGTGCTCTAGGATGGCAAGAGGGCCAGTGGGTGAGAGCAAGGGAGGAACAGAGACTCTGAGAGATCACCTGGGGCCAGATCATACAAGAGCTGGTGGAGAGGAACAAGGCCTAACTGGGAGCAACCCAGACAGTGTTAGAAGAGATAGATCAGTGCCCAAGCAAAGATGAAAGCTGGGATGTTTGTTCAGTGCAACAAGGCACAAAGGAGGAATCATCTGATTTAGCTTTCATGACTCAAGAAAGTGTTCAGAGAAGGGGATTCCAGCCTTGAAAGGTTTGAGGTCTGTGCTTAGCAGCTCTAGTAGCAGACCGAGGAGCCAGAACAGTCTGTGCAACTCCGTGATGAGACATGGCTGGTGAATTTAGGGAGCTGGCACAGGACAAGGTTGGGGCAAGGGGGCCTGAGAGGCAGAGCTGGATGATGATGGACCCACGGGACAGTGAGTTTTAATGACATTTTACCGTCTTGTGTGTTTTTAAAATGACTTTTATTTTCAGAGCAGTTTTAGTGTTTTAGCAGTAATGAGCAGAATGCAGAGTTCCTGCATCTACTTCCCCAAGCTCCATCACTCTCAACATCTTGCTCCAGAGTGTAAAATTTGCAACTGATGAACCCACACTGCCAGGTCATTACCACTGACATCCAGATATGTATCCGCCATTATTGTTCATGTAGTGTAACTGATGGCTTTAAAAATTCTCTTTCACCTATTCACCCCTCCTTCCTTCCCAACCCTAGCAACCACTGATCATTTTACTGTTTTCTATAGTTTTGCCATTTTCGGAATGTCATGTGGTTGGGATCATGCAATCAGTAGTCTTTTCAAATTGGCTGCTTTCACTGAGTAGAGGTATTTGAGGTTGCTGTTTAGTATTTGCAGAAAGCAGATGACATGATTAGGTCTTCTGTGATAAGGCCACTCTTCTTAATGGATGGATTAGAAGTTTCCAGTCTTGAACTGAGATCCAGCAGACATGTTGGATGTATACCTGGTAATGTTTGGAACTTTGGATTCATACTTTTAAATTCTACAGTCTGATCTTGAAGGATTTTTATCTTGTGGTTGCAAGGGTCTCGTCGTTTTGTTCCAGTGACTGCTTAGGCTTCTGTGCTTCAACTCTCCTTGACAGACACTGTCCACGTGACTGTTATTTACATTTAAGTTCTTTATGAATAAAATTTCAGCTGCTCAGGCTCACTAATCATATTTCAGGTGCTCAGTAGCTCTGTGTGACTCGTGGCCACCCTACTGGACAGTGTAGCTGTAGGACCTCCCCTTCCTTGTGGAAAGTGCACGGACTATACTAGACTAAAGCTTTTTTTTTTTTTAAAGATTTATTTTATTTTTGCATACAAGCTGGGGTGCAGGCCAGAGGTGTGAGGCTGTGAGAGGGTTCACCAGAGACAGAGTGGGGAGCAGAACAGGCAGATCGACTGAAATCCACTGCTGAGGGGAGCGGCGGGCAAGGCAGGAGAGGTCTGCCCCACCATGTGGGATTCTCCCCAGCCGGGCATTGAACTTGAGCCGCCACAGCCACCAACAGCTCCGCAGCGCTGTGCTTTACTCGTTGCGCCACTGGGGAGGCCCAATATACTAGACTAAAGCTTTGAGGACATCTTTATGTTTTCTGGGAAGATAAAAAATTTTGGAGTCAGAGATCGGTTTCAAAATGTTGTCAAAACACTCATTAGTGATGGAATTTTTTATTGTGGTAAAATTTACCATTTAAACTATTTTGCAGTGTACAATGCAGTGGTATTAATCATTCACAATGTTGAATAACCAGCCCCACTAATTATAAGACCTTTTATCACCCTAAACAGAAATTTTGCAAGCATTAAGCATTCTCTCTCTCTCTCTCTCTGTGTGTGCGTGCGCACACACACACACACACACACACACACACCCCATTCACCCCAACCTCCATTATTTTCACTTCACTTTCTGCCTCTCTGGATTTGCCTATTCTAGATATTTCATTTAAGTACAGTCACTAAATGGCCTTCCTTCTCCCTGAATCCTTTGATATAACATTGTTTGAAGTTCACCCATTTTGTAGCACATGTTAAAACTAGTTCTTTTTCATGACTGCATTCTATTCCACGGCATGCCACATTTTGTTCTCCTACTTAACTGTTGATGGACACTTGAATTTTTTCCATCTTTTGGGTTAGTGATACAATTTTAAATAAACTACTTAATTTTCTTGAACTTCATTTCCGAGAAATGGGTGTATCAGTTCTTAAATCTTAGGATTCCTGGGAGGAGTAAAACACACATCCGCCTGTTCTGCTTTCCACTCTGTCTCTGGTGACTCCCCTCACTCCCCACCCCTCCCCCACACACCTCTGGCCTACACACCAGCTCTTGTATGCATAAGGCACTTGAGATCAGGTTTCCAGTTAGGCAGTGGTTAATTTTTCTCCCCCTTTTTCTCCTTCTCTATCCACCACCCTGTTTGTGCCCGACTCTCTCTCCATTAGAAACTCAACAACTGTTTGCCAATTGTTGGTTCTCTTTGGGGCCATTAGCTCAGCACTGCTTCTTGGACTGTAAAATGTGAGAATATTTCCTTTGACCTCTGCAGTTTAACGTGTGGGAGGTTCCAGGTTAGTGGAGATAATACCTGTTAAGTGTCACAAGTCCTGGGATGCAGATGATGGCCCGTGTTCCTCATTAAACTAATAATTCCTCTCAGGGGAAGTGCAATGAACATCAGCATTTGACATTTAAAGGTAGATGAAGTCATAAGGAGATTATGCCTTGGCCTTGGATAGCATTTCTTGGGCCACATTAGAAATACACAGGAGAGGGTAATTGTTTTCTGGGGTTGGACCCTGTGTTCTTTCTAGTCCAGGGCTGGACGCAGGTCCGGGAGCTGTTTCTCTCTGATGACTGTACACTGAGGGAGCCAGGTTTTCCTCCAAAGCCTCACATTCAATTCAATTAAAAAGATATTAAGTAATGTGTTACTTAGGAGACTTTAGCTCTATCCTAGAGGCTTAGCCAGTGGAGGATAGTTAATTATCACAAGTGACAAAAAGTTTGGAGATAAGTGGCTTTGCCACTCAAGATGTCAGTACCATGGGTGGGGCATCTCTTATTCCCTTGAACTTCTTGGGGTTCCAAGTTGGCTATAGCACCCCGAGATTCATGGACTAACAGAATCTAAAGCGGGGATTAGAGGAAGGCAGACAGGAAGCAGCGCAACTCTTGTGAGCTTTTTCATTTCTCAGAAGGAAAGACTTTTCCAGAAGTGCTGCTGAAGATTTCACCTTATGACACATCAGCCAGAAGGGAGTCACATGTTTGCTTCTAAATGCAGTGGAACTTGGGAAAATGAGACTTTTTCTTCTTTGTTAGGGGGACTTCCTAACTTCTTAGGAAGATGTGGGTCAGGAATGAGTCAACCAGCAATATTTCCCCAAACACCTGTGTGCTAGGTACACCTGTGTACAGAGTGATTGGGTATGGACCTGGCCCTTAGGGATACACATGTGCTCGTAGGTCATATGGAAAGAGATCATGTGAAAACTGGATTTTAGACACTTGACGGGGAGGAACCATATATACTGCTAGTCTAAGAAGCCTTTCTGGGGGCAGTGACATATACATGAATTACTGTGAGATAGTATAGGGTTTTGACTTAAGTCAAGGCAACCAGATTAATTGAACAGTTTGCACAGAGACATAAGTATTGGAGGTTCAGGTTTAGATTTTTTTTTTTTTTTTTTTTTTTTTTTTTAGTTTTGAACATTTGGGTTTAGGATACCTACAGTAAGAGGCAATGTAACAGGGAGGGGAGTGAGATCTGAGTGTAGTTTATTGCAAATATAATGCCAGGTAAAAGTATTTGGGTTTTACTCTGGTGTAAATGCTAAGAGTTTTAATATCTGGTCCTCCCTGGTGGCTCAAGGGGTTAAGTCTCAGTACTATGAAGCTATCGGCAGCCACTACAGCATGCGTTTGATCCCAAACTGGGGAGCTTCCCACATGGTGCAACAGACCTCTCCTGTCTCACCCACTGTTCCCCTCAGCAGTGTATTTTCAGTTAATCTGCCTGTTCTGCTTTCCACTCTGTCTCTGGTGACTCCCCTTACTCCCTACCTCCCCCCCACACCTCTGGCCTACACACCAGCTCTTATATGCATAAATAAATAAAATAAATCTTAAGAAAAAGAGTTTTAATATTTATATCTCTGCATAGATGTTAAGGTTATGAGTTAGATTGTCATAAAGTGCTCCCCCAGTCCCACTATTTCTTTAGATCTAATGATAGATTTGCCATCACGATTTAGTCTGAGTTTTTGTGGCTCTGTTCCTCCATTCAACCAGTTGGCCCAGGCTTCCCCCAATTCTCTGCTTGATTCTGTTAAAGGTAGAGGCAGGGTGACACTGGTATGCCTGCCAGCTTGCCAGCTTCCACTTTCTTGACCTTCATGCTTTCCATCAGGAGCATAAGAAACAGCTCTGCTCTCTACCTGCTTCTCCACAAAGAAGGCGTGTCCAAGCAGGGCCTCCGTTGCAGGCTTCATTGTGATTTTTGTTAACTCTGCCACCTCATGTAACTCACAGACATTTTGTACCTTTCTGCCGTACATCCTCCTTGGACTCATTGGCATTTTTTGCCAGTCTCAAAGATTCTTTCTGCCACAGTCTGTGCTCCCAGCCTCATCCCCCAGCTCCCAGCATGCTTTTCGCCTTGTCCAGCACACAGAGCCCACCGAGCATACTCACTTGCTACAGCTGTTGTTTGCCTCGCCCCTGAACAGGTGCAATTCACCTCTCAAAACCCTTCTTAAGCATCATGCGTTTACTTTTTCTTATACTTTTTAGTTTGAAATAGTTTCAGATTTATAGAGAATTGGACCAGACTTTCCAGGTACCCTTTACTCAGCTTCCCCTAAGGTTAACTTCTCACATTACCACGGTACCGTGATCAAAACGCAGGAACTAACATTTGTATGTCACTATTGACTATAGACTTTATTCACATTTTACATAATTTCCACTAAGGTTCCCGCTCTGTCTGTGGACCCAGCCCAGGTTACTTTTAATCATCAAACTTCGTTAGTTTCTTCTAATAGTGATGTCCTCTCTTAAATCCCCCCTTCCCCCTTTCCCCTCTTTCCCTCCATCTTTCTTTCCTTCTTTTCTCCCATCTTTCTATTATCTTACTATTATCTTAAAGCACTGGTCAAGGTTTATTTTCTTTTTTTTTTTAGAGAAAAACTCAATATAGTTTGGGTTTGGGTGTGTGTGTTTTCTTCTGTTGATTAGGCTGAAGTTGGATGGGTTTGGGTGAAGCAAACCAGAGGGGAGGTCCTTGGGGCCATGTCAGCGTGGATGTTCCTCTTCTGCTGCTCGCCCTGCTTATTTGGTTTTTCTGCCAGGTTTTTCTTTTCTTTTTTCTTTTTTTTTTTTAAAGATTTATTTATTTATACATACAGCTGGGGTACAGGCCAGAGGTGTGGGGCGGCGAGAGGGTTCACCAGAGAAAGAGCGGGGAGCAGAACAGGCAGATCAGAAATACACTGCTGAGGGGAGCAGCGGGCGAGGCAGGAGAGGTCTGCCGCACCATGTGGGATTCTCCCTGGCCGGGCGTCGAACTCGCATCGCTGCTGCCGACAGCTCCACAGCGCAGCGCTTAACCGCTGCGCCACCAGGGAGGCCCTCTGCCGGGTTTTTCTTTTTCCCCTTTCTCTATTCTGTTCGTTAGAAGTCAGGTCTATGGGGAAGGAAATGGGAATGAAGCTCCCCATCATGGGGGCGGGGGGGCGGCATAAGCCTGTCCTTTTCTTGACAGACCACTCCTGTCCCTCAAGAGTGCACTCCTTTGTCTTCTTCCACTAAACAATGGACTCCCAGAGTCCGGGGCCACCTCTAATTCGTCTCTTTCCTCAGAATTTGGTGCATGATAGATTCTCAGCAATCAGTTTGACCCAAACTTAACCTCTCCCAAATATGTTTCCTTTAGCCTGCCGTGACCTTGGGAGACCTCCACAAGAGGGGCTGGTGGCTGGGGGACTGGGTCTTTGCCTCTTGTCTGCTGCCTCTGTGCTCGAGCTTACCATTTGGATTTGAGGACAGAAGATAAAATCCTTTTTGACCCAGGTGCCTGATGATCAATGGGCTTCCCGGCATGCTTCGCCGCCCCCGCCTTGCTCTCTCGGTGGCACCAGTTGCTACTCGATAAATCCATAAAGAGACAACTCAATTGTTTTGACTTTCGTCCACCTTTTCTGGCGATTCTTCTTTTCCAAGTTAATGGGGCAGAGGGAGGGGAGGCGCACTGTTAGACTACATATGCTTTCTTTTGGGGGAGGGCAAGTGCCTCTATGTGCTGACAGGATCATAAAACATGAATTAAGGGATCAGTTGTTAATGAAATGCTCCAACCTAATATCATAGCAGTGAAGCCCGTAGTTCTGAACATTGTGTTTGGCACTTGGAAAATCAAAGCTTAGATGTCTTTCCCTGCCTCTTTGTTTTCTGTAGTGAACCTGGAACGTCCTAAAGCAGATTTTTTAAAGCTCTGGTCCACAATAAGTGTGGACAAATGCTTACCCACACCTAAACACACACAGACACAACCCCTTTGGACATTCAAAGCCCATGCTCTGAGCTGCTTCCCAGCAAATAGACCCACTTCTTGTGCCTCATCTAAACATCCTGACTGTATCTGACCACAGAACAGCTTATTTTCTATTAATGCCATAGGGGTCTATGAAACACATTTTGGGAGAAACACATGTAACTGAAACTGCACAGAATCTTCTCGAGCATGTCTACATAGACCAAAAGTGGCAAATTGAAGTAAGAATTACCAAGTTAAAAGGGAGATGTAGTTCAAGGCCTGAGTTCAATCCCCAGCCAGGGAGCTGACCCACATGGCGCAGCAGACCTCTCCTGTCTTGCCCATTGCTCCCCTCAGCAGTGTATTTCAGTAGATCTGCCTGTTCTGCTCCCCACTCTGTCTCTGGTGAATCCTCTCACCCCCTGCACCCCTGGCCCACACTCCAGTTCTTCTACACACACACACACAAAAAGGAAGATGCAGCCAATCACCAACATTCTGTTTTTTCCTCATTTGTCTCATTTCTTTATCAGAGTGGTGCATTTTAGATTGAACTACCTGGAAAATTGCCTTGAATCCCTGTTTCATTTTCTTTTTTTTGTTCAATCATTTAATCCTCCCCACCTCAGGAGCAGGGTTGATCTGAACTCCCAGGCCTGAGCTGAGCAGGCCTCTCCAATTACCGACCTATTTATTTCTAAATGGATTATGTTCCTCTCTGATTTTAAGGTTGGTGTGGTGTTGGTTGAAAACATTAAAAATAATGAGAATGTAAGTTATGTGTAATCTTCTGATCTGGTAATAGATTCTCTGATTAGCATTTTTTCGTTTCCTCTGGATTCCAGCTAAGCAGCAGGCACAGGGCTTTGGAATATAAATTAATACGCCATTTTTGTCTTGAGAAAGCTGGGCAGATCTCACCTCAGTCCCTGGGCCTTTGCTGTCCTTTAGCACATGTGCCCTTGTCATCTGGTGCTGAGGGTTTTGCCCAAGAGGTGTGAGGTCAGATGCACCTTTTTGTTCCCTTTTTAGCAATTCACACCTTCCCTGCTCCCAGGAGCCTCTGCTGTCTTTGTGTGGTTAGAGTCACTATTTTCTCACTTTTTATGTATTTCTTATTTCCAGAAACACGTAATGTTTTTACATATAAAAGATAGCTGAGGAGCGTGGGTAAAGGGAGTTGCCCTAGATGAGGCAGAAACCTTTCTCACTGGCTGTGTGATCCTGAGCAAATTGTTAACTGCTCTGAACTGTGGTGGACTCCTTTAGGCAAGGGGACCAATGAGGAAACCTAGGTGGGGTTGTTGTGAGGATGTAAGGCATTCCCATGCACAGTGAAGAGCTGGTTCTTGAGGGCCTCCCTGGTGATGCAGGGGTAAAGTCTTAGCACTATCAAGCTATCGCCAGCCACTGGAGCATGAGTTTGATCCCCGGCCAGGGAGCTTCCCACATGGCGCAGCAGACCTCTCCTGTCCCGCCCGCTGTTCCCTTCAGCAGTGTATTTCAGCATATCTGCCTGTCTGCTCCCCACGCTGTCTTTGGTGAATCCTCTCAACCACTGCACCTCTGGCCTACACCCCAGTTCTTGTATGCATAAATAAATAAAATAAATCTTTCAAAATAAAGAGCTGGCTCTTGAAACAGGAACAACCTCTAGGCTGGTGGTGAGGGTGGGCGAAATACAGAACCTCAACGTGCTTCCGTCATGGTGAAGAGCCACCTTTAGCTGAGCCGCCTAGGATTCCACGTAGTACTTCTGGAAGTATGTCAGAAAACAAAAGCCTGCCTCTCCATGGTGCTAGTCCCGATGTATCCCCACTGCCAACTCTCTTAATGATTTTTGGAGAAACTTTGCATGTGCTTTTTCTTTCTGATGTCACTGCCGTTATTTCCCAATAGTTTCCACTCTTGGTCTCCTGGGCTGTGTGCGGGTTCACATGGGCCACGAATGCAGCTGGACACCCTTCAGGTTCAAGGTTGGCTGTAGACTAGCACCTCTGACAAATCCAATGAGGATTAACCACCTCTGACTCTGGTCAGTTACCATATGTTTCATTTTCCCCAAGAATCAAAAGGGATGCCTCTGAACTGAGCGCAGATGACATGGCAGTAGGGTGTTTAGTTACCGACAAGTCTCCCCATTCATTCCTCATAACAGCCGCACACATGCAGGTGATGGTGTCCCCATTTTTCAGACAATGAAAACTAAGTTTGAAGAAGTTTAGTGAATGAGTCAAAGTTGGCCATGATGGGATTCGAACCCGAGTCCCTGTGACTTCAATACTCCTATGCTGTGTATATCACCTTGACTGAGGGCAGATTCATTCACATCACTGGCAAAAGGAGATGGAGGAGGAAATCTGTGTACCTCAATTACTCCTTCATGTAGGAAGGATGAACGCTTTTCTTTTCATATTTAAGTGCTTATTTCTTTTTCATGGTTTGTCAGTAAACCCAACCTCTGTTCTTGGCTTGGTCTCAGTTTCCATGTGTGCAGAATGAAAGGTCTGGGAAATTCTTCCTGCACTAAGGTAACAGGATTCTGGGAAATGAGCTTAGGTGATGACTTGGAGTCTGGGCAGGTGTATGCTCTCTAAATAGGTGGTCAAGTTCAGGGTTTACAGGCTGGAGAGATGCTGGCTCTACTTGAGTAGCTAGCTAGTAAATGCTATGTTGGTTGTGCTGTTACCGGTCTTCTGTGCCTTACCATGTGTAGATATCTGCAAATCCTTTTGTAAAACAACCAAAAATCTGGTGGAATCACACACTACACAAGTGCACTTTTAGTATTGACAATAAACCCATGGAGCAGGTCGCTGGGCCAATTTCATAATGCTCCTGTTAGGCAAACAGGATTAGACTAGGTACATATTGGAAGGTTCTAGGTGTCATCCTTCCCTGTTCCCCTTCCCTTTCTCTGCCCATCAGTTTACTTAAATTGAAAAATGAGCATTAAAATACAGGCTAGAATGGGATCACAAGAGACCTGCATAGCAGATGGAAGGAACTAACGAATAGGAATAAAAAGGTATAAGAGGAGAGAGAACTGCAAAACAGGCTGTTGGTGATGGAGAGAGGAAGCAGAGGGGATGAGATAGAAGAGATAAAGAAAGTTCAAAGTGAATGGAGTAGGAAGCATGCATGTTTTGTGAAGCAGTCTTTTGCTTTTCACATGACTGACTTTTCATCCGTCTTCTCCTCCAGTTTAAATGCCACCTCCTCTGAGAAGCCCTCCCAGACTACCTTCTCCATAGGAACCCCTGCCTCAGTTATTCTCTATCATTATATACCATTCATGTTCTCAATGACATTTAACACTATTTGTAACCTTAGATTTTATTTATTTATTAAATTTTAATGATGGGCTGCCTATGTTTGAAAACCTGGCTCTGTTACCTACCAGCTTTGTGACCTTGATCAAGGTCATCATATCTTGAATCACAATTTCCCCATCTCTCATCTAGGGATTTTTTGTGAAGATTAAGGAGTTGACTAGGTCTTAAGCTCTTGGATCTCTGCCAGGCTCACAAGACCAGTGCCGTTCAGGGCATGACTGAGTCACACTTGTTTAAATCTGTTCCCCCCTCCTGTTATCAACCCATAAGGGCAAGGACTGTACCCGTTTAGTCTCAGCTGAACACTCTCGGGACCTCATCTACATCTGACTTGTATTAAATACTCAACATACACCGGTCGCATGAATAAAAACAAATGTTAAAAAAAAATTGCAAAGGAAGAGTGAGCCCCAAGAACTGGCCTTGCAGAGTGGGGGCCTCATGCAGTACAGTGTTGGTGTCCAGCAGCCATTTCCTGGTCTCCTTGGAACTGCAGAAAACACAACACGGAGGACAGATGTGGGGTGCTTTCTCGTGCTGATGGGCCCTGCCACTGTAACCCCAGCTCCCTTAGGATGTGCCATCCCTTCCTTTAGCTACCACCTGTCCATGCCCGAGGGGAAAAACGACCCCCACTCTTGGACAGGCTGCCCGAGTCAGTGTTGCTCTCCACATGCTGGAGAAGAAACATAAATAAAACTAATTTATGTTTGGATGAAAAATACAGTGGGGCCCTTAGGAGAAATGAGCGAGGGGAGGGCAAGCTCACATTAGTATGGCACACGCTCCCTCCACGAGCTGTTTCCCTCCCCTGCTCTCCTCCTGCCTCACCCTTTTCATTACTCTTAGGTCTAGAGTTGAAATCCATGTTCATTCTTTTCTCCTTCCTTAGCTGGAGGCTCAGGGATGAAGAAATGA
Organism: Scalopus aquaticus; assembly: GCA_004024925.1. Taxonomy (NCBI): domain Eukaryota; kingdom Metazoa; phylum Chordata; class Mammalia; order Eulipotyphla; family Talpidae; genus Scalopus; species Scalopus aquaticus. The sequence continues at coordinate 16,051 of PVIJ01001039.1, read as the reverse complement.
AAACAAAATAAATCATCAAGGAGTAGAGGGAATTGCAGACAGGAAACACACAGCTCCCCAGACAGGGAGAGGGCTTGTGTGTGTGTCACTCTGCAGGGTGTGTGAATTGGGGTTGTGTGGGTACACACAAATGAACTCAGCCACCCCCCGGCACTGCTGGCTTCCCGAATCCAGGTCTCTTCCCCACATGTTGGTGGTGCTGAGAATTAGCTCAGCTCTTTTTCTTTTGGGGTTCCCAGGGCCTAGGGATGAATGAAGCTGGGGAGGGAAACAGAGTCTCTGGGGTTCCAGCTTGTTTTGGCTTAGGATATATCACCATGTTGCCTGCGCTTTCATCAGCCCTGCACATGGCATCGTAGCTCCCCAGCCTGCCTGCAGGATTCATTTCCATGTGTATAGGGCTTTGAAGTCTTATTAACTCTGCCATGGCATACAGTTTAATTTTCTCCTGTTAATGTTGCTTTTGGAGATGGGTTTTTTCCTCCATGTGTTTTTGTACATGTGGATGGTTTTGCGGTTTCACCGGCTTCCTTTGTGAGCTCTCTCTCTCTCCCCACCGCCCCCCTGGCTGAGTCTCCCTCTCCCTCCCTGTTCTGTATGTTTCTCTACTAGAACTAATGATGGGGCCACCTTGGGAGTTGCTTTTCCTGCTTCAGGAATTACTGGAGTAACATCTAAGACAGGGACACTCTGAGTGGTATTCTCTGACTAGTTCTAGCCCTTCATCACTCCTCTTTCCCTTTCCTTTTTGTTTCCCCCTTCATTCTATCCTTTCTGCTTTCCTCTATATCTTCGTCACTATTTTTCTGTTTTTATCTATTCTTTGCTCAGTCATTCATCTATTCATAGAACCAAGAATGAGGCTGAGTGCAGGAGGAGTTCAGGAAGAGCAGAAAGCCTGAGTTCAGCCTTCAAATAAGGTTCATTTAAGGAGGAAAGCTAAAGATGGTATAGAACTAATTTATGCAGGCTAGAATGTGCTTAAGAAGAGGCAGTGAACAGGAGAGTAGAGAGTATAGACTGTTAAGAACTGGGATCCTGGGGCCTCCCTGGTGGCGCAACAGACTAAGCGCAGCGCTGTAGAGTTGTTAGCAGCTGCAGCATGAGTTCAATGCATATCAGCATCTGCGGTGCAAGTTCGATGCCCAGCCAGGGAGATTCCCACATGGCGCAGCAGACCCCTCCTGCCTCAGCTGCTGCTCCCCTCAGCAGTGTACTTCAGTAGGTCTACCTGTTCTGCCCCCCCATTCTGTCTCTGGTGAACCCTCTCACTGCCCCACATCTCTGGCCTGCACCCCAGCTTGTATGCATAAATAAATAAATCTTAAAAAAAAAAAAAAAAACGGGCCTCCCCGGTGGCGCAGCGGTTGAGTGCTGCGCTGTGGAGCTGTCAGCAGCGGCGACGCGAGTTCGACGCCCGGCCGGGGAGAATCCCACATGGTGCGGCAGACCTCTCCTGCATCGCCCGCTGTTCCCCTCAGCAGTGTATTTCTGATCTGCCTGTTCTGCTCCCCGCTCTGGCTCTGGTGAACTCTCTCGCCGCCCCACGCCTCTGGCCTGTACTGCAGCTTGTATGTATAAATAAAAAATAAATCTTTAAAAAAATATTAAAAAAAAAAAACAAAAAAACAAACCTGGGATCCTGGAACCATAGATGTGGTTGTGCCTGGAATGCCCTTTCCACCTTTTGCTAGATGAGTAACCTTGGGCATGTGGCTTAGCTTTTCAAGTCTCAGTATTCTAGTGTATAAATTGGGTGACAGTAACAGGATCTGTCTCACAGGATCTGTATTTTGGTTTGTGCTGGTATTTATTAAAGTGTTAGTACAGTGCCTGAGCCTTAGAGCTGCACAAGTCTTATCTATTGTTACCACTTTTCAGTGACTTCATGGTATTTCAGCTAATGAGTTCTGTGAGTCTCTCCCAGGGAAAAGTGAGTTTCTGAGGTAGCCCCAGAAAGCTTCTTGGATGAGTTATTTTCAAACTGATACTGAGGGGTAAGTAGGCTGAATGTGGGGTGGGCGCTGAGTGTAATTCTAACAAGGAATATGCGGGAGCAAAGTGACTAAGGTGCCTTGGGCATTTTTCCTTATATCTATAGACCTTAAAAACCTTCGGATATATCTTTGTGCAGCCTTAAAATTTGCAGTGTGGTGGGTAAAATATTTCCACTTTCCCCTAAGACATCTCTATCCTAATCCCTGAAATCACGGATATTACTTTACATGGAGGAGAAGTCTTTGCAAATGTCATTAAGTTAGTGGTCTTGAGATGGGAGATTATCTTGTATTATCTCTAAAAGTAATCAAAAGCATCCTGCTAAAAGGAACACCGGACATTTGACTTTAGACAAAAGGGGGAAAGGCTGTATGATCACAGAGGCAGAGCTTGGAGTAATGTGCAGTAATGTGGGTGCAAAGGAATGCCAGCAGCCACCAGAAGCTAGAAGCAGCGTAGGATACAGTCTGCCCTAGAACCTCAAGAGGGAGCCCTTGAGGCCCCCTTCTGACACCTTGATTTTGACCCAGTGAGACTGATGTTGGGCTTAGGACCTCCAAACATGTGCGAGTCTAAATTTCTGATGGTTTGGGCCTCTCTCTTGGCCCAGTGGGTTGAGTCTCGGCCTCTGGAGCTCAATGCAGCATGAGTTCTGTCCCCAGCCGGGGAAATTCCCACATCGTGCAGCAGACTTCTCCTCACCCGCTGCTCCCCTCAGCAGTGTACTTCATTGGATCTGCCTGTTCTGCCCCCCCGCTCTCTCTCTGGTAAATCCTCTCACCACTCCATATCTCTGGCCTACACCCCAGTTCTTGTGTGCATAAATAACTAAATCTCATAAATAAATAAATAAATAATAATAAAAATTTCTGATGGTTTAAACCATTAACTTGGTAATAATTTCCTATAATGACCGTCGAAAATGATTAGAAACAATAACACTATCAGCGTGTATTTCATCCCAGCACAGAAAGGCCCCTTAGTAGTTACTCTGTCCCTGTGTAGAAATGAAATGACAGTGGACAGGACTCCTGTTGGCTGCTGCTTGTTTCTTGAAGCATTGTATCCTTATCAGCAATCCTTACCTTGTTGTGTCTATGGTGAGAGGGAAAGAGCAAACCTGATGAGAAGCTAGTCAGAAAAGAGCTGTCCAGCAAACCAAGTTTCTGAAATTCCCATGCTGCTTCCCTCTGTGGTTTGGCAAAATATCCTCAGACTGGACCCCAATGACATTCAGACAGCAGGTTCTTGCTGTGTTCCATGATGCCTTGCGGTTCTCCAGAGAAAACTCTGGAGGTGGGACATGGATATAAATGGGAGTTCTGTCCCCCATGCCCATTTCATACATGCTCTCATTTGTTAGGTGTGTTCTATTTCTATATATATTCCTATAGATTATCTCTGTATTTCTATATATGCTTCTATTTCTGTGTTTGAAGAAATGATCATGTTCCTAAAGCAATTTGAAAACTACCATATTACATATCAAGTCTATCCTGCTCACTTTGTAGGAGGAAAATGACTTAGGTTCTTTGTAAATTTTAGGGGCAGTTCTAGGGGTTCAACTTGAGGTCCCTGAGCTCCTCTTCTGGCAGGAAACCTGACTCTAAAGCCACAAATTCACCCATAGAGGAGGGCAGTTCAGGGGTAGGAGTCCCTTTGGGATGCTCCAACTCATGGCTAAGTCAGTGCCTTTCCACCAGGTTTTCCCTGTGCTTGCCCCATTCAGTGAAACTGTCCCAACAAGCATATGTCATTTTTATTTTGTTTTTAGCCTCAGTTTCAGCAGGGCTAAGTGACTTGCAGCTAGAAGAGGCAGAGTGGGGGCTTCTAGCTGTTGGCCACCTGGCACTCAGCTAATATGTTCTTCTATTGCAACCTGATCGTTGCATTCTCAGAATGGAAAGGCCTTTGTGGGTGTGGCCCATTCAGGGACCTGAACTCTATTAATGATACTTAATGAATAGCCATGTGATGCTTCGTTATATATGGTATGAAATAGACATGCTAAAAATGATCTCTCCAACCATGGAAAGGGGTGGTATTTGACCAGATCTCCACTTAGCCAGCCACAAGAAAATAGCTATGGTGATAGCTGCAAACTTGGGTCCACACTTCAACTTGAGTCAAACAGCTCATATATTCTTGTTTGCCTAAATGAAGGATGCACTCAAGCAATTGAAAACAACTTCTGGGACGATCTGGTTCCATTACCCCTAATGGAATCGGGTGGCTGTTGTGCACCGTGTGTGTTTATACTTTGCAGAAACAAGACGGGATTTTCCCATTATTCTGTGGATGGATGAGACGTGAAATGAACTCCTCAGAGACCTCTCACACTGTCACAATAGAACTAGTGAGTCACTTTAGAAGATTGGAGGAACAAAATGCATGTTTGGTTCCTGGTTTGTAGCCTCCTGCATCTTCTATTCCTTCCTGTCCATGAATTTCTTTGCCTCTCTACCAATAAGTTGGTCAACAAAAAGTCCCTATAAAGAAGCCCATGTGAAAGGATTTGCTTTGCTGATTAAGGAAATGTCACTGCCACTTGAAACACAAAGAAGCCGCTCAGAACTTGGCATTGTCTTTCTCCCAAGTGTCTGCTGCATTACTCCTTGGCTTTTTTTTATTTCCTTTTCTTCCTCTTTTTGTTTTCTTAACCTGCTGCTCGCAAAGAACAGGCAAGTTTCTGCCTCTAGCTCAGAGGCTGTGTCTGCCTCTGTCTCTCACCATCTGTCTGTGTATCTCTGTCTCTTGTGTGTAAAAATGTTTTGGCAGATCATTCCTATCTCAGTGAATAAAGTGCCCATGACAGAGCGAAACGCAGCGACCAGAAAAGAAACTATTTGATTCATGAACATTTACTCTCTCCCGGGTCCATTTCTACCTGGACTATTTCCTTCTTTCTTTCTGTCCTCGCTTTTATTAAGTTGTTTTCTCCTCCGAGCATGACATGAGATTTCCTTGCTCAAGGACTTTAAGGCACACAAAATGTCCCATCTCATAGAATGTGTGATCGCTGTGGTTCCGAGGGAGCATGGAAGCTTGAATGCCCTGCATCCCCCACTCCGACCTTAATCAAGGATGCCCTTGGGTATGTACACAAGCTGCACCGTAGCACAACTGCTTTACGGCTGGTCTATTCCTGCAGTCCCTCCGGGTGGCGGGAGGCACAGGGCTACACAAGCCCCCCGGGGGTTACCTAGCAGGGATCCAGCCTGGCTATGTTGCTGACAGGCAAACCAAAGCACAGAGGGATGAAGACACTTGCCCGGTGTCACACGTCATACCTGGTGAAGCTAGGACCTCTGCCCTGGCCTCCTTGATTTCCCCCATTCCACCTCAACACACAGACGTAAGGGGAGGGTGTGTCTTGTAAAAATATTAACATTATAGCATGTGTTGTGCTTACAGTTTATATTGAGAGCTTCTCTACCCATTGCCTCTTTGGACGATGGTGGCAGCAAGTGTGTGAGAAAAGCTAAGACTCCATTAACCTCTCCTTTTATTTACAGAGGCAGGAAGTGAGGAGAGGAGAGCTGTCCTGGGTAACAGAACCTGTCTGCAGGGCAGAACCTGTCTCTTCTGTTTCACGCTTCTCTAGCTGCTGTTTTAGCTTCAGCCCCGGAGGGCTTAACATGGTGGAGACCGGTGACCTTGGGGCAGTTGACTGATAATTTAGAGGAGGAGGAAGGATTTAAACAGTGCACAGGCATTTTCTTCTACCACCCTGCTTCCTACCAGCCCAATACCCCCCACCCCAGCTATACCTCCCTGCTCTCCAAGTCACTTCTCTGGCACGGAGCGGGGGGGGGGGGGTGCAGGTGGAGCAAGGGGTGGCTCTCTCTGGAGAATAGTCATTTCTACTTTCTCTCCAGGGCCAAAGGTTTCTCTCTGAGTCCTGCATTTTCCTCAGCAAACCTCAGGTCTCATCTCAGTAAAATACGAAGCGTCAGGTAGGGTCTTCTCTCAATATTTTGGTGAAAGAGAACTTTTTGGACTTAACGGATCAGTGCATTAAAATCCATAAATATTTGATCAACATCAGGTCCTGGGAGAGACTCTTGCTAGAATAGCTGAGTGGTGGATATGTCCCTCTCTCCTCCCCTCTCCTTCTTTCTTTACCTTCCTCCTCCCCTCACCCCAAACATTTGGGTAATCTATTTACTAATGAACTCAATATTAATGTATCCATTTTTCTCTGTTAATGTCAGATTTCATTAGGAAATATGGGAGGCCTGACATTAATTGTATGAAAAATGTGTCTCAGGAAAGCTGTTGGGTTCTTGCTTCTTAACAATGAAAAAGTTTCTCCAGAAAAACCATGGTGTTTTTCTGATGGTCTGATGATGTGGAAATGTAGCAGCAAGAGACTGTGTGTGTGTGTATTTGTATGTACATGATATGCATGCAATTGTGTATGCACACATGCACATGTGTCCGCACACGTGTTTGTGTATATATGTGCATGTGGTTGTATATGCATGTTTGTATCTGTGTGCATGTGCATTGGTGTTTATGTATGTGTGTTTGTGTATGTATGTGCAGGTATGTACTTGTTCATATGCGTGTGTGCGCGCACATGCGTGCACGATACCTCAGTGGCTCTTTTGGAGTGAGAGAGGGTTGGCTTGCCTCCTCCTGCCTCTACAGTACAGGTTCCATCTATCTTGCCAGTCTCAGCTCGGATGTGGCAGGGAGGAAAGAGCACTTATTGTAAAATTAAGTTCCTATCCTTATTCTGCTCCTTAAATTTCCTGTAACTTGGAACAAAATCAGCTCCCTTCTCTGAACCTCACTTTCCTCATTGGCAATATGGGAAATACTAATACCAATCATTAAGAAAAACTGGGGGTTTGGCAGTTTTGTGGGCAGGTACCCAGAAATGCCTGAATCCGGTCATGCCCATCTGCTCTCCTGGGGGATCCAGGATGACCTGGAAGATACTTTGCATCTTTTTTTTTTAATTTTTTTTTTTTAATTTTTGCAGAGAACTGGGCTGTAGGCCAGAGGTACAGGGTGTGAGAAGATTAACCAGAGACAAGTGGGGAGCAGAACAGGTGGATTTACTGAAATATGCTGCTAGGGGAGCAGCAAGTGAGACAGGAGAGTTCTGGTGTGCCATATGTGGGTTAGCTGGGGATCAAATCAGGCCTTAGTAGTGGTGATAGTGATAAAACCTAACCCCCACGTTACCAGGGCTGCCCGTTAGGGGAGGAGGTTGGGAAGAAACCAGCAGTGCAAGTAGCTGTCCAACTGGGGTCAAGCTGTCCAATGTTCCCTGTCCTCACCTTGCAGCCAGTCTAGAATCAGTCTAGGTCTAGATCCAGTCTAGGATCTGACGCTCACCTGGTTGGAGAAAGAAAGCAATTGCAGCTGGGTGACTGAGTTGGCTCCCCAGCTGTGAGATCAGGAGGAGGAGACAGGCACATTCATTTCAGTGATCCCTCCTGCAAGTGGAGGTGATCCAGTCATTGCTTTTGGTGTCATCAAGCTATTTAAGAGCTGAAGTCTGATGGATTAGTAGCAGCGATGGGGGAGGAGCCTAAACTCCTTCCCCTCTATATGTCTTATAATGATTGATTGATCTCATTGTTAACAGTAAAACAATAAATGAAAAAATGTCTAGTTTGATGTCTGACACATTGGATGTTCAGTAAATAAGAGGACTTCTCCACCATGAAGTCTACTCTGATATCCCCTTAGACTTTTTCTGAATACACATGGCCAGATCTGTGTCTTTCTTGCACTAATGCTTTTATCACTTTTTTCATCTCAGAGTATGTTGTGAATATCATCTATTTTTTCAAGTTGTTGTGAACCCCTTAGGGCCAGGACCCTATGTATGCCCAACACTAGAGAGATGTGAAAATGTTTTTTGGAAATATTTGAAGATGCATGGAAAGGTGAATGGATGGATAGAATAAAATGTATGGGTAGGAGCTATGGGCTTGGGAGTGCCTGTAAGCTCAAAGAAAGGGGTGCTTAGGCACAGACCTAAGGGAATAGAGGTTAAGTGAACTTGTTTTGTTTGGGGAATTAAGAGATTGGGGAGACACATTCATTAAGATCATCTTAAATAGAGGACTGGTTCAGGAAATCCGATGTCCTAAAGGATAATTTGAATAGAAAATCATAATTAAAAATAATCAAATATTGTAAAGAGGACTGGCAATCCACTTTCCCATTTGCAAAATGGGAATTTTTCTTAGCCCTGTTTTTTTCCTACATAGTCCAAGAATGAGAGGATGATTAGGAAGTCATGTGAAATTATAGAGATTGTGAAATTATAGATAAATGGTAGATTTTCAATTCCCTATTTGTTTCCTATGAATAAGAACAGAATTAGGTTCAGATAAATTATGAAATATGGATTTTTTTGTAACACTTCAGCTGTGTGAGGGAAGATAAACCTTTAGGTAATGCCCATTAGATTAACAGCTGGGGGTCTTGAATACCCACTCAGCCCCCACTCTCATGGCTTGGAGATTGATGCTTAGTGGTGTGAGCTCCGATCTCCCCTTGACCTTGCACTCACTCAGCATACTGTACGCAATGCTTCCATTTAAAACAGGCTCTTGTGTATTATTTGCACAGTAGTCTCCTGCTCTCCTCCTCCCCCCCTACCGAGTTGCTTCATTTCCTGATAGCTCCATCACCAAGAGGGAATCTCAGTAGTGAAAATCACACATGTTGGAGTTGGGCAAATGGACAGCCTATTTTAAAAAGGGTTTCACCTCTAGAAAGACTGTTTCTCTCTAATACTCAGTATCTCTCTATCCTCAATATCCTCATCTGACAAATGGGTATACTACTTTCTCTTGCAGGGGTTATTAAAAGACTGGAATGTAGTAATTTTTGCTGCTCAGGACTGTGCCAGCAGTGATCGCACACACAGTCTGGTGTAGCGTGTTCTCTGCAGTAGAGAAATGAAAATGACCTCTCTTCCTCACTCCTTGTTCAGCTTCTCAACAATTTTTAGGAGGGTTGTAATGTGCTGGAATTTTGCATCTCTAGAACCCAGAAAGCCATGCCCTGCACAAATTATTTTCACTAATTGTTATTAAGAGAGCCATTTACCTTATATCGGCTCCCATCCTCTGTGACCCCATCTGTAAAATGGGGACACCTCTTTTCCTGGTCATTTGTAGCTAAGAGCAGGGGGACAATACAACTATATGTGATTCTGTGGATCCCTCACATTAAATGTGATTTGCATATACGTATTTTTAAAACCCATCTTCATTAATTCGATGTTCACATTTATTTATCCTCATTCATTCCTTCATTCATTCACTCATTCATTCATTTATATTACTCCTCTTTCCAAAAATAATGTTAGAGAGCTTATTTCTTCATGCAAATCATGACAGCAGACACAGCCACAGCTAGGGGAGAAAATGGAAGCTTCTTACTTTCCAGGATATATCTAAATGGGTTTTGCCTTTCTCGTGAAATTCACCCATTGTCACAGAACCCTTCACGGTGGAGAATACTTCCATTCTGGGAGGGCAACATCACATGCACCTCTGAGGGTACAGACTCACAGGAACTTGCAGCTTCCAGTAGGTCCCAGGGCCCGGGCATCTGGAAGTGAGAGGCGTCTTCGGGAACCTGGTTTGGTGCTTGCCAAGCAATGAACATGGGCCAGGCACAGCATAAATGTGAGATAGCGTGATTTACTCTGACCCAGGGGCCGGGATGGGCTTCTTTCTGCAGCGGAGAGGATGTTAGGACTACAGGGAAGTTCTGCAAAGGCTGATTGCCCCAGGGTTCCCATCTCCCCGAAGCCCTGACTTCCCCTTTTCACCTCTTGAGGAACTTTCCTTATTTCTTCTGAGATCTCCCCAGCTGAATGTCAAAGAAACAAAGAGCCAATTAATCCGGGCACAAGGCGGGGTGGAGGTTAATTTCTGTAAAAGATGAGTGACATCTTACGAATGGATTATTCCCCGTGCAGCCTCTCGGGAGCGTTGAGTGCACATGTACAAACACACACAAACATGCACACGCGCACACACATACACACACATTCTCACTCATTCTCACTCACTCACTCACTCACACACTCACATGTCATATATGTACCTCCTTCTGACTCTCATCGTGCCCTGTGTCTCCTGCCTGAACCCTTCTTTATAGACAGAGAAAGGAGCAGATTTCTGTGTGCCTAGAGGTCTTTTTTTTTTTTTCCCTTCTCTCTTTCCAGACCTCCTGCCTCCTTAAGCTGCCTACATTGGCTGCCAATTTGTTCAACGAAGCTGTCGTGTGTTGTTAATATTGTCAGGATTTATGAACATTGCTAACTGTGTGCCTGGAATAATTTCTTTCTCTTTTCTTTCTTTTCTGTTCCTATCCAAAGAGCAGCATGGAAGGGGAGGGCTGAGGTTCAAATGCCAGTACAAATGGATGTGAACTCAGTCTTAATTCTGACCCTGATAGGCTGTGTGATCTTGGGAAAGTCCCTTTTCCTCTCTTGCTCTGAGTTCTTCAGCTGTATTAACAGATGGGGTGATTTTTTTAAGGGCTCTTATGACACCAGACTTTTATAAATGGACTGATTTAAAGGGTTTATTATTTAACGAAGAGTAAGAGTGTAAGAAAACCCATTCACCTTTTGAGCCTCTATTTCCCCACCAATGAAACAAATAGAGATGAAGTTAAAGCTGCCTTGCAAGTTGCAATTTCCTATGGAGACTAATGGAATGGCTTTTCTATAGTCTGGGTGCAATGCCAACTCTTGGCAAACAGAGTCGTTAGGGGCCCTGTGTTCATTCCAAACACAGGATTCCTGTGCTCCAGGCAAATCTGTACCTAATTGAGGACTTTATCATTAGGCATTCTTAATAGGGGGTGTTTGTATTGTGTTCAAACCCAGTGCTTCCCAAACACAGGAGCTTAAGGTGGTGAAAACAATTCAAAAAATCATGACAATGTGGGAGATAACCAGTCCAATTTTCTTTCAACAAAAGATTAACTGAGTACCTACTATGTTCTGGCTACCATGGTTGATTCTAGGAAACCAGAAAAATCCAGTAAGGTCCTTCTGGAGCTTAGAGAGAATTGTAGACAATGAGTGAGTAAATACAGACGTGGTAAAATTTAAGATAGCAGTAAGGACTGTGAATAAAGCAGGGAAATGTGATGGAGTGCTCGGGGGGTGCTTGGTGGGGTGTATTAGAGAGAGTGTCATCAGGAGAACTCTGCTGGGAAGTGGCAGTTGAGCTGAGACTAGAAAAATGAGCCCAATGAGCCAGAGGAAGGTTTGTGGGGCAGCGTTCCCAGGCTGGGCAGTGCTGGCTGTGGAAGGAGAGCTTAGCAATGCAGCCTCAGTGGCGGGCACCAGGTGGGTAAAGAGAGCCAGCTGGGTGAAAGCAGATGATGGGGGATGGATGAAGGCAGGTGGGCTTGGCTTTGCTTATCAGCATGTTCTCCCCACTGTCAAAGGAAGCCCTGACATACCACATCTCCTGGAGTCGCGGTGACAGCCATTGTAAGGTGACCTTCGTTATCCCCATGTTGCGATAAAGTCCCAAAGAAGTGACTGGCTCTTCAAAGAAATGGCTGAAAGCCAGAACCTGAAAGCTGAGCTCCATGATTCCAGGTGCTGTGCTTCCACTGCACCCCCCCACCCCCCTGGGCAGTTGCAGCGAGGGCACGAGGCGCAACCACTTTGCGGGTCCTCTCCATCCTCTCACCCCTTGGGAGGGGAGTGAGTGACAGTGCAGTATCTGTTGGGGGCAGGAGTCTGGAAACCATGCCCATTACACCTGTTTTGTTGAAACACAGCCACACCCCTTTTGAATGTATTGTGTGTGGTTGCTTCCCACTACAATAGCCAAGTTAATTGCTAAGACACCATATGGCCTGCCAAGCCAAAAATGTTCACCATCTGGCCCTTTACAGAAAGCTTTGCTGACCTCTGGTTTGGAACATGGGTTGGTGAATGGGACTAAGTTCTCCAGCCTAATCTTCTTGCCTCAGATCATTAATCTGTGCTAAAAGGAATATGTGGTATGGAGGGGCAAGGAAACTGGCCCCCTGCCCAGCACGAAAAAGAACTTAACATGTTACTCAGAGAGACCTATTTTCCGTCTCCTGTCCAAATCATCTTATGTTTAAATTGGGCAAATTGGACAAGATCAAGGGCTTCCAAACTCTCTTAGCAGTATTTCCAATTGAAGTCTTATGTGGACTCCCAATATCTAAAATAGAATTTCAAAACTGCCCTCATTGAACCTCCCAATCTCCTTGCAATGACCCCTGAACCCTTCAGGGCATCTTTGGAGTGTGCACTTGGAGGGCAATTTGGAAATCATGAGATTAGATCATTTTAGAGTCTGTTCTGGCTCTCATGTGATGTGCATAACGAACTTGGGTGGGTAGTTCATCTATGGAAAATGTTGAGAAAATCAGTTTTCTTCTCTGAAAATTAAAATTTTCTTTGGTAAGAGAACATATTATTTTTTCCTCCCTGGTTCCCAGTTTCCTCTTTTGTGACTTGCAAACAGTTCTGTGAAATGCAAACCTGCATGCCTTACACAAAATCCTGAGAATTCAGTGAGGTGGCACATGCCAAGGGCCAGGTGATGAGGTGAAATAAGCAGGACTTGGGAACCTCCCAGACCTGGGTTCAGGCATCAATTTAAAAAATAGCTTTATTGAAATATAATTGCTATATAACTCACCCACTTAGATTATAGAATCCTATGGATTTTTGTATATTCATGGATATGTGCCCCCATCACCAGTCCTAGAACATTTCTTCACTGCAAAAAGAAAGCCCATATAGGGCCTCCCCGGTGGTGCAGCGGTTGGGCGCTGCACTGTGGAGCTGTTGGCCTCGGGCGATGCCGGTTCGACACCCAGCCGGGGAGAATCCCACATGGTGCGGCAGACCTCTCCTGCCTCGCCCGCTGCTCTCCTCAGCAGTGTATCTCTGATCTGCCTGTTCTGTTCTGTCTCTGGTGAACCCTCTCACCGCCCCACGCCTCTGGCCTGTACCCCAGCTTGTATACATAAATAAATAAAAATTCTTAAAAAAAAAAAGCCCATATAGATAAGCTGTCATTTCCCTAAGCAACAGCCATACATTTCATATAAAAGGAATCATAATAGATAGTATTTCATGACTCGTTTTTTTCACTTAGAATGATGTTTTCAATGTTCAACCATGCTGTCGTATATATCTGTAATTAATTCCCCTTTTTAAGGCTGCCTAATACTCCACCATATGGATGTACTTCATTTAGTTGATTGTTCATTACTATAGATTTTTGTATACTGGGGGGAAAGCATCAGCTCTTACCTAGGACAAGGAACTCAAGCTCCCTTAATCTCCATTTTCTCATCTGCTAAGCAGGCTAAGCCTGATGAGAGGGTAATAGGAAAGCAGAGTAAAACACCTTGTGTAGACTTTGATGCAGATAAATAGTTGTTTACCATTATGATGAGACAAAGCAGGTTCACAAAAAAGAAAGAATTTGCTATTTTTCTCACTTTCCTTTTTGTACTAATTCTAGGTACTCCTTAGTGGCTGCCCCCCAATATTAATGGGCCTTACATTTTTAGCTTTTAGGGTCCTATCCCTTTCAGACAGAAGCTGAGGAACCTTCCCAGTGAAGTCTGAAAGAAAATTACCATCTTAGAATATGTGTGAAAACTAAATGGAGCATGAATGGGTGGTTGTTGAGGAGAGAGGGACTACGAAGGCTGTAGAGAGAGGAAGGTAATTATCTTTCTGCTTTCCGGCTTTGAAAGGGCAAAGAGCTCCTTCTCAGTATATTTTGCAGCAAAAAATAAAATTTAACTCACAGACCTAGTTTTTTTTTTTTTTTCTTCCTTTCCATCTTTGATATGCTTTGGCTTAATCTTCAGAAGGCCCATGGGGAAGGCTTATCAGGACCATATTGGTAATTCATAATGTTCCAAGTATACACACACGGACACATCACCCATTCATTCTTCCGTTCTTTATCCAGCATTTACTAGGTGCCAATCATTTTGGCTAATATTGGTGGGTCGATATGTCAGTGAACAATATAGACACGTCTCTTCTTCCAGCAGGGTACAGGTCATCTCATTTAATCCTCAGAGCTCCACTTAATGGATGAGAATACTGAGGCCCAGTCAGTCAGTAAGCAGTAGAAACCTACTGGCATTCTGAGCTGTCTCCAAAACCCTTGTTCTCTGTATTAAACCAGGCTTATTAAACAGAAAACCTAGGAAATCAGAGTCTGCACTCAGACACTTGTGGTCCCCACTGTCCGTTCCTTGTCCCTGTGGTAATAGAGATTCAGGTGTGCGTGAGAGAGACCCAGATTCCAGTGGCTAGATGTCGGTGTCGCCCATAGGTGCCCCATGCTGCAGGGCTCTGTGTTTGGAACCAGCAGGCCTTGCATCCTGCCACACTGTTGGGTGTGGTCTGCATTCCCAGGTTCTCATGGACCAGTGTGGCCACGCCAGCTCTGTCCACTGTGTCCACATTCTCGCCAGGTGAAGGAGAAAGTTCAGGAGAAGGACATGTCCCTTTCACTTCAGGAATTTTCTGCAGATTGAGCTAACTTCCACTTTATCCCTTTAGCCAGGACTCAATTTTATTGTGACAGCTCGCTCTAAGGGAAGGTGGAAATTGCCCAGCTAAACTTAGGGCATTCTATTACTGCTGAGAGAAAGGAAGATTGTATTTTTGGTGGGGTGGAGTTGGGGCTAGGGGGCAAACTGTCTCAGCTATATTCTCTCTTCCAACTTATATTCTTGGGGCTGACACATCGAGGGGGTGGGTTGTGAGGAATGAGTTTGTTCAAACGTTATTTTGGCTGGTAAAGGGTCTCGTGCCAAAGGTCAAACAAAATGTTGACATCAGGATCAGGAACATGAGCTATCAGCACATCTCCAGCCTGGAATCCAAGGCTACAGGCCTCTTCATTGTTCTCTGCATTGGAATCTCTCCCAGGAGTGCTCCAGAAACCAGTCCAGAAGCGCCTGGAGAGGGGCTCAGGGTGAAGATCTCCAAGCTGTGTTTCCATTTGTCCCCACGTTTGGCTAAGCTTGCTTTCCCTGTGTCTCAACTGGGCTCATTCTCACCATCATTTGGGTGTTCTGAAGCCTTTGGCAGAATGTGGAAATGACAGTGCTTTACCAGCTTCAGACCTTAGAATCAATCCCTCTTGGGAACTGTCTGCAGCTGCCTGATGCAGGGTGGAATGGCTCACTTGGGAAGCCACCCACCCCTTCCGGGACCCTGCCATGTCCACTCATTTCCTCGGTAATGCGGAAACTGTGAAGACAGAGAAGCGATTCTTAAAATGGGTGCAGTGTGGTTAAGAGCAAGGGTGGTACATAAACACAATGGAATACTATTCAGCAATCAAAAAAGATAAACGCATGCCATTTGCAGCAACATGGATGGAACTAGAAGGGATTATGTTCACCGAAATAAGTCAGCAGGAGAAGAAAAGTATTGGTTAGTTTCACTTATAGGAAGAATAGAAGGGAACCAAATAAAGAGAAAAATTAAAGAAACACAACAAAACAAAACAAAAATAAACAGTCATAACTCAGAGACATCCTGCAGGGAAGGGGGAAGGAGAGGGATCAAAACGAGGGCGGTAAGAGCACAAGAGACTATGGTGATGGTGCACAGGTGAATTGGTGTTGGAAATTCTACAGGGATTATACCTGAGAAAAGAAAGCACACATTGTAAAGAAATAAAATTAAATTAAAAAAAAAGATGTATCTGTTGGCCATTTGCTTTTCTTCTTTGGAGAAGTGCCTTTAGAGCTCTTCTGCCCATTATTTGATTGGGTTATTGGCTTTTTTTTTTGTTGTTGAGTTGTGTGAGTTCCTTGTACATTTTTGTTATCAGTCCTTTATCAGATGTATTGTGTGCAAAGATCCTTTCCCAGTTGGTAGGGTGTCTGTTAGTTTTGGTTAATGTCTCTTTTGCTGTACAGAAGCTTTTTATTTTGATATAATCCCATCTGTTTATATTGTCTTTCACTTCCTTCGCTTTGAGGGATGTGTCTTTCAAGATTTTGCTGAGATGTATGT
>PVIJ01001038.1:29984-228226 GCA_004024925.1 Scalopus aquaticus | reverse complement strand
CCCCTCCCCTCCCCTCCCCTCTCCTCTCCTCTCCTCTCCTCTCTCTTCCTTCCCTTCCTTCTTTCTTTCTTTCTTTCTCGATTCATTTATTTATGCATACAAGCTGGAGGGGGGGTGGGGAGAGGGTGAGCAGAACAGGTAGATAGACCTAAGTACACTGCTGCCCGCTGCGCCAACAGGGAGGCCCCTCTTCTTTCTTTCTTTTTTTTTAGGATTTATTTATGCATACAAGCACTGGAGAGCAGGCCAAAGGTGCTGGGGGTGAGGGGGGAGAGGATTCACCAGAGACAAACTAGGGAACAGAACAATACTGAAATACACTGCTCAGGGGAGCAGTGGGTGAGACAGGAGAGGTCTGCTGCACCATGTGGGAAGCTCCCTGGCCAGGGATCTAACTCTGTGCTGTAGTAGCTGTGGATAGCTTCATAGCGCTGAGACATAACCCCTTGTGCCATCAGGAAGGCCCTGAGAGTTGGCATTTCTAACCAGCTCTGGAGTGATGGTGATGCCCCTTTTCATTGGAATAGCTGAGTTTCTTTGGTGTTGTGTTTTGCTGAAGGGAGATTTGTTTGTTTTCACTGCTTTGGTGGAAAATGTTCTAAGATGGTACTTCTTACTAAATAGCCTGCCTGGATGTATTCTTCCTTTTGAAGAACAAAGACAGTTTTGAGCCATCTGCTTAATTTTCCATTTCTTCTTTTTTCCTCCCGCAATATTCTTTCTACTAAACTATTATCCTCCTATCTCCCATACCATGCCACAATAACTTGGGAAATACAAACATCTAGATTATCATGATTTGGACATGAGTGAGAACTACATTTGCACTCTCAAACAAACTGAATTAATAGTTGTCTCAACAATTCATAAACCGCTTTCTTAAAATATCACTTCTCACTTCTTACCTTGTGTTCCCTAACATTGCAGCCAAAGTCACTGTATTTCTACACCAAAGTCTGTGTTTTCCCTCAACTTTGTCTTTTCCTTGCTATTTTCTCCACCTGTGAAATCCTTGTTTCCACCTCTGTATTCAGCTTTAAGTTTATCTGTACTATCCTTATGGCATAAATGATTTCAACAAATATTCAGCATGCATCAAGTACCCACCAGAGCGCCTCCCTGGTGGCGCAGCGGTTAAGCACTGCGCTGTGGAGCTGTCGGCAGCAGTGAAGCAAGTTTGACACCAGGCCTGGGAGATTCCCACATGGCGCGGCAGACCCCTCCTGCCTCGCCTGCTGCTCCCCTCTGCAGTGTATTTCTGTCGATCTGCCTGTTCTGCTCCCCACTCTGTCTCTGGTGAACCCTCTCACCGCCCCACACCTCTGGCCTGTACCCCAGCTTGTATGCATAAATAAATAAATCTTAAAAAAAAAAAGTACCTACCAGAAATTGTAATGAATACTGGAGATACACGAGAGATGCTTCGTTTTGTACATGGTATCATTTTCTCTGTTAAACCAAGAACCAACTCTGACTCATCCTGGTAAGGATCCAAGTTCCCATCCTTCTGCTGGGCCTATGTCCATTTACATGGATGAGTGAACAAATGAACCTCTGAACACACCTCGGGAGTAGTAAACATGGATTCCCAGCTAGTGTTTCCCATCTGCTCTTAGGACTGAGGCACTCATTTCCCTAATTTTAACTCTCAGATAATTTAATTGAAAGTCTCATTCTCCTCACTTTCTATCAACCAGTAAGATTCATTATACACATATCCCAAGACCACACCCTTCCTTTCCTTCTCTTCCATTTGATTAAAAAAATGATGCACTAAATTTTAGACAAGACATAAAGCCCTCAAAGAATGTCACCTTCCTTCTCTTCACTAAGTCATGAATTTGGGTTTATTTCTGTCTCTATAAACCAGCTCTGCGAAGATAGATAGCAGAAGATAGATAGCATCAATGACTCACATTGAAAATAGGAATTGCATCTTTCTTCCACTTCCTTTTTTCACAACTCACTCAGCCCTGCCCAACAAGAGTTTAGGAAAAAGCATGAACAGTTTTGATAGGGTAGAGCAGGAAAACATAAGATTAAAATAATCACATATGAAACATTTTACATATGAGAATTAATCATGTGAAAATACATATTAAAATTGCTAAGCCTATAGAAATATAAATGTACTGACAACTCAGGACACCTTTAACTAGATCTATATTAAAAGTGGCGGAGTTTGCAAATGGTCAATTCTACTTTTCAAATGATTTATTACAGACATCACAGAATAGTGATTAAAGCAAGAACTCTGGAGTCATAGTATAGGTACAAATGACTTGTGCTTAGGCTGTCCTCAGTGATGCTAGCTGTTTTCATTCTTTAAAAATAGCTGGGGGCTTCCCTGGTGGCACAGAGGTTGAGTGCAGCGGTTGAGCACTGTGCTATGGAGCTATCCACAGTGGCAACATGGTTCGATGCCTGGCTGGGGAGATTCCCACATAGCGCAGCAGACCTCTCCCGCCTCACCTGCTGCTCCCCTCAGCAGTGTATTTCCATCGATCTGCCTGTTCTGCTCCCTACTCTGTCTCTGGTGAGACCTCTCGCCACCCCACGCCTCTGGCCTGTACCCCAGCTTGTATGCTTAAATAAATAAATCTTAAAAATAAATAAATAAATAAAAATAAAAATAGCTGGTCAGATTAATTGACCTAAACAGATCCGCTTACCCCAAGAGAGTAGTAAATTGGTAAAATCACCATCACCCAGGGTTCTGTTTCATTCTTGCAAACTTAGAACCTGGTTCGCAGCACATGGGTGAATGACATTATTATTCTAGGCTGACTCATATTAATCAAGCTCATTAAAATTGATGCTACAACTAGAATGCTGGTTTTTATTTTATAGGGAAAATTATCTTCAAAAAGAACCAACCCTTCACTTCCAATCACTGCATCCTACCCCAGAATACAAACTACCTATGTGGTGTTTAGTGAGCCCAGAATCAGAAGAGTTGTTGACAATATATGTGGCATCAGGCTGACAGCATCCTTGTGTGTCCAAATTAACCTATAAATTCTGTGCAATCCCAAACAAAATACCAGAACTGGCAAGCAGATTCTAAACTGTAAATGAAGATACAAAGGATCTAAAATAGCTAAAACACATTTTATTACCTAATTTTAGCAGTTATTACAATAACTACAATTTCCGTAATTCTGCAGTACAGGAAAGTGTCACATCGCTCAAAAGACAGACATAAAGATCAAAGGAGCAAATAGGGAACCCTGAAATATAATAGATCCTCATACACACAGTCAATTTTCAGTGATGGTATCAAACAAATTCAATGAGGACAGTTTTTTTTTTAAGAAATGGTGCTTTATTAACTGGATATGTTCACACACACACACACCTTGACTCTTTACACTATGTATAATAATTAACTTAAAGTGTACAATAAACCTAAAGGTAAGAGCTAATACTCTAAAACTTCTACAGGAAAGCATAAGAGAAAATCTGTCCTATGAGGGCTATTCTATGCCATATAGGATGTTTATAGGCACCGCAGGTTTCTAACTTATAGATAGCAATACCAACTGTGAATTATGATGGTCAAACACTTCTCCAGATACTGTCAAATGTCCCGTAGGGAACAAAGAGCCCCAACTTGAGAACTAATACATTACTCAAAGACTTCTCAGATAGGATAGATACAAAAAGCATGGATTATAATAGAGAAATATTGGACTTCATTAACATTAAGGAACTTTCCTATTATCACTATTAAGAATATAAAAGGACAACCCCACAGACAGGAGAAAAGAGAAAAAAGTCAACATCAATACCGATACATACATGGGCTTGTTTCTAGGCTCTATAAGGGATGCTCACAACCAGAGAGGAAAAAAAAGAAGAAAAAAAAAAACTTTAAAAATGGGTGAAATATTTGAACACAATCTTCATCAAAGGAGATATAAACTGATGTTCATTGTTGATCAAATATAAAATGGTACAACCATGTTGAAAAGCCTACTAGAAGAAAATATTGGAGAGAATACTGGTAACTTAGCAGTAGGCCAGGTTTTCTTAGGCATGACATATGTAGAAAGCAAAAGTCATTTTAAAATGATAAATTATACTTCATTAAAATTTAAATGTTCAGGGCCTCCCTGGTGGCGCAGCGGTTGAGCGCTGCGCTGTGGAGCTGTCAGCAGTGCGCGACGCGAGTTCGACGCCCGGCCGGGGAGAATCCCACATGGTGCGGCGGACCTCTCCTGCCTGGCCCGCTGCTCCCCTCAGCAGTGTATTTCTGATCTGTCTGTTCTGCTCCCCACTCTGTCTCTGGTGAACCCTCTCGCCGCCCCACGCCTCTGGCCTGTACCCCAGCTTGTATGTATAAATAAATAAATCTTTAAAAAAAAAAAGAAAAATTTAAATGTTCAAACGATGACTTTCAGAAAATAAATAGGTAAGATATAGGCTGGGGAAAGTATCAGAAAAGATATAATTGAAAAAAAGTATATTAAAAAATAAATTCCTAGGCCTCCCTGATGGCACAACTGGTTAGCGCAGCGCTATGGCGCTGTTGGCAGCTGCGGCATGAGTTCGATACCCGGCCGGGGAGAATCCCACATGGCGCAGCAGACCTCTTCTGCCTTGCCCGCTGCTCCCCTCAGCAGTGTAGTTCAGTCGATCTGCCTGTTCTACTCCCCACTTTGTCTCTGGTGAACCCTCTCACCACCTCATATCTCTGGCCTGCACACAGCTTGTATGCAAAAATAAAAAAAATCTTTAAAAAATAAATAAATAAATTCTTAAAAACTTCCTACAGATCAATAGTAAAAACAAACATCAATTTTTAAAAAAATGGATGGGAAATGTGAACTGACATAAAAGAAGATATACAAATGGCCAATAAGCATATCATTAATCACAATGAAAACATAAAGTAAAACCATGGGCCTCCCTGGTGGTTCAAGAGGTTAAGTCTCAGCACTAAGAAGCTATCCGCAGCCACTGCAGCAAGAGTTCGATCCCCAGCTAGGGAGCTGACCCACTTGGTGCAGCAGACCACTCCTGTCTTACCCACTGCTTCCCCTCAGCAGTGTATTTCAGTAGATCCACCTGCTCTCCCCACTGTTTTTGGTGAATCCTCTCACCACCTCACAACTCTGGACTACACCCCAGTTTGGTATAAATAAATAAATCTTTTTTTTTAAGATTTATTTATTTATGCATACAAGTTGGGGTATAGACCAGAGGTGTGGGGTGGTGAGAGGATTCACCAGAAACAGAGTGGGGAGCAGAGCAGGCAGATCAACTGAACTACACTGCTGAGGGGAGCAGTGGGCGAGGCAGAAGAGGTCTACCGCGCCATGTGGGACTCTCTCTGGCCGGGTATTGAACTCATGCTGCTGTGGCTCTGCATAGCTTCATAGTGCTGCGTCTTAACCTGTTGTCCCACCAGGGAGACCCTAAAATAAATCTTTTTACGAAAAGACACAAAAATAGCAGCTTTCCTTTCCTCAGCTGTCTCTAAGGTGCTCGGTTCTTTCCAGGAAGCTAAAGCCGCTTTGGGGTGAGACCCTCACTTCGTCTGGCGACTAGCACCGCGCCCGGCAGCGTCTGTCCAGCACTTGCCTGCACCATGGCTTCAGTCTCCGAGCTCGCCTGCATCTACTTGGCTCTCATCTTGCATGACGACGCGGTGATGGTCACGGAGGGTAAGATCAATGCTCTAAAGCAATGGGTGTAAATATTGAACCTTTCTGGCCTGGCTTGTTTGCAAAGGCCCTGGCCAATGTCAACGTTGAAGTCTCATCTGCAATGTAGGGGCAGGTGGACCTGCTCCAGCAGCAGGTTCTGCCCCTGCAGGGGGTCCTGCTCCTTCCACTGCTGCTGCTCCAGCTGAGGAGAAGAAAGTAGAGGCAAAGAAAGAAGAATCTGTGGAGTCTGATGATGACATGGGCTTTGGTCTTTTTGACTAAACCTTTTGTAACATGTTCAATAAAAAGCTGAACTATTTGTTCTTTGTTGGGGGTAGTTTGGGGAGAGGGTAGTGCTTGTAATGATGACCTCACTTGTCCAAAGCTGGCTTTCAGTCTTTTCTGCTTTGACAGGATCTAGGTTTTTCCCTTTGCCAGCTCTTAGCGGGAAACACTATACAAAGCTGGACTCTGTACTAGCATGCACTTAATGCTGTAGCAGTGAGACCTGCATGGGGAGTTGGGGGCCATCAGAGCAGAGGCCTTGCAGATGACTTGTGTAATTTTATGACTAGGTTTTTTTCCCCTAGATGTGAGCTGCTGGTGGTGGAGGGGTTGGGGCAGTAAGCTAGACCTCAGATTTAGAAAGCTCTCTGGGTATTCCCCTAAGTATAACCCTGGCTAAAAACAGCTGTGCTGAGACATCTAAAACTGCATCTGTGGGGTTAGGTGGAATGTGAGAAATGTAGGTTAAGAGTAAGCTCTCAGCTATACAGGTGAATAAAATCAGAAATGATAAAAAAAAAATAGCAGCTTTGGGGGAACTGGGCAAGGTGGCAGTAGAGGGGACACGGGGCTTGCCTCCACCACACACTCAAAAGCAAATGACAAAACCCTGAATGGCAGACATGATTATTGCATCCCTCTGCAGGAGCAATGGCACAGCAGAAAGGGGTAGAAGAACTGTGATTGAATTGTGTTTAGAGTGACACCAGGGCAGTACAACCCACAAAAGGGATGGACAGTTGCTGTATGGAGCCTGTCTCCTACTCTTGCCATAAGGACGCATCCACATCTGGGACTTAAAAAACTGGGCCCTGCACTGGAGTGGAGGGTAGACAGAGTCAGCCTGCAGGACGTAGGGTGCACTACTGAACTGTAGAAATAAGGATGCAAAGTAATGATTACCGCCTTAAGCCTAAGATTCTCAAACCATCAATAAAATAGTTGGTGCCAGAACTGGCAAACCAGGGGAAAGAGCCAGAGCAGATCACCTGTGTTTTCTCATAGAAGACCAATGTTGACAAACCAAAATACTTCAAACAAACAAACAAACAAAACTAGTAATAACTGTGGCTTCTGAGGTTAGGAGTGAAGGGAGTCGGGGGGAAGAAGGGGTAGGGGGAAGAAGAGTAACTTTTTCCATAGTAACCCAAAACTGGAAACAACTCCATGAAAAATAGAGTAAATAAACTGAAGTATATTTATATACTGGAATATTACTCTAATAAAAATGAACACATTGTACATTTCGAGGATGAGTCTCAAAAAACATCAAATTTGGGCCTCCCCAGTGGCGCAGCGGTTAAGCGCTGCGCTGTGGAGCTGTCAGCAGCGGCTATGTGAGTTCGATGCCCAGCCAGGGAGAATCCCACATGGCGCGGCAGACCTCTCCTGCCTCGCCCGCTGCTCCCCTCAGCAGTGTATTTCTGATCTGCCTGTTCTGCTCCCCGCTCTGGCTCTGGTGAACCCTCTCGTCACCCCACGCCTCTGGCCTGTACCCCAGCTTGTATGCATAAATAAAAAAATAAATCTTTAAAAAAAAATCAAATTTAGTGAGTTTCTCACAGGAGTCTATATCATAAAATGATCTTTTTGCATATCTACAGTTCATCTTTTTTCTTTAAAGATTTATTTATTTATGCATACAAGAACTGGGGTGTAGGCCAGAGGTGAGGGGGGTGAGAGGATTCATCAGAGACAGAGTGGGGAGCAAAACAAGCAGATCTACTGAAATATACTGCTGAGGGAAGCAGCAGTCAAAACAGGAGATGTCTGCTATGCCATGTGGCAAGTTCCCTGGCTGGGGACTGAACTCACGCTGCAGTGGCTGCAGTACTTCATGGTGCTGAGATTTAACTCATTGCGACACTAGGGAGGCCCTCTACAGTTCATTCTTTAGAAATGAAAATTAAATCCCTGCATTGCCTTCCTCTGTATATAGACACATCAATATATCTTGACAGCAAAACAATTTCAACCAGAAGCCCCTGTCAAGAATAATTACATATTTAACGTCAGTGACTTATTATTGTCTATAAACGCTAAATTCAAATTTGCGTTCTCAAAGAGTACAATCTATCCGACTGCTTTCAAGGGTTCAGTTTCTCTCATTATCTATAAACTCTTTGTCTCGCGTTTGTCTATCATTAAAACTTTAGTTCCAGATAACAATCATGTAGTCATGATGGATCATTAATTCCATATTAATTCCCTGTCAACCCTTGTTTTTTCTCAACAGAATGGGGGAAGGGGTGATGCTGAAAGTTCCAAGGTTTTAATATTACAGTGGTTATTCCTGTGACCTGTCCTCATGCTGGAGTCATACAGAAGCCTTGTTAGTACAAAATAGATGCTTAGTATGGAAATTCCAAGGGTTTCATAAGCTCTAAATTAAATTTGGTTAAAGACCAAATATTCAAACAGAAGATGCTCACAGTGCTCTTATCACAGGAATTTATTAGGACTTTAGGAGCGCTATGTCAGAATCCAGGGTACATATATATATTTTTCTTACTATAAATCACAGTATCACAAAATACTTTAGGATACTTTAGGATAAATTGCTATAGTACTTCTTTTTTAAAAAGAAAAATATAGACTGGTAAAAGGTACAAATAAGATCACTTTCGTGTAAAAAAATTTAAGTATTTCTTAATCTTCTATGACATGGATTCAGCCAATTAACATTTTACCCCACCCCTTGGTTGCACATCCCCCATTGGTTGAATTGCCCGAAAGCTGAACCCTTAGATAGGAAAAAAAGTCCCGTACAAGTGAACCGGGGCGTATCAAACCCGTTTTCCTATGGTTAATTGTATATACAAGAAGTCCCTGTACTGAACACTGAGGGGAAAACACAATGAATAAAAGACATTTTAGTGGGGAACTCTTTCAAAAAAGAAAAGACATTCACATGACTAGAATCTTGAAAATGACGAGAGACCCTGTTTTAGTTAGGATGATGGAAAGCCTGAGAAGGTAGCACTGAATTAAAACCTGAGTCATGGTTAGGAACACTTTGTTCTCCAAAATGGGTTAAGGGTGGTTGGGGGAGGTGATCTGCTCGGCAGACAGAACAGCAACTGCAAAATCCTTGGGCAGACAGAACAGCAACTGCAAAATCCTTGGGCGAGGAAAGAACAGAGTGTCTGGGGAACAACGTGAACAGCGCCAGCCAGCCGGCAGGAGAGTGGAGCCGACGGCCCAGTTTGTCATACTGAGAACTCAGGCCCAACTGTGTGGAGGGTACAGCCTGAAAGGATCCCCCAGAAGCGACGCATACAGCGAATTGCGCTGAAGAATGGAAATAGAAAAAGCCTGTTCTCGGCACCCAGGTGAGGGGTGTGAGGCCGACGGAGGAGTCCCAGAAGGCCGCTGCTGTCCGTGCACTTCGTTAGGTTCGCGTGAAAAAGTTTGGCAGAAAAAGGGCCAAGTGTTGGGGAAGAAGGGGCTTCATTTTCCCGGAGTAGTTCAAATGAGTAGTTTGCAAAGACGGAGCTGAGCTGGTCTGGACCCAGGGGTCCCCGCACAGGCGCACAGTGAGGGCCCCCGCCGGCCGGGGGCGCCCGAGCAGCCGCCGCGGGCCGGACCTTCCCGCCGCCGCGCCGGAAGTGCTTTCCTTATCCGCGGTGCCGCGGGAAGATGGCGCAGGAGGCCGGCGACATGGAAGATGGGCAGCTTTCCGACTCGGATTCGGACATGGCTGTCGCACCCAGCGACAGGCCGCTGCAGGTGCCGGTGAGCGTGAGGTTCGGGCGGGTGCCTGTGGGCCGGGCGCGCAGAACTGGGCCGCGAGGAAGCGCGGGCGGCGGCGGCGAGGGTGGGGGGCCGGCGCGAGTTTCCCCGTCGGCGCGCGGTGCCGGGCTCCGTTGAGGGGCGAGGCGCGGGCGCGCGGAGCCTGGGCCGGGGGCTGCGGCGGGGGCTGGGGTGGGTGGGCCGCGGGCGGTGCGAACCCAACCCGGCGTCTGTGCGGGGCGCGGCTGCAGCCCGCGGCCTCGCCGAGCGGGTGGGCGGCTGTCTCTTCGCTATCCACGCGCCTCCCTCCGTTTTCTAAGTTCACGGGCTTCCCTGTTCCGGGGCTTCTAGGTTTTCCCGGAAGTGCAGATTTTGCCGAAAAAGTAGACCCCACAAACATTGGCCCGAAATGGCCTGTGGCGCTCAATTTCGCCGTGAGCGCATGGGGAGACAGCTCTACGAATGAAGTTAATCACTCGCTCAGGGGCTTGATCGTTTATATTCCCAAGCATCTAGCTTTGTCATGCGACAGTGTGGCGCTAGGCTTTGTGTTAGCGTCCCAGTTTACTAAATTGGGATCTGTTTCGACTGCCGTGGTAGGCGGAACGGTTTTAGGTAGGGCTTCAGTGCCAGCCTGCCGGCATTTGAATCCTGGCGCCACCGCGGTGTGACCTGCGGCAGGTTATTTATCCTCACTGCCTAACGCTCCAGTCTAGAATGAACGGTAACAGTACCCCACGGGTTTGAGAATTGACTGGAGCATGCAGTACACAGTTGTGCGCGACAAATGTGAAGTGTCATTATTATCTTAAAATAGGAAGACTGTTTTGTTAACTGAACCCACCCCCATTTCTAGCACGTAAGAGCGCAACAGATAATTAGTATTTAGCATAGAGAGCAAAGGGACTCCTTTTGCCTATGTGTCTTAGGAAACTGACAGCAACATATTTTGTTTCTCAGTCTTTTTCAGTCTCTTTTAGGTTATGTACATTGACCCATGACTTGGTAAACAAATATCATGAACTGCAGTTTCCAAAGTATTGTCACGGATTCCTACTTACAGTAATATAGTCACTGTACTGCATAAAGGAGGTTGATGTGTCCAAATGCAACATGAGCATCTTTGGAAAGAAAAAAAAAATTCTGTTTTAACTGGTAGTAATAATTACATGTGTCATTTTCAAACATTCTGACAGTAACTGAAAAGATTGAAAATCTTCTGAAAGTGAAGATGAAAAGTTTGATTAACTTTTAAGAAGGAAGCCTTAGAATTAAGTGTTGCATTTGTTGTAGAAATAAGAATCTGTGACTTCAGAATTGGCATTTTTCATGTGAAACTCTAGAGAAATAGAAACTGACTGGTTTACAGATGTTTCTGAATATTAGTTCCACTTCAAAATGATCCAGTTGAATCCCTAAATAGTTTTCTTTTAATAGCATGTGGTGGGTGGAGTCAGTATGTTCTGTGGAATTGATTGCATTTCCCTTCACTTGCAGAAAGCACCAAGTGGGGACTGCACAGTGAGGCCCTTCCAAGGTACTACATGTGCTCCGGCATGTGCTCCGGCTTCACATTATCGGACTGTTAAAAGTGTGGATTCAAGTGAAGAGAGTGGTTCTGATTCAGATGATGATAGTTCCCTGTGGAAACGAAAGCGGCAGAAATGTTTCAACCCTCCTCCCAAGCCAGAACCTTTTCAGTTTGACCAAAGCATCCAGAAACTACCTGTTGCTGGAGGAAAGAAGATTAACAACATATGGGGTGCTGTGCTGCAGGAACAGAGTCAAGATGCAGTGGCCACAGAACTTGGAATCTTGGGGATGGAGGGCAGTATTGATAAAAGTAGACAATCTGAGACCTACAATTATTTGCTTGCTAAGAAACTTAAGAGGGAATCCGAAGAACATACAAAAGAATTAGACAAGGAACTAGATGAATATATGCATAGTGGCAGAAAAACAGAATCAAAGGAAGAAGAAAATGGGCAAAGTCATCTCAAACGGAAACGACCCGTCAAAGACAGACTAGGAAACAGACTAGAAATGAATTATAAAGGTCGGTATGAGATCACAGAGGATGATTCTCAAGAGAAAGTAGCTGATGAAATTTCTTTCAGGTGAGCATTTAAATTTCTCTGACAAAGGAACTACTCAACCAACATCTGCTTATAAAAATGAAATTTTTCCAAATACGTGAATGATGATTTTTCAGTTTTTTTGAGATTTTATAATTTAAGGAACAAACTCTGGCTTGCTTGGTTATCTGAATATATTTGGGATTTCTTAAATTTGGACAAGCCTGATAGATTAATTTTGCAGACTTTTATGAACTAAATTATGGCTTGCCTAAGGTCACAAATTTCAGTGGCAGACCTAGAACTAAACTCTGTTCCTTTATTCTTAGTCCAGTGTACTTTCTACAATAATACGTGGCCTGTTGAGAAGAAACAAAGGAAGCTATATCTGGTTAGGGACTGGTAAGACTTCCGCAGTGTTAATCTACCTTCATCTTCGTGGAGTACACACTTTGTTAGAAGTGTTACTTAGGCTCCTGTATGTTTCTCTCTCAATGGTAAAATGAAAATAATTGTGTCTTATTTCATAAGGTTGTTGAGAGGAAAAACAGATATACATATAAAATTTTGAGGAATGTGCTTATACCATAATCAGAAAGTTCAGCTATATGTTCTGAGCTGCAGTCCTGTGAGGGAAAGATCTTACCCATTCTAAAGCTCCCAAACATCTCTGGAGTTTGCAGAGTTAACTTGTATGTATAATAATTAAATCACTGTGTATGTTTGTTATTTGTTTTGAATGTAGTAGATTGATTTTATCTTTTGTTTTTAGGCTTGTATTCCTCTTTGTATGTGCACATTTATTTTGAAATCTGCTATGATCCAATATGGTAAAGTGAAAAAGCCAGTTATGAGACTTGAAATGGAAACCTGAAGTTACTCTCTTGCAGAGTCACCCAAGATAGGAATATTCCTGTGTCACTAATTCCAAAGTTAAATATTGATGATTTGGAAAAGCCAAGTGTGATTAGAATAGGATTTTGGATTCTATTTGGGGATTAAACTGGAGACTTCAGGTAGATTTCTTCAAGTTTATGCAACTAATAGGGAGGTTAATATCACTTTATTTGGTCCTTATTAGGTTACAGGAACCAAAGAAAGATCTGATAGCCCGAGTAGTGGGGATAATTGGGAACAAAAAGGCAATTGAACTGCTGATGGAAACTGCTGAAGTTGAACAAAATGGTGGCCTTTTTATAATGGTAAGACTAACTGCTACAGTGTTTTCTGCATTGTATTGTTTTTCATGCTATTTTCCACAAATAGGCTGTTTCTTATTCTTGCATCTTTTATCATAAACTTTTATAGTGTTTCATATTTTTAAAAAACTTCAACACTAAAGGCTGAATTTAAGAAATTCAGTGGTCAGTTTTTGCAGTTAATACTTTCCTTACAAAAAACATAAATAACTTATAGCCTGTTAGTGTGTGGTCAATAGCACATCTCTTACATGATTAAGGGTAGGGGCTAAATTTTTAAAACAGTATCTGGGGAACCCTGCAAACACAGGTTTGAGCATAAATGGATTTTAGAGTTTGAGTTGCCTTGTTTTGAGTTCTGGGTCTGCAGTTCATTAGGTGTGAAATTTATTCACAAAGTGAGATTTGGTTAAATTACTTGACTTAAGCCTTGGGCTGCTCAGTTGTAAAATTTGGATTAATCCTTTGTTTTAAGGATTAGATGACATGGTGTGTGTAAAGTGCTGATTGCTGTCCAGCATTGGTGAACAGTGTTGACTTCTGGTTCATTTGACTTGTGTATTCTTGAAATTAGGATTTGAGGGCAAAAAAATAATCTTGCTCTATGTTATATAAAAAGTACAGATAAACAGAATATTTGTAAGTATTAAAATTTCATGAGAAATGGAAGTGAATACCAAAAAATAAATAAAAAGACTCCTGGGGCTGGGGAAGTGATGATGAAAAAATATTGAGAAATATTTTACTGATTCAGGGTGGCAGGAAGAATTCTCCTTTGGCTAGAGCCAGATCACAGGCAGGAACAGTTTATCCCGAAAAGTTTTGTAAATCATATTTAATTCAGCTTGCACTACAGGGTAAAGATGAAGTTTGAATGGCTTTCTTATTTATGCTTTCTTATTAATGCTTCTTATCAATGTGAATAGTAACATCACCAGAGATAAATATGCTATGGAAATGGAGAAAAAAATCACATATTTGATAGTGCTGGCTGAAGTCAATAAAGATTACAGAAGTCAAAACAAATTATAATCATGAAAGTTACTGGCACCCCTGTTTATGTTACTGTTGAGTACAAAGTTAATAAATGCATCAAAATTTTAATATTATAGTAAGGAAACTTTATATTCCACTGAGCTATTGCTAACTCACTAAAGGTTAAGAAGATGCAAGGTCTAACTCACTCTCTTTTCATTTATTCTTGTACTATTATTTATTATGCCAGGCTCTACTGTAAACACAGGAAGCTTATAAGCTTATAGTTGGGTGGGAGGAAGATAGTCTATAACAAATAAATACATACTCAAGTATGTTAGAAAATGATGATAAATGCTTATAGGAGAAGAGAAACATGCACATAAGGGTGTATGGGGAGGAGGCTGTTTTAGTTAAACTGGAGAGGTCAGGTAGACCTGACTATCTCCTTTAGCCATTCATGGGAAAAGCCTACATGGTACGATTATTCTGTTCCTTTTTGTAGAATGGTAGTCGAAGAAGAACACCAGGTGGAGTTTTTCTGAATCTCCTGAAAAACACTCCTAGTATCAGCGAGGAACAAATTAAGGTAAAATAATAATGTCCTTTACTTAAGATTCATTATAATTTGACTTCTATTCAGCCTCTAGCTTCATTTTTTACTGCTTCCTCTTTTTCTTCCTTTTCAGAGGCAAGATTAAAAATTCTTTTATTTTTATGGCAGTTTTTCCTGATCTCTTAGCACCTAATTATTTTTTCTAACTTCCTACAACTTTTTAGTAATGATAAATTTCAAACATGCAGAAAAGGTGAAAGAATAATTAGATACATATATTTATATATAAATATTTTCCACCTAGATTCAGGGGTTAATATTTTGACACTCATACTTGACCTGTGTAATTTTTTCCTGTGCAATTGGAAATAAGTAGCAAACATGATGACATTCAGCTCTAATTATTTTAGTATCTCCCAATAATAAGGATGATGTAAAAAAAAAAAAAAAAAAAGGAAGTTATCTCATATAGTCATAGGAACCATTGTAACATCTAAGAAAAATAAAAATAATTTCATAGTATCATCCTTATTCCAGTTTTCTGAATTGTCCTAAATATGTCATTTATCACTTTTTTCCTTTTCCAAACCAGTATTCTATCTAGACTGCCACATTTCATTGGTATAGCTCTTTTAATCTTTTTTAAATCTCATATTTTCCTTCACAATTTAGACCTTTTGAAGAGTCCAAGATGGCTATGTTAATAGAATGTACGGCATTCTGGTGGTTGTCCTCTCATAAATTTGTTTCATTCATTCCTATATTTGCAGTATTTCTTATGAACTAGAAGTGTGGTACTTCAGTTCTTAATCATTTTTTTTTCCTGCAATTTTTTAGTATGAGAATTTTTTCAGCAGTGTCAGTTTTTCACAACTCAAAATTGGTATCTTTTAGTTTGTTAACTTGGGAACACGATTTGCATTTTATCAACACTGAGAACTAGTTTTTTTTTTTTAATATTTATTTATTTATGCATAGGGGAACTGAGGTGTAGGCCAGACGTGCAGGAGGTGAGAGGATTCACCAGAGACAGAGTGGGCAGCAGAGCAGACAGATCTACTGAAGTACACTGCTGAGGGGAGTAGCGGGCGAGGCAGGAGAGGTCTGCTGTGCCATATGTGGGTCAGCTCCCTGGCCTGGCCAGGGATCACACTCAGGCCATATGGGTTTATAGCGCTGAGACTAAGCCACTAGGGAGGCCCCAAGAACTAGTTTTTTACCTAAGAAAGATACGGTACACATGCAAAACAACTGCTATATTTGAGACTCATATATTGTTTTAACAATGGGTGATAAAGGTGATTGAAATATCTTTTCCCTTTTTAGAGAAATAGCATAATATGATGAACAGAAAAAAGAAAATCTGGATTTTAGTCTTTTGCCGTTTTTCTGTGTTTTCCCACATTTTCTGCATTGCTATGGATTAAGTACCTTTGTCGTTAGAGGAAAAAAGCAAAAAGCAAATAGAATACTATTATGGGTAGATTCATAGAGCATCCAGATCATAGCATCACAGTCCTTTAATTGCTCTGTTGCTATCGATTAATCTATAGAACTTGGAAACTAAGACTGAGCTAAGAGGATTATTTTCCCCTTTTTTGTTTGATTATTTAAGTCTTATCTTAGAAAATACAAAGTTTGTGAGAGAAAAGAATTAGAGTAGTTACAGATTAAGTTGTTAATCTTTTTTAAATGTTCAGCAATAATGATCTGCATATAGTATACATTAGGAGGAGGAATTTCACAAACTTGACTCAAATTGCCAAACATTGTACTACCTAAAATTGTTTTTATCAATGTTTACATATGTTTCCACATAAAATCTAAATACTTCTACCTGCAGCTACCTTTTAATCTTTCCATTTGAAGGTGGTAAGTAGACTATTAAAAAATTGTAATTATTACACATTTGTAAAGGTCCATAAGGATTTAAGAATACAGATTTGGAGGAATCATGTATTCATTTAGACTTTATACCTTCACATATTAGAGTTCTGTAACCTTGTGTCTCGCTCTCCTTATCTGAAAACAGTGATAATATACCTGCTGTATAGGGTTTATGTGAGAATGAAATTAATTAGCATGTGTTTTTAAAATTGTTTGCATAATGCCTGGTACATAAGACTGCTCATTAAATAAATGGCAGCTGATACTTCCCTTTGAATTCATCTTTTCTGTCCTTCACACTTTTTCTGTATATGCACCTTCTTCCTATATCCCCTGTCCCTCTTTTATTTCTTTAGCAATTACTTTTATTCCTACTTTTCACCAAAGCACTCATATTCTGAAGCTTTTCCTAAGCGCAGGATTCCTTACTCATTTGTTAGCTTTGTGTGCTCCTTGTAAATATTTACATAAGTTTTAGGAGAGCTCCCCCCCCCCCCCCGCCCTTTATCTCACACCCTTCATGGTTCTTTTTATAAACGAGAAGGGATTTGCAGTTTGTGTACTTAAGACTACAGTAGTGACTAGCTTTGCTACAGCTTTTGAGAGTCCATTCCCAGGATACAGCAGGGTGTCTGAAGTGTGATCTACCTATACTAGCTTCTGTTAAAACTCATGAACCTTCCTGTCTTAGCAGTTATTTGGGCCTCCTCCTTAGATGCTTTCCTTACTTTTGTTTGTTTTGTACACCCTGTGTCAAGGGTTTCCAGATGTCACTTTACGTTTTTCCGTGTAATATTTTAATGGGTATGTATTTTCTATGTAAATAGTTCTCATTAACTGGTGGTTTTAATCTTCAGAGGACATCTGACGATGTTTAGAGATATGGATATGTTTGGTTGTCACAATTTGGGGTTGGGTAAATATGCTACTAGGTAGAGGGCAGGTATACAACTAAACATCATAGAACACACAGCAGACCAAAATATTGATCTTGCCCTAAACTTATTGCCAAGGTTGAGAAACACTGTGCTAGAAAATCGCAAATTTTCATGCTATAAAATCTCTTTTCTGACATCCTGAAAGGTATCCCAGTGCTGTTTTTATGACTTGTGATAAAAATTTTTGACAAAGATCAGTATTTTCACACGAACCCAAAACAGCATGATTTTTCTGTCTGTTTCCATTTAGTAAATATAGAAGTGATACGGTAGGATAAGCCTGGGCCCTAGACCTAACACTAGATTGAGTTTTATTTCATCCTCTACTTGCAGTGGGGACTTAATATCTTGAACTCTGTATCTATTTATGACTCTAATAGTATTTCTTTTCTTATGAGAAATGGAGATGATAATTATAAAGGGCCTGTTTGTAATAAACTTCATAAGTGGTAGTTCTTTACTACACAGTTATACTAAAATTATTCCTTTATTATAGGACATTTTCTACATTGAAAATCAAAAGGAATATGAAAATAAAAAAGCTGCTAGGAAGAGGAGAACACAAGTATTGGGGAAAAAGATGAAGCAAGCTATTAAAAGTCTAAATTTTCAAGAAGATGATGATACATCACGAGAAACTTTTGCAAGTGACACAAATGAGGCCCTGGCCTCTCTTGATGAATCACAGGAAGGACATGGAGAAACAAAGTTAGATGCAGAGGAAGCCATTGAAGTTGATCATTCTCACGACTTGGACATCTTCTAGTCATTTTGAGGAATAAGCCTTTCTAACATAAAATTGTAACAAACCATTTCTACTGAGATTGCTTTGTTGTACTTTGCACTGTTAAACATGAAAATCTGGAAAGAACTGTATTCTTGTTTTAAATAAAAATGAATATATTGGGAAATGAATGTGATTGATAGAAACAAAGATTTCTTATGTCTGGCAAAATACTTAAAAATATATAAGCAGAGGATTTCAGTTTTCTAGTCTGTTGCATGTGCTAGTTATTCGTAGTTGATAATCAGTTTTGTCTAAGTCATAACATACTATTCAAAAGTTTTTCTGATTTATCTGCAGTGAATTATGATTGGTTTGAAAACATTCCATTAAAAGATACAAATGAGACATTGTTACATTATTATGAATGCATTCACACTTAGATTTTTCCATGTTTTAAGAACTTTCAGACAATTATAAGGACAAAAACTAAAAGTAGGTGGCTCTCCCACTGTCCAGAAGTAAATATCAGGTGTTTTTTGAAGAAATAATTGGTTCTTTAACTTTGTTTTTGACATCTTACTAACTTCGTCATATACTAAATTCTTGTAAGTAATACAGCTGTGTCATTACCATGGACATTTTAAATATTCCCAGTGGTAGCCTAAGATGGTTTTACCTTATGTTAAGGAAGTTAGGGTGTTAAAAATGTCATCTACTTGAAGTGTGAGATTATTCATTTATTGAAGGAAATGTAATTAAGCTGTTCCAAAAATTGACCATAGTTTGCAAAAATAAGTAAAAATATGTAGAAAGCAATTAAACTATTCTTTGCAGACAATGTACTTGAAGTCTTAGTAATACCTGAAATACATGGTCACTAAAGTTGAATGTAAACATCTAAGTGTGAAAAGAGGAAAATGGTCATTGGTTGTTTTTTACTCATAAAAAAAATTAGTTACGTGGCAGCCCTTAATGAGCTTCAAGTGGCCTTATTTTTTAATTTCATACTTTCATAAAGTTGGTATATGCGAGGAAATTTCTGTTTTCCAATAATAGTTTTTATGTCTTCTTTATTACTTTCATTATCCAAGGACAGGTCTTGATTAACATCCTTTGGACTAAACTCTAATGATACTTAGTAGTAAAAGTAGAGATTAATGTTGATTAAGTGCAGTGAAAAATGGAAAATACCTAGGGACCCAAAGGACCCAGAAAAAACATAAATGAGATAATAAGTAAAAATCCAGAGAATTATAAGGGAAAATGACAATTACATTTTCTATAGAGCAGGGACTCAATGCAAGTAAAAAGAAGTTGCTAAATACGTTAGTGTAAAACTAATTTGTTAGGAAACCCTGA
The DNA here is from genome assembly GCA_004024925.1 of Scalopus aquaticus. Classification (NCBI taxonomy): domain Eukaryota; kingdom Metazoa; phylum Chordata; class Mammalia; order Eulipotyphla; family Talpidae; genus Scalopus; species Scalopus aquaticus. The sequence continues at coordinate 208,842 of PVIJ01001038.1, read as the reverse complement.
TCATTAGGTTCCCATAGTGATTGTGTTAAGGAAACTGTATTGTGTGAATGGCTCTAATAAAAATATTTTAAATAGTTAACTGGATATTGTCCTTGAGATTATTTGTGAATGATTTAAAGACAGTACATTTTAAAACATTAAGAAATTTAAGGCCATAAGTACATAAAAATACCGCTAATTTTTCTAGTAAAAATTAATGGCTTTTTGAAGAACCTTAGTTCCTGAAACTATTTCATTAAATTTATTGTCCCTCCTTAGCTTTCTGGTTCATTTTAATCAATAGTTGTTTCCTTAACATTTGGAAGCCACACAGAATTATAGGTTGTACTGCATCCTAATGTAATATAGATACCCCATTTTAAGATTCTTTAAAGTTTTTATTTAATCTTTTAAGTGTCCCTGGCTATCCAAATCCAGTCCTATCAAAGTGTTGCCAGGTATGTTAGTTAATACTACCAGATAACCAGTAGATGTAATTCTTCATGCTCAGCTTACCTTTTTTTTTTTTTTTTTACTATTAAATGGTTACTAGGATTCACCCAAATAACCCTGCATCTCTGCCACAGCGACTTAAAGTGCTCATTCTCACTTGTAATCTTTATTCAAAATAGTTTTCATAATCCAAAATACTCTAACAAAAAATCTTCGGAGGTAAAATGGATTTGACTGATCTGGACTTAATAAACAAATATGATTTACACTCAAATAGTATTAAGTTATAGGTGGTAAAACAAATGGGATACATCAACCGTGTATATTACATACAGAGGTATATATAGTATATAGTATATTACGTGTGTGTGTGTATATTATATGCAGCTAAAGGCAGAAAATGTGAAGTGATTATTTGTGAATAAATCAGTACATTTTTCAGTATATGGTAAATTTGATGTCTGCAAGCACCCTTAATTTTTTATTAATTCTCAGTACACACTATCCCTTGCAAAAACACTGATTTCAAGGGATACATGCACTTACTTGTTCATTGCAACACTATTCACAATAGCCAAGTTATAAAAACAACCTAAGTGCCCAACAACAGATGAGTGGACTAAGATGTGGTATATATGCATGATGGAATAGTACTCAGCTACTAAAAATGATGAACTTTTGCCATTTACAGCAACATGGATGGAACTGGAGGGAATTATACTAAGTCAGGAGAAAGACAAATTTCCATGGTTTCATCCACATGTGAAATACAGAGAAACAAAACAGTCAGAAAAAAAACAAGAACAAATCCTATAAGTATGTAAAATTAAGGCCACCAGACGGGATGAAGGAGGGTAGAGAACACAGGGAGAAGGGGCTCAAAGGACTGTGGTGGAGAACTATGGGGAACTTGGTGGTAGATGTGGTCTGATAACACCATCTGAAGAGGTATGAGCCTACTCCTCTGAATATACAGTGTTGTAAACCAGTGTTGCCTCAATTAAAAAAAGTTTTACTCAAAAATGGGTATTAAAATAATGAAATGGCTCTAAGTCCTGTATTCTTAATCAACTTCAACTATAACTACTATAGATTGGTATGACTAGTTGTATTGTTACATCAGAGGCATCAATGTCATCATAAATAGACTAGTGAGTTAGTGAAGTTCTGGGTGAGAATTCTGCTATTACTACCCGTCATGGCTCCAGAGAAAGACATTTGTCCTACCTTACCAAAAATTGCCAGCAACTGTTCTGAAGAAAGTTCAAACAAGCCTGTTAATAAGTAAGGACTTAAGGGGTTTGGGGTTTGTTTGCCATCTGGGACTACTCAAATGAGGACAATAACTTTGGGCTTTCCTTGGCATGAATATAGAAGGACTTATCTTCAGAGGAATCAATGTAAGACTGACCTGAGCATAGAGCATGTACTAAATTCAGAAGCTAAAGTAGTTACTGTTTTCTGTGACTGGCTAGAGATTCTTTTAGGCAATAGATAAGCCTGAGGTAAATCACAGTGTGCCAACTTCTCACTTAAAATCAGGTTAAAATGGCGGACTTCCCTCATGGCATAGAGGTTGAGTCTCAGCACTATTATCCCAACGGCCTGAGTTTGATCCTTTGTCAGGTAGCTAACCCACATGGTGCAGCAGACCTCTCTTGTCTCACCTGCTGCTCCCCTTAGCAGTGTATTTCAGTAAATCTTCACACACACACACACACACACACACACACACACACACACACACCTCCAGCCTACACCTGGTCCCTCTACCCATAAAGATATAAATAAATCTTTTTTTAAAAATCAGGTTAAAATGAATATCCTGGGTAAATTATAAATTTACCCAGTTTAAAGTCTTGATTTTGGTGACACTTGGGTATTTTATTTATCTATTTGTTGTACTGAGGTAACATTGGTTTACACTGTTGTTTGTATTTTAGAAGTATAGAATCCCCCCTTTAGGTACTGTTACCATAGCATCCACAGTCCATCAACATAGTCCACTGCGCTCCTTCCCTACTTTGTTCCTACCTCTGCCCCTCCCCACACTTGAGTATTTAATGGATTGATCCTATGTTAAAAGAGACTCAAACAAGATACAGCTCTCTGACCTGTAGCTGTGATGAGATAAACATCATGAACTCAATTCCCTCCTTCCCCTAGAAATGATGCTAAAACAATTGTATTTACTCACAAAATATCCTTTCTCCTTACTTTTCTAATTTTCAGGTATATTGAAGTTCATTTGCCACGGTTTTCATTTCGGCAAGGGATGATCCCAAGACATTATGTTATGCCTTGGAAAATAAACATGAAATTCAGGAATGTGAACCTAAAGGTATTTTGCTTAAATATTCATAATAAAAGCATATACCACTTAATGTATCTATGAATAGATATACATAATGATACAAAAGCTATTTTATTTAACTGAGAAATAATTAACATGTCTATATTTAAAGTGTACAGTGTGATGACTTAATATACATTAAACATGACAGAATGATTTCCAAGATTAAGAAAACAAACACATCCATCACTTCATATGGTTAACTCTTTCTTATGTATGGTGAGAATGCTTAAAATCTACTTGGCAATTTTCAAGTTGCTATAGTAGTAGATCCTCAGAACTTACTATTCTTATAGCTAAAAGTTTGTGTCCTTTAACCTGTATCTACACATTTTTCTTCCCTCATCACCTTTGTATTCTCTGACCCCCAAAAAACTATTTTGATGCAATTTCACATAAACATACATGGAAAAGTTGAATAGCATTATCTATTCAAAGAACCCAACCACAAACTTAAATATACTGAACAATTTCAGAATTGTATTGTACTTTTCCTCCACACAGCCACAGGTATTAAGAAGCTTGTCAGAAATAGGCACCATTAATAGAAAGCTGCAGTATATAGTATGTATTTTTTTAAATTGTACTACATATTCAGTCACAAAAAAAGGTTAGGGTAGATAAGACTCATTGCACATTTAGCACTTTACATTTAGTACTTTACATTCCCCAGATTCACACTGTGCGTTTACTTATGAAAATATGAGATGTTTAAAGGAGAATAGAATACATTATAATACACAAATTAAAGAGGAGATTTCAAGGATTACTAGGAAGAAATATGTGTGTATAACTAACATGCAAATTCATTTATTCCTGACCTTATTCTTTACAGCTAAAATTCAGCACAATTTTTTCATGTTTTTTTCACTTTAGTTGACAATTTTCCTAATATTCGTTTTTATTTTATTATTTTTTATTATTTTTTTAAAGATTTATTTATTATGCATACAAGCTGGGATACAGACCAGAGGTGTGGGGCTGAGAAAGGGTTCACCAGAGATGCAGTGTGGGCAGATCGTCGGAAACACACTGCTGAGGAGAGCAGCAGGCAGGAGAGGTCTGCCGCGCCATGTGGGAATCCCCCAGGCCAGGCATCGAACTCGCATGGCGGACAGCTCCACAGCACAGTGTTTAACCGCTGCACCACCAGGAAGGCCCCTAATATTCGTTTTCAATTGAAGTAACGTTAGTTTACAACACTGTATAAATTCTAAGAATACATTTTCTCTATATAATCCCATTTAGGAAAACTCAGTCTCGTGGAGATAATTTGTAAAGCTCATGAAAGTGGTAAAACTAATGTTCCGCGATATGACTCTATGTTTATTTTATGGTCTGCAGTCCATACTGCTCTTTCCAGAGGCTAAAAAACACCAAGAAAAAGAGCATTGTTTTCAAAGAAAAGGGATCTTGCTTTGTCCCCTAGACCTTCCTTCTCAGACAGTTAGAAAAACACTGGCAATGTCCATCTTAATCTAACAAGAAAGTGATGTTTGATGTGATAGATTTTTTTTTTTCTTAGCATGCAGATGCTTGTGGGATCTATGCTGGTGCATTGGAAGACTCACTCTTTCTGGATCGCAGAGAAAGACTTTGCCATGGGGAAGATCGTAAATTTGTCTTGAAGAAAGGCCTTCCGGAAATAAAAATTGCAGATATGCCTCTGCATTCGCCTCTTTCTAAATACCAAAGCACTGTGATTTCCCATGGCTTTAGGAGGCGACTGGTGTGATAGAAAATAAAGTGATAACTGTGTCAGTCTTTCTGTCTGCTGATCTGTCTCTCTCAAAAATGTTTAAGCACATTGTACATTTGTACTTCACCTCCAGTTTCCATCTTTTTAAAGGCTGTAAGTCAAGTGCATAATTTATACATTATAAAAACCTTACAGAAAAAAGACTTTGAGCATATCTGAGATAAGTAAGGCACAAGGAAATCTGTCTCACTGAAATTAATTCTACTCTAAGTACTTACGAAAAAGCAGACTGACCTAGTCCACCATCTGACCTTATCACACTCTGCTACATTTTCTCCATTCTCCTTTATTTTTCATCCCTTCCAAACCTCAGTGTTAGATGAACCAAACAGAAATAGTTGCAGGATGTGGAATTTTCTGCCTGACTCCCCGATACCCTCTTTTATGCCCACCCCACCAAAACACAGACCCCAAAGACTTTGGGCACTGAAAACTAATAAGCATGGTAATTAGAAGTGTTTGACAGACTTCTACAACACCTCATACAATTTCAGTTGAGATGTACTTTCTACATTCAGGTAAATCACATGTATCAATTTCCTGCACCAAAGAATTGAGTCACATAACTTTAAACAAAAATAATCATACACAAAGTGGCACACTACTGTGGAAGACAGTAAAGTGGTTTCTTAAATAATTAAAGACGGAAATACCTTAGGATGTAGTAATTCCACTTCTAAGAACATACCCACAAGAATTGGAATCAGAGACTCAAACAGATATGGTTACTAGACAAAGGATCTAAATGTTGCCACTGGATCAAAACATCTTTTACCATTTCTGGGTCCAGCTAACCACCACAAATGCAAACAAAAGGGCCTTTGGTATAAAAAAAAGATTCTAAACAGAAGCATAAAGGGAGAAGGAGAAGGCCCAGTTATTAATCAACCATATGAGAGAGAGCTGCTACTATAGAAGCCGGCAAGGGTGGCAGAGGTCTGCCACTGCTGCGGCTTCCCCTACCCAATGGGGTGGCTGCCTTTTACAGCAGCACCCATGGAAGAGAGGGAGAGCCCACTGCATTGTTCCCATTTAAAAGTTCACTCAATGGTCACTCAACTCCACCCCTTCCCAGCACTCTCTTGTTCAGGACATCGGGGTGGATTTAGACCAAGGCTTTGCACATGTGTCTTCCCACCTGGCTTGGGTGGTGCCCCAAGGGGTTGGAATTCTCCCTCTCATCTGCACCAGTCTGCTCCAACAATATTTGTATACAGTCTTCATAATAGTATTATTCACAATAGCTACAAGGTGGAAAAAACCTCAAATGCATATTAACATAGGAATGGATAAACAAAACATGACTTGGGAATTATTTGGTAAAAAAATGGAATAAAATGCCAACATATGTTACAACGTGGATAGACCTTAAAAGCATGCTAAATGAACAGGTCAGACACAAGAGGACAAATATTTTATGTTTTCCACTTACATGAGATGTCTAGATTAGTCAAATCACTAGAGGAAATTAATAGAGTAATAGTTAACACAAGTTTCAGGTGAGGGGAATATAGGGAATTATTTAATAAATACAGAGTTTGAGTTTGATCTGATAAAAATATTCTGGAAATGGACTGTAGCACAATATAATAGTGTACTTAATGCCACTGAGTTGTACACACAAAAAGGATTAAAACGGTAAAATTTAATTCACAAATGAAAAAAAAAATACTGTAATGGATCTGAGCTGCTGTTCATTTAGCCAAATATTCATATCTGATAACATCACCAAAGAAACTATTATAAAAAAGAAATAGCTGCCCATCTAATGTCAAATTAAAGAGAAGCAAATAAAATATGAATTGAAAATATACCTGTAGGGTGTTAAAAGTGATTAACAAAGACAATTCAGATGATACAAATAAATATTAACACCAAGAAATAACTGTCTCCATTTGGAGAAGTGCAAAATGGTGTAGAAGACAGGAAGCTTTTAGAGCATAAATAATAAGGTACAAGTAAGTAAGCAAAGAGTCCAGTGCTTTCTAGCCAGTGGGTCAGAAATAACAACCTGGGCTTGTAACTGCTGTCTCAAGTGGACGGTGGTGCTGGGAAACTGAGCCCATAATTTACCTGTGGAATCTAACACTGTCCTACCCTGCTGGTGTCTCAGAATTGCTTGTTGGTGGTAAGGGACATCCATCCTCCCCCCAATTGGGATTTGGTGATCAGGAAGCCATTTAACATATTAAAGAGGGTAAGCCTTCCATGAAGGGGTACGTTGATTCTAGCAGCTGATTTTGTTATAGAACCTCTTGGACCTAGAACTTGCTTGCCCCATTTTCCTATTATTAAAACCCCAGGCTAATAGGAATTCCACAAAACTCTCTGGCCAGTCAATCCCCACTGTGAAACAGACCGTCCACCCTGCAGAGGCTCCAGAACCAGCTGCAACCTGATGACTGGGCAGATGCAGGTGATAGAGGGCCTGACCTAAAAGTGACCCAGGATTCTGGAGCATGCACACACAGCTCTAGGTGAAGAGTTAAGATGCTGATAAGTATGTAACCCGTCTGTGCAGGCTCCAGTGTAGCCCAACCTAAAACATGCTATGACATTGAGCTTTGCTATTCAACCCTGGTAGTCAACCCCATAAAACCAGGACCCCCACCACTCTTAGGCCAAGAGTGTGGCTCACAGCAGTTGCTGCCCCTCTCTTATTCTGTGATCCATAATAAATGTTTCTCCTTGAAACTTCTTATAGGTTCTTATAAAATTTGTGGGGATTGATTGGCGGAAGTCAGACAAAGACTTTTTAGACTCTATAACAAACTGAGTAGGGTCTTTCTACAGCTTTAGAAATAAACTGAAAAAAACTCTTGAAGCATTTAACTAAACAATGTACAGTGCTTGGTTCTTGCTTCATGAAAACATTTTAATATATTGTTCATATCAGCGTTAATGATATGTTCACCCTTCTGTGAGATCTGATTTAGTAATCGTCTCACCCTTCTGTGAGATCTGATTTAGTAATCGTCTCATCACCCTATCATACCAATTATTCTGTCTGATTTAATTTTCTATAAATTGGTATAACCTCCAGCTTCCCAATGAGTAATTGTTTTAGAGATTATTTCTCTTCTAATTTTACTTTCCTAAATGCAAACTTTAATTTGTACCTCAAGCCTACTCCTTTCAAACACCTCCTCCTCCAACACAGGGTAGTTTAAAATTTCTTTGCAAGAAAGCTGCATGAATTGTGCTGCATCTTGGCCCAGAGGAGTTAGTCCCAGTGATTGCAAAATCTTGGGATTTCCAAGGTCAAAAATATTAATGGATATATGTTTTATATGCAATAAAATTTTGGAATGAATTTTAAGTATGGATGAAAGTTTAGAACAGCTATAGATCTAAAACTGTAGGGTCCAGACTAGATGACCTCAGAAACTAATTAAAAAATGACAGATATGTTAAGTGCCATGGACAAATACATGGGCAGTCAAGGGGGAAAAAAGTAGAAGAAAATCAGGGATTGAAAATAATTGATAATCAATTTTTGGCCTATCTCAGAATTTTAAAAAATTACTGCAAAGTATGACTATACAAAATAGATGACATACTTTAAGAAAATAAAATGAAATGAGACATTTGTCTGTGTAAAAGTGATTCTTAGTGTTTCAGGGTTACATAAAGTATAAAATTTTTATAGGAATAATATTCCAATATGGAAAGTTTAATCTTTCACATAAAATTAGAAGAGCTATTGCCAGGTTCATGAGTGGGAAGTTGGGGTGGGTGGTGGGGGCAGGAAACAAGGAATAAAGCTAAGGTGATCTCATTAAGGAAAAGAAGGAATACTCTTGCTGCTAAGAGCACATGCACTCTTCTCTCTGTTCTGCTTGCCAGAGTTCCAAATCCAATTCAAATGTCAACTCTTCTATGAAACCCAATTCCATATTCTACTATCTCCTTAACAGTTTGCTTCCTTTTTTTTTCCAAGTTGATTCTCTGCCTAATACTTCTGCTTCTTGACCAGAAGAGGTCTCTGTTGCATTGCTCAAGAAATAACAGTTTAAGGCCTCCCTAGTGGCGCAGCGGTTGGGCGCTGTGCTGTGGAGCTCTCGGCAGCACACAGTGCGAGTTTGACGCCCAGCTGGGTAGAATCCCACATGGTGCGGCAGACCTCTCCTGCCTCGCCCGCTGCTCCCCTCAGCAGTGTATTTCTGATCTGCCTGTTCTGCTCCCCACTCTGTCTCTGGTGAACCCTCTCGCCGCCCCACGCCTCTGGCCTGTCCCCCAGCTTGTATGTATAAATAAATAAATAAATCTTTTAAAAAAAAGAAATAACAGTTTAATTTTATTTTGCAAAATGTTTTATTTGCTTTTTCTAAAATATGGGAAAATTTTGTATTTACCTGTTCAATATATTGTGATATTATAGAAGCTAGAGGTAAAAATTCTTCACTGCCCCTGTAACTAACAAATATTCAATTAGAGGATTTTATCATTGATGGGAAACTTAACCCTCTCAGATTAAGTACTTAGTCCTTCACCAAACCACAGAATTTTATCAGAAAAGAAAGAATTTGAAAGTAGGGGGAGAAAACCAAGGGAAAACAGATGTAAACAGGAAAACATATTTTCTAGGGGCAAATTTAAAGCCATCAGTAAAGTGCTTCAGAGAGCATGGACTTTGGAGGCAGGCTGACCTGGGTCCAAACACTCCTGATTCCTCTAGTTACTATGTGGCTTCAAGCAGGCTCCATATATTGTACCCCTTTCCCTCAGTTTCTCATCTGGAAAGTGGGACTACTGATAGCTAAAACATGTAAGTTGTTGTAAATAGTCTGTTAGGTAACAAGGAAAGTGCTTAGCATCACATTATACACAAAGTCCCCATGATTATGGGGTCTGGGGGGGCTGTGAGGATTGAGTTGTGAGCTAAGACATAAGTTACACCATGTCCAATGTGATTTCAAAGTAGTGCGGGGTCAATCTCCCCAAAAGGGTCACACAGACTTCTCTCAATGCGCTCAGAGTAGGCCCCTTGTCACACTGGTCTGGGAACCATAGGTCCATTGAGGCTCTGTGAGATCTACTACCACTTAAAAATGCAGATTATTTTGAGTTGAGAGTGGTGAGGGCCCAGAATGCTAGAAGTTTCTTTCCTTGCCTAAGTTCTTACTCTTCCTAATCAAAGAAGAGACCCTCATGTCTAAGTTTCTACCCTTTCCCTAATTGGAGAAGGAATCACTGCTTCCCCTTTTATGACCTAGAAGAATGTGGCTTGGGGGTATCATCCACGTGTAAGTTTATCAGTGCACATGCCTTGTCTATCTGAGAATCTCATCTTTCCTCTTAGAGTAAAAATGAGGTAACTTCTTTTCTTTTTTTCTTTAAAGATTTATGTATTTATGCATATAAGCTAGTGGGGTACAGGCCAGAGGTGTAGGGTGGCGAGAGGGTTCGTGAGAGACAGAGTAGGGAGCAGAACAGGCAGATCGACGAAAATACACTGCTGAGGGGAGCAGCGGGCGAGGCAAGAGAGGTCTGCCACACCATGTGGGGATCCCCACCTTGGGGCATTGAACTCTCGTTGCCGCTGCCATGCTGACAGCTCCACAGTGTGGAGCTTAACTGCTGCGCCACCAGGGAGGCCCAAGGTAACCCCCTTTTCTTGCCTGGCATGTATGTCTCCCCTTCACTCTCTTTGACCCTCCAAGATAAATATCTTGGTCCATTTCTATTCTTTAGACTATATAACCATGTAAATTCGCCATAATTATCTTAGTAAAATGATGTTTACTTTGCCAACCTATGTGATGCTGTTTTGATTATTCATCTAACCTGAGAAAAACCCTGAGGGGTACAGAATGATTTCCTGTGTAAGCTGATGGTAGCTTTTTCCCAACAAAGAGTATAGTGAATGCAGGAATTAAGATGCCTTCACCCCTCCCCAAGTGGGAAGAGGAATGCTCTTGCCTTCAAGTCCCACTAAGAGAAAACAAACAAACAAACAAAAATCCACATCTTTAATTTCTAACATGCTAGGCTAGAATTTCTATCCCCAGCTGCATGTTCTACAGAATATTTTCAAATTCATCAGATGAGCTCCTCATTTTTCTACTCTTTTTTCTTGCCATTCCTATTCATAAAAGTGTTGATCCCATCCACTCCCACACTCTCAGTTCCCTGGTTCTCAGACTCCCACTCCTCTCCCACCCTCCCAAAGCCATTCAGTCTCCTCTGTTCCTCGTAGGTACATGGTGGTATCTTTCATAGCTATCCTCTCTTTCATCCCCTCCCCCCCCGCCCCGAGAATCTACTTTTCTCCTTGCACTGAGTGTGTTTAAATAACCAATTTTATTCCCTGCCTTCTCTCTCAGCTTTCCCACAAACATAGGAGGACAGTTCAGACAGTCCTGCATATTGCTACTAGAGGACTCTTGCTAAAGTTCCCTGTGATCCCTTCAATCTCCTGCTGAGAAAGCGCTCATGTAAAGTTCTGGAATGGGTGGAAGTGAGAGCCTCATAACAATGTGAATATACTTACTGCCACTGAAGGATACACTTAAAAATAGTTTTGCACACACACACAATCAATGACCCAAACTTCCAGAGCATAATGTTATATAAGGACCATCACCACCCAAGACCAATCAGTCTTCATTAGTGAAACTCCTGTGGCCTACCATCCACCTTTTTCCTGTTGCAGCCTTTTTCCTCTTTCTGCTTATCTTGAGACGAGAAGGGCTTGACGACAAAATTGGATAACTAGAATCAAATAATAGAGCCAACATACCCAAACCCAGCTTGAATGGGGGGAAAAAAGCCCAGATTTTTCAGAAGTTACTAAGCTCTATTTCAGGTCACAGGCCCAGAAAGAACATCTGCTGTCTTTGAAGTGACCTCTCAACTGCCTGAAACAAGAGTGCCATAGGAAAATAGGAAAATTGCCGTAGGAAAAAGGAACCAAGATCTCTGGCTCATGGCTAAACAGACACATTTAGCAGTGAGGGAGCTCTCTACAGGACGCAGCTGCAGCGAGCACTGAAGGACTAAAGCAAATGACATGAAGAGGAGCGGAAAAGTTTTGCTGGTGAACTCTGCCCACCTGACCCTAGACCTCTGCCCCCAAATTGCCTCTACAAGTGTTTTTTTTTTTTTTTTTTTTTTGAAAACTGTGCATCTCAATGCAAACTTTATTTATTGTTAAAAATTATTTTTAGCAATAGTTGTTTTTTTTTAATGACTCTAATACACTGGCTTTTTCCAGAAGGAAGCCAATTTAAAAAATATTTTTATTTCAAAAATAGCCCTGGTACAGCTATAGACTTTTTCCTTCCAAGTGCTAATCATATTTATAATAATTTAGGAATAAAATACCATTTCTGATGCCATGAAATGCAAAAATTTTAAGGTTTTTTTTTTTTAATTCCAGTACAGAACTTTTAAAACTATTAATGGAAAATAGATTACGGTCATTAAGTGCACAAGACTAATTCCTAGCCAGTTACTGGTATTCTGCTTCCTCCCTAGTTCTCCCAAGGAAAACTAAAACTCAATCTTCAGCAGAATAACCCTTAAACATACTTTATAAGCAAAATGAGAGCTTTTGTTTACATAGTTTTTGGATTTTGCTGTTCCTAATTTTATCTGAAACTCAATTTCACCCCAAGCCATAATTACCATATTAACTTTGTAATGCACAGTTGTATGCAAGTTAGCAAATCAGTAGTATATCACCAGGCTCTATTCACCCAGTTTAGGAAAAACAGGATCAGGCACACCCATTTAAAAACAAATCTCATGCTATTGCCAATGTGTACTTCAGTCTAAGTTATGACAATGAAATATGTGGATATATATCTCTATATATCTCATCTTGATTTTCAAAAGTAAGCAAAGAGAACTCTTCACAGCTTAGCTTTGCCCGGCTGAAGCTGAAGATTCTGTAACTTCATAGCAAGACCCATGTTGCCAGTGATTTTCAATTTGCTTTGAAAAAAGGCTGACTGAGGATTCATTTTACCAGTCATCAAAGCCAGTAAGTCCGAGTCAGCCATTGTGATTGTGCAGTCAGCCTTCTTATCTGAGTTAGGAATTACTGATCCTTTGCCGTTCTTCACATCTACCACCCAGGAGGCTTCTTTACCCCCGGGGCCATCTTTCACCTTGAAGGCTAAAATACCACCAATTTTCTTCACGAACTGTTCTCCTTCCTCTTCAAGCTTCTTCTCAATCTCCTTAAAAACAAGATCTGCCTTAAATCCATCAACTGCAGAGCTGGCTGGAACAGCCTCAATTTGACGAGTTTTGGCAGCTTCAGGAAAACCCATCTTGTAGAGCGTGACAACTACAGCTCCTCCAAGGCCCAAATTATCTACAAGTGTTTAAAGCAGTTTATGTGCTGTGGTATAACATGTTTTATTTTTCTGATTTTCAGGAAAAGCTTAGTTATCCAAATGGTAGAACACAATAGGAATAATTCATGGGCTCTGAGAAATACTCAGATTAACAGAGGGATGGGAGGAAGGAGGAGGAGGAGAGGGTGAAGGAAGGGTTAGCACATCAGCACTGGAGCTTTGGTGGAGGGTGAGTGAAGCATGTGCGCATAAGGAGGTGTCAAGTTGTAGTCCGGAAGGATAGTTATGTAAAGAACTGGAAAACCAATAAAATTTGAGGAAAAGGAAATATTAGTTTCTCTGCTTTCTTCATTTTATTCTTTATTAAACTCCAATTTATAAAATTTTATGTTAATTGTGCAATCAAACGCAGTGACTTCAGGGTCATTCATTCCCATAGCGACCTGTAGGAAAGGAATGTTTTGTATCTCTAATTCCACTTATTGAGTGCCCTGAAAGCTTTTTGCTATTGGTTAGTTAAAGGACATCATTTCAAAGATAATGAATTCATCCTGACAGAACTGTTTATGTTCCATTAGCTCCTGAATGAAATGTTGCTGAGTAACTTTCTACCTTAGGGAAAATAATCTTGGAAGAATATGTGGCTGCCCAAGAGATAACTTTGCCTCCAGCATTGTCAGAAGTTAACATTACATGAACAACCCGATTAAAGAGATGTAACCTCATTGTAAATGATTCTTCTGGGTTAACCATGGACTCTGGCCTTTTTACCTGCAGGTCATTTTTACACTGGAGAAAAGTTAAACTCAAGTAACAAGACAAGGAAACCACAAAGCAGAGTTTTGGCTAATAACCTGGGCTTTGGTGCATCCAGGAAAAAGCATTCTTCTTACAAAGACATTGAAGTATGGGAAGCATGGCAACAAATGATCACACTTAAATACTTGGTTCATAAAAAAGAGGGAGGCCTCCCTGGTGGCCCAGAGCTTAGGTCTCAGTGCTATCACCCCAAAAGCCTGAGTTCGCACCCACATGGTGCAGCAGACCTCTCCTATCTCGCCCGCTGCTCCCCTCAGCAATGTATTTCAGTCAGTCAGTCTGCCTGTTCTGCTCCCCACTCTGTCTCTGGTGAACTCTCTTGCCACCCCACGCCTATGGCCTGCACCCCAGCTTGTATGCAAAAATAAATCTTTTTTTTTAAAGGGTCAAAATTACAAATGAAGAGAACTCAGATCTTTGCTTTATGATCTAATAATTGGAGAATATGATGCATATGTTAGCAACTGAATGTTTAAGAATAGCAGTGAAACTAAGTTGGACTGGTGTCCTTTATTCATGTTCTCCTATTCATCCATACACCCATATTCTTGTTCATCAAAATTACTGACACTATTTTAGGTGCCAAATGGCTAATTTGTGGGGAATAATGTTAAGTTTCCTATTTACTTCCATTAGAAATTTTCTTCTGTGATGTTCTCAACATTTAGGATACATCAGAATCACCTGGAAATTTTATTAAAACACAGATATATGGGTCCCACCTCTAGAGAGTCTGATTCAATAGTCTGGGACGGGAGTTCAAGAATTTGCGTTTTTAATAAGCTTTGAGACTCATATGTGGGCCCTGTTGGACTGAACAGAGCAGCTAAAATCTGTATTCCCTGGGATCTTGAGGTAGCTGTTATGGGCTCCAAGGCTGGGTACAAACCACCCTCACCAAGATGAGGGGTTAAATTCTGCCCAATGCTGTCCTAACACTGCCCAGAGTGTACAATGCCTGTGCCATACTCTGAACTCTGACCTTGCCATTCTTGAGCTAGGGGGCTGCTGGGAATGAGGTGGAGCTCAGCAGCCATTTTGAGAACCTTTAAAAGGGAACAATGCACTGGGAGTGGATATGGAAGGCAGCCACCCTGCTGGGCAGTAGGCCTTCCTACGCCCTCCTTCTAGACAGGGGAGCCCCTAACCTCAGCAGCAGCAGGCTTCTGCCACACTCTGCTGGCTCATGTAGCTGCAACTCTGCAAAGCTGCCTCATACCATTGATGGGTAGCTGGACCTTCTCTTTCTCCCTCTACCCTGTTGGTGAGGATAAATTATTTCCTTTTTTTTTGCTGCACCAAAGGCCCTGTTGACGTTCTCCACCAAGTAACACAGTGCTCAGTCTTCAGAAGTGAATCAAAGGCTGGCCATTGAGAGTATGTTTAGGAACAAATAGAGACAATTTTGAACTTTAAGTTAGCAGAGATTGCTTAAACTGGGTACCAAAGCACTAACCCAAAACAAATTAGGCATTTTGTACTTCATTAAAATCAAATAGTGAGCTGCACATATGAAAATACTTATTTTTATCATGAGACTTCATTAAGAGAGTGGGAAGTGAGAGACACAGAACTGTTATACGATACATAAAATGTAGAAATCCAAAAACTTCCTTGCAGAATATACTAAGAATTCCTTCAAATCAATAAGAAAAAAAAAAAATGAATGCAGGAGAGGAAATGCCAAACTTTTTTTCCTTTACCCTCCAAAGTTTTCTTGTGGGGTCCTGTAAATTAGACTGACAAAAAACAAACAAACAAAAAAACGATGAAGGAAAGAAACACAAGAGTTTATTAAATGTGCTGTGTGCACACAAATGGGAGTATACAGCCAAGGGGAATTCAAAATGGTGGTTAGAACATAGGCTTACACAGAATCTTAACTGACAAGACAACTGAAAGGTCTTTGAAGTTCTAGTTGTTGCAAACTGGGAGAAGGCAAATATATGGAGAAATGTGGTAGCAAAGGGCTAGTTTTAGCAAGGTTTGTTAAGTAGGTTCTCCTGGCTGATAAGTGTTATCTCTGGTGACTAATTTCTGTCCTTTAGGGTAGAGAGGGGAGGTGAGAACACCATAGCAAATTTATATCCTACTTTTAGGCAAATAATAGTGGAAGGGCAGAGAGCTTTTCTTGTATCTGATTTTTCTCAATTGCATGCAGCCTAAAATCATCCATCTGGAAAAGGGGTAGTATATTCTGCTAGCTTTCATTAGCAATCCAATTTTCCAAATGAAAAAAACCAAACAAACAGGTTTGAACAAAAGGGTGTTTTCTGTGCTCTCCGGCAGGGTGAAGAGCAAGTGTGCCTCTATTTTCAACATGGACTTCTTTTCTCCTGTAGGCAAATTTTAAGCAAATCACACACATCCAACATTCCTTGGACAGATGAGCAATAAATCTCAGATATGATGTGGTTTAAATTAAAATTAAGGATACAAATATTTTTCTAAAAGACACTAATAGTTTCATAGATGACTCAGAATAAAATAATTTAGGATCCCCAGAGTTTTACCACCAAGAAAATTCTTTGAGATAGTTTTTTTAATACAAAAAGCCATCTACATCTAGTTTTTTCCATCAACAACATGAGGAGTTGGTAGAGGTTTAGAAACACAGTTTGTCCCCCAACAGATCATAAGAAAGAGAAAAATTTATTGTCCTCTATCCAGTATAGCTCCACAAGAAATCATTGTAATTCTCTTTCTGTCTCTGTCTGTCTCTTATGCACACACACACACACACACACACTCACATTTTCTTTACTGTTGATACCTTTATACTTTCAATTCATTAAAACATGCAGAAAGTGTGAAAAATAGTACTCAGGTACTCTTTTCTCAGCTCCTGCAATGACACTATCTTACGTAACCATAATAAATTATCAAAACCAGGAAACTGATTTGGTGAAACGCTATTCATTCAACTACAGAGGTATAAAATTCATTTGGATTTCACAAGTTTTGACGTGCACTCTTTTATCTAAACACAAGTGTAGATTAAACTAACAATCACCCTCAACAGCATACAGAACTACAAAGAAACTCTCATCTTACCCCTTGACAGTCACATTTTTCCCCAGCTACTGCTGATCAGTTTCCCATCACTATAATTTTGTCTTTTCACAAATGTCAAATGGTGGGCCTCCCTGGTGGCATGGCAGTAAAGCGCTGTGCTGTGAAGCTGCCAGCAGCAGCGACATGAGTTCAAAACCCGGCCGGGGAGATTCCCACATGGCGAGGCAGACCTCTCTTGCTTCGCCCACTGCTCCCCTCAGCAGTGTATTTCCATCAATCTGCCTGTTCTGCTCCCCATTCTGTCTCTGGGGAACCCTCCTGCCACCCCATGTCTCTGGCCTGTACCCCAGCTTGTATGCATAAATAAATAAATCTTAAAAAAAAAATGTCAAATGGCGCCTTTGTATACCTTTGAGATCCATCCTATTTGTTTTGTGTTAGTCGTTCACCCATTAAGTCTATTTGGTTTGTGTCTTGTGTCTTGTAGACTACCTCCAGCTTTAATAATTTATTAGGAGGCTTCATAAGACAGCATGAATACTCATGGCTATGATTTATTATAACAAAAAGATACTGAGCAAAATTAGCAAAGGGAAAGGGCACAAAGGGTGAAGTCAGGCGAAAGCAGGCAAGACAGATTTCCAAGAGCTTTCTCCAGCAGTCACTCAGGACCAGCTTAATCCCCCCAGTAACAAGTTGTAACAACACATCTGAAATGTAACCAACAAAGAAAGGTGGTTAGACTCACACCCAGGCTTTTATGGGGAATGATCACAAAGGCCCCTCTGCCTGGCGTGTACCCAAATTCCAGTGCTGCAGAAGGAAAGCAGACATACAGCAAAAACAGTACCCTTCACACAAACAGGTTAGGCACAGTGAGTCACCCTTATCAGTGGTGGTGGGAACCTTCCAGAGATCTAAGTTCCCAGATGCCAGCCAAGGGCCAACCTTGTGATCAGGCAATCCCAGGTTCAGGCCTGCCCTATGAACTTTCTTCTGCAAAACTTGTTTCCAGTTTTTGGCAAATGCAAATATAAATATGTATAACATAATCTCTTTGGGACACAGTGATGGCATATTAAGGATTATTTTACAATGTGCAAACATTTATTAAGTGCTATAGCTATATGCCAAGATGTAACACATCTTACATATAAAACTAAGCCCTCACCACAATACCAAAATATTAGCTTTCCATTGAGGATACTGAGGTTGACTTGTTCAAATGCAAAGTATGTGTCTGGTGCAGTAGTTGAGCCCATGTGGTGATTCTACTAGATTCTTCTTCCTTTCTAAACCATGGAAGTATTCTCAGGGGCACCCCATTCAGTGCATTATAATCATTATCCCTTTTGTTACAAAAATCTCATATAAGGAAGTTATTCTTTTTAGATTTGGTTTTGATTACTTTCTTAGAACCAGCTCTTCACAAGATGGTAAGCTCTGGAGTTTGTTTCCTTTTTTTTAAAGATTTATTTATTTATGCACACAAGCTCAGGTATAGGCCAGAGGCGTGGGGCGGCGAGAAGGATCACCAGAGACAGAGTGGGGGGCAGAACAGGAAGATTGACGGAAATACACTGCTGAGGGGAGCAGCGGGCGAGGCAGGAGAGGTCTGCGGCGCCATGTGGGAATCTCCCAGGCCGGGTGTTGAACTCCTGTCACTGCTGCCGACAGCTCCACAGCGCAGCACTTAACTCCTGCGCCACCAGGGAGGCCCTAAAGTTGTTCATTCTTTGGTCTGTCTAGGGAGTTAAAGGAATTCTTTGTAAGTATAGGAAGATTCACTGTCCCCCTGGCATTTGAAGACAAAGATCATTGTTGTCTTACAGTGTTCTCCAACAGTCACATGTGCTTTTATCCTATGTGAGTACTAAGTGGCCAGCCCTTGATGAGTGTTGCCTTTCACAGGAGAGAGAAGCTTTGGAATGTCAGAAGAGTCAGGGCAGTTTCCAAGAAGATGTGCTATTTGAGAGCTGAATGTCAGGAGATGAGAACAGGATAAAACTTTCTACATGTAGGGAAAGCATAAACAGAGGTAACAAGGGAGGAAGGAGAGGGAAAAAAAAAAACCCAACACTGCTTACAGGATGGTGAGAAAATCCCAGGCAGGCAGTTTTCTATTGGGAAATAAAAAAGGGACAATTTTAAGGTAGGAAAAGGAACTCAGCTAACACAGGAGTTTAAATCCTAAAACAAGTGGTTGAAATGAATCGCTATGGTGAGTTATATGAATGATCAGAACAGGGTTTGAGAAAAATTAATCTGGGAATAATTCAAAGAGTAGATCGGAGATTAAGAGGCAGGGACACTTGCTTATAAGTAAATGCAGGTGAAAACAACATGTGGATGGAGAAAAGAGCCTCCCTCATAACAGTCTACCTTGAAGAAGTGGCAAGAGAAGCTTGAGCATACTGAGATAGGATTCACTTAAGTGGAAAAGTATTTATTCACATGTGGTAGTTACATTTATAAATGAGGTCAGTAAGGCACTGTTAGGGAGTCATTTTAGCCTCCAAGAAAAGTTATAAAATACTTTCTAACACAAAGATAGATAATGCAGAGGGGGAAAAACCCAATGTGTGGTACAGGAAGCAGCAAAACGTGAAGCATTTTCTTTTATGGTGACGTACTTTAAGAAAGTCATTTAGTGTGACTAATCTGTTTTCCCTTTCTAAGGTAGTTCACTTAAACATAGCCTAATTAGGAAAGCACAGATAAGGTACTCCAGGTCAAGACTGGACCTGTTTTGTTGCCTTATAAAAACCCATCAAAGTGGAAATATCTAAGATCTGATACATTCACAATGAGCTATGAGCTGATGTGAGGGCATATACTTTTAATGAAATCAGGAACAACATTTCAATCATGCCACTGACTCAGATTTCTTAGTTCAAATCAAACTACACTATATCTCTCACTTTTCCAATGAATAAAAAGAAATTATTCCCAGAGTCAATTCTTTATTTAGAAAACAGATTATTTTATCAACATGCTCTGAAGATACGAAGTGTCAGAGTAAAAGCCAGCTGCTGCCTGCATCCTGCTCCATCAGTATCACCAGCATCATCTCCCAGTCCATGCTGCTTGTTTTGGTCTTTCTATAGACTTCAAACATGCTAAGGTAATCCCTACCTCAGAACTACCTGGAATGCTCTTCCCAAGAGTTTCACGCTGCTGCCTCCTTCTCCTGATTCAGGTTTTAAATTGAATAACATTTGCTCAGGGAGGTAAAGCAGATGCTACTGGGAGTCCTTAACAGGCTATGTCTGTGTCCCCCAGATACTGTGGGTATTGGCCGCCCATGTCTCAGGCCTTTGTCCTTTTAGGGAGGACTGCTCTTGACTGACAGGAGCCTCCTCACCTGGCAGTGGTGCTGGAGAGAATGGTTAAAGTTATGGGCGAAGACTAAGAGTCTAAGAGACAGCAGCTTCCTCCCCAATTTCTATAGTGCAATCACAAATCAGGATTTCCATAGCATTGGGTTGGGGTTAAGCGACTCCTGAAGTCATATTTTTGTCAAAGGTCGTTTTCTGTTGTCTTCTATTTTTTCCACTCCCTAATGGATTTTTCCTTAAAATCACTTAAGTAGGAATTCCCACCTCAGGCTCTACTCACAGGGAACATAATCTAAGATCACTGGTGTTCGAAGTGGTCCTACGAAGCCTATTATTAACAGATCTGGATTTGGGCACTGGATAACTTATCCACTAGAAGGCAATGAGAATGCCATCATTGGTGGAGAGTGAACTATTGTGGGTGATGACTTGATACAGTTCTGAAGTTACTACGATTTTTCACCCTTAGTGAACTGGAACAAAATATAAGTACAAGAGCTTCTTTCAGTTGTGTAATAGCGTTGACATTTAACATGTAGGGGTGGAACTTAATACATAGACTACTTATACTATTTTTTTGCAACTTCGCAGGAGTCTGTAGTCATTTCGAAGTAAAAAGTAAAAAATGAAAACAAACAGCAACAACATAAAAACAAACATTACTACCATCCTCGGGGACTGCAGTGACAATGCTTCCTACATATCCATAGTTAATAGCTTAACCCCTTCAAAGGCCACATGAGTTGTGGCAGATGATCTAGACTACTAGAAACTAATATATATGTATAAAACTTATATCTCTTACATAATTGTGTAAATTGTGTATTCCCCATAAAATTCCCACCACCAATTCACCCATGAACAATCACCATCATCCCTTGTGCTCTTCTCTCCCTCATTCTGATCCCTTTTCTTCCTCTTCCCTCACAGAATGTCTCTTATTTATGGTTGCCTGCTAGTTTTTATTATTATTACTATTACCTTTTTCCCTGATCCCTTATTTGGTTCCCCTATATTCCTCCTATAAGTGAAACCATTCAATATTTTCCTTTTTCACTACTAGAAAAGGCAGTATACTTGAAATGTATATAATGTTATAAATCAATATGACTTCAATAAAAAATAAATGAAAAGAGACAAAAATAAAGGAAATTGACCTGACACAAAGGAAATGGCACATGCTCTGCATACTGGTAAGATACATGCATTTCAGAAGGTGGAAGATAAAGACTGAAAAAGATGAAGGAAACTGTCACATTGGTGGCATTTTTAGGGGGACAATGTTCTGGGGCATACCAGGACATCTGTCTAATAAATGGCAAGTCACTGCACCTTATGACTCCAAAAGCACAGGGTAACACAGGTCACTTTTCACTTTAGAAACAATATTTATCACAGTTAGGGACACTTTTTTCACCTATGTATTGGGTGATGAAGAAAGCTACAGTTTAAGTGGTACTCAGAACAGAAAGGTGCACTAAATTGGATTCAGGTTACAGTACAAGAAATACTTGGGCTATATGACACAGGAGATTCTAGGATATTTGACATACCTGTGGTAAATATAGACGTTGTGTGCCCTGTAATCAGTGGACCTCAGGGAAAGGGTAGGTTTCAGGTTCCCTGCCCCACCCAAGGAAGGGTGGAGCTGAGCAGGGAGGAGGAAAATCTGGAGAGGAGCCTGGAGAAGGGAGGAAGAAGGATGGGGAGCAAGGAGCCCTGGAGGAGACCCATAGAGCAGAGGGACATTTGAAGGAGCTGCACTTGCTTCTCGGCCTTGGATTTTAACAGGGACTTGGGGGACATGGAATGAGATACTTGAAACAGACATGGGTGAGAGACCTGTGGGGAGGTTAATAATGGCGGCATTTATCTTGATTTTGATTTTGCTCTTTTTCTTCCAATTTGTATGGCTGTTTCTAACCTTTTCCTACGGGTCCCCACCAGGAGGTGCCTTAGACTGTGGTAAACTTTTAGGTCTCAGCAGTTCTACTTTGGGCCAACCCTGTATGGCTGGGCATTTACCCATGAGGGAAAGGGTAATTTGGGGTGCTTGTTTTGGCAAATATTTTATCTATTTCCCCCTCCTCTTTACTACACACTAATTGTATTAAAGTTCCTTTCCATTAAAGGTCTTATGCATTAGAGTACATTTTGCCTTTATGAGGCAGATGGCAGAAGCTATTTAGAGCAGGCAGGTTTGGGGTCATGGGGTGCCCCTCTCCATGCCTGGTAACAGAAACACTTAGGAAACTAACGTAAGAGTTGCAAGGCAGATTTCTATGGTTCTAAGCCAAGGCCATGCTACCTGCAAGAGTGAACTATATACCATTAAAAAGAAACAAACAAACGAAAAAAAAAAAAAAACGATTTCTGACATACTACTGGCACCTGGAAGAGATTATCTGATTATAAGAAACACAAAGGGATTACAAAAACTGGAGCTGCCCACATGGACGGGGTTTGGTCAGACCTACCAAGTTGTGAGGTTAGTTATACCAGCAACATCCCATCATAAGATGGAACTAGCACCTCTGAATTTGGATTCCAGCAGATACCAAAAGCACAAGCAAGCTGTGCAAACAAATAATTCAGGATGATACATCTCTTACTACTCTTACACACTTTCCTTCAGCTCATACCCGCAGCTCCAGGAAGTCTCCCTAAGATAAGCTGATAGAGGAAGAAAAAAATTCTCATCGTGTTATGTTAACATAGGTTGAAAATACAGTGCTACTGCACTAAAGTCCACTGGGGCTAAAAGACAAGGGTGGAGGCAAATTCTAGTGGACAGAGCTCCAGATGGTGCTCCTGGTAAGAAATGGCCAGAGAAAATGCGATCCCCCACCCCAACATGAAACATATCTGTGTATCATGGACAATTGTGAATGGTCTAGCTGGATAGTCTGCGGTTGGGAAAAACCAAGATTGGAAAATCATGAAGACAGCCTGGAGAAAAGTCTGAGTGGATCAGCTGAGGTTCACAAGAAATACTGTGAATGTCCATCAGAGTATCTGCTGCAGATGAAGCACAAACCAGGCAAGGGACAGGAAGAGTCACCCAGAAGCTGCCAGCTAGCTTCTCCTCAGTCACACCTGCCCTTGGACAGTTGCCTTATGAACAAAGTAATCACAAAGGAAGAACAGGGGCTCATACAAGAGTTCAAAAGCATGGGCTCCCTCTCCTCAAAGTTGATCTAGGGGACTCAACCACCAGTAATAAATGGTAACTCTGAGTCCACCATATAACACAACTCTGAGACAAGCAACCAACTACTTGGTGGCAAAATGACTACATGGACCCACGTGACATTAACATGGGATCAACTGGTACAGAGGGTAGAATGTAGCAGATGCCACCAGTGTCTTCCTAAATCCATGCTACAGGCTGATCGGCCACTGTTGGCTACTAAGGGCTCACATCTGTGCTCTTCCCCAAAGGTTTGTATTTGGCTGAAGGAAGCTGTCTAAGTCAGAGATGACTGGGAAGTTAATGCATTTCCCTCCCTAGGGATAGTGGGGGGGGGGTGATTGACTGAAGCAGGAGTGCAGGCCCAGCGCCATGGCTTCTGGCAGGGATCACTAAACATTTGTGCTCCTTCCACAGTACACAAAAACAGTCCTCCAGTCACAGACTGTATTTCCTACCCTGTCTTTTTAAAAAAAAATTATTTATTTATGCATATAAGCTGGGGTACAGGCCAGAGGCGTGGGGCGGTGAGAGGGTTCACCAGAGACAGAGTGGGGAGCAGAACAGGCAGATGGACGGAAATACACTGCTGAGGTGAGCAGTGGGCAAAGCAGGAGAGGTCTGCCGCGCCATGTGGGAATCTCCCTGGCCAGGCATCGAACTTGCATCACTGCTGCCGACAGCTCCGCAGCGCAGCACCCTTCTGCTGCGCCAGCAGCAGGGAGGCCCTGTAATTCCTACCCTGTCTTGCAAGTAGATGGAGCCATGTGAAAAGGTCTTACCAATACAATCTGTGAGGAGGTAAGGTATATTCTCTTAAGACTGATATTAGAAGCCTTCTTTTCCCCTCTTCTGCATGCAGAAGACTTGTATGGGAGCCCTAGGAGGCAGGGGAAGCCATCAAATAAAAGAAGCCTGGGTTCTGAGTCACCTCGTGGAAGTCCACCACCAGTTCAAAGACTGTAGAACTGGAAATGGAATCCAGTTCCATGAAGAACTGGATTCCATTTCCAGTTCTACCTGCCAGTTTTAGGGTCTGGTCAAAAGTCACTTTACTTCTCTGGGCCTCAGTTTCATCAACTGCAAAATGAAAATGTGAGAGAGGTAGGGCAAGATGACCTTTGACGTCCTTTCTAGCTCTTGTATTTAATAAGTCTCCATATTTTATTAAAATTAAATCTCTTTTTAAATGTACAGAAACTGCTCTTTATAAGCTAAGAGGATTCAGTGCATTAAATATTGCAAGAAGTGAGACCTACAATAAACCCTTTAATAACAAAGTATCTTTTATTATAGGATTTCAAAATTTGGAGCTGAGTCAAAGACATTTGCTTTTTGGCTCTAGACATAAAATTGTCTCAAACAGCTCAAATATTCCATTCAATTAAGGCAGTAATTAGGGATGATTTATTTCAGAGGAGTGGGAAATAGGGCCAAGTGAGTCCTGGGGGATTTGGCTGTAAACCATCCAGGGCACCTGCCCATGACCATGTCAATGACACACAGCCCAGTCTGAGAAGAAATACCTTATACTATAAACTGATTGAAATTTTATTTGCTTTACAAACAAATAGAGGGCCTCCCTGGTGGTTCAGCGGTTAAATGCTGCGCTGAGGAGCTGTCAGTAGCAGGCACTGGGACGCAAGTTCGAGGCCCGGCAGGGGAGATTCCCACACGGCGCGGCACACCTCTCCTGCCTTGCCCGCTGCTCCCCTCAGCAGTGTATTTCTGTCCATCTGCCTGTTTGCTTCCCACTCTGCCTCTGGTGAACCCTCTCGCCGCCCCACACCTCTGGCCTGTACCCCAGCTTGTATGCAAAAATAATAAAATAAATCTTAAAAAAAAATAAACAAATAGAGATGGCTATTTTCCAATGAAATTAGGTTTAGGTTTCAGTAATATTTTTTTTTCAATGACCAAACCTAAAGAAAGTAATTTAGAAGTCACAAAATTATTAAAGAAAAATGTCTCCAAACTACCATAGAGAAATCTGCTTCCCTGTATGTATAAAGTAACATCTGTGTCTGAATCACATAGTTTTGTTTTTTTTTTTTTTCGGTATAGGGCAGGACATTTAACTAATTTCTTGATGTTTGTGTAAGAAACCTAGGCCAAGTATAGATAAGGAAGGTTTGGAGAGTATCCAGGCCTTTCTCTAACCTTCATCTAGGCTGCCTTTGTTGTACTCGTTGAGAATAGGCTCTTTTCATTGCACTGATCTTCCCACAGGTGAGGATGACTAGCAATCCTCAGAGTGGAGGAGCTGCTGGATTCCATTTAGGCTGCTGGACCATACTTTCCTGAATAGCCATCCATATTTTTTGTCAAATTCTAGGGGTCAGCTCCAGCAAAGAAGCCGTTTAAGGAAGAGAGAAGTACTTAAAGGGAAGGAAAATGCAACTCATCTCTGCAGGTGGCTCCCCTGTGTTTATTCCTTGTAGGACTCTTACTGGCATGAAGGGAACCACTATTTTCTTTCTTTTTTATTATTTATTTTTGCATACAAGCTGGGGTGCAGGCCAGAGGTGTGGGGAGGTGAGAGGGTTCACCAGAGACAGAGTGGGGAGCAGAACAGGCAGACTGACGGAAATACACTGCTGAGGGGAGCAGCGGGCGAGGTAAGAGAGGTCGCTGTGCAATGTGGGAATCTCCCCAGCCAGGCATCGAAATCGCGCTGAACTCGCCTTTGCGCCACCAGGGAGGCCCATATATTTTTTTAATCTTCAAGATCTAAAGCATTGCTGGATTTCTCTGCTGAGGATCTATGCAATAATTTCAATCCCCTTCCATACAAATATATCAGTCCCACAGAAGATATGTTGAGGGATCCAAGACCTGGTTCTATAAGACATCTAGGACATACTATTTTAAGAATCATCTAGATTTAAAATCTCAGCATCTTGTGCTCCTTATTGGTTCCTACTACCAACTATTTGCCAACCAATGTTATTTTTAAAGATTCATTTATTTATGCATACAAGCTGGGGTACAGGCCAGAGGCGTGGGGCAGCAAGAGGGTTCACCAGAGACAGAGTAGGGAGCAGAACAGGCAGAGTGACAGAAACACACTGCTGAGGGGAGCAGCGGGCGAGGCAGGAGAGGTCTGCCACGCCATGTGGGAAGCTCCCTGGCTGGGCATTGGACTCTGGTGGCTGCTGCCATTGCCGACACCACAGCGCAGCACTCAACTACTGTGCCACCAGAGAGGCCCCCAACTGATGTTATTCAACATTTTTCATATAATTTCTTTCTAAGGTCACTATCAGTTTCTTTAGGTTCTCTCAGCAACAATGTCCCATTAGAGTCTACTTTTTTTTTTAAGAGTTATTTATTTATACATACAAGCTGGGGTACAGGCCAGAGGCGTGGGGCGGCGAGAGGGTTCACCAGAGACAGAGTGGGGAGCAGAACAGGCAGATCAGAAACACACTGCTGAGGGGAACAGCGGGTGATGCAGGAGAGGTCTGCCGCACCATATGGGATTCTCCCTGGCTGGGTGCCGAACTCGCATCGCGCGCTGCCGACAGCTCCACAGTGCAGCGCTCAACCGCTGCGTCACCAGGGAGGCCCTAGAGTCTACTTTTTTTTAAGATTTATTTATTTTTGCATAGAAGCTGGGGTGCAGGCCAGAGCTGTGGGGCAGTGAGAGGGTTCACCAGAGTCAGAATGGGGAGCAGAACAGGCAGATCGACTGAAATACACTGCTGAGGGGAGCAGTGGGCAAGGCAGGAGAGGTCTTCTGCTGCCACCATGTGGGAATTTCCCTGGCAGGGCATCGAACTCGCCCCACAGCTGCCCACAGCTCCACAATGTGCTACGCTTAACCTGTTGCGCCACCAGGGAGGTCTCTGCATTAGAGTCTAAATTGCTTTTCCAACCATAAAGGATCTTTTGCTAGTATACTGAACATTTTAAGCTTATTTTCCATCATATTAACTTCTGCTCATTTTTTCTCAGTGGTTTCTTACTGCATATATAATTAAGCATAACTTTACCTTTAGCATCTCTTAAAACTAAGTTCAAGTTTGCATTTTCTAGCATTAATTTTCTAGTACCTATTTCACATATCCATTGTAATATAACTTCTGGAAAAGCTTAAACTTTCTCACATGTGTGCCTTTTTACATACTATGCCTTAATTCTCCTTTGAAATTTTTTCCATATGAGTAGAGTCTGGTTTTGTTTTTCTTCACAACCTCCATCGTGCCAAGTGCAGAGACATTCACATATTTGGTGTTATTACACTTTTGTGGGACTGAATTAGAAAAAGCAGTCCTTCAGATATAATCAAGATCCAATCTATCACAGTTATGTGGCACTGTTCCAGGTATAGGGTTACAAATGTGAACACAGCAGAAATAACTTCCTACTTTCTGTAGCTTAAATGGCGCAGGGATGGAGTGGGAATTTAAACAAACATCTGTAAAATGTCATATATGAGATGTTAGTTAGAAAGATAGAATGAAGAAGAGGGTTTGGAATGCCAGAAGTAGCTGAGATGGTTGGAATGAAGGTAACAGAAATAGTTGGGATTTTTTTTTCTATGAAACATTTATTCATTTATTAAATAATAAATAAGAGTTGGGCTTCCCCAGTGGCGCAGCGGTTAAGTGCTGCGCTGTGGAGCTCTTGGCAGTGGCGACGCGAGTTCAACGCCCGGCCAGGGAGAATCCCACATGGTGCGGCAGACCTCTCCTGCCTCGCCCGCTGCTCCCCTCAGCAGTGTATTTCTGATCTGCCCGTTCTGCTACCCGCTCTGTCTCTGGTGAACCCTCTCGCCGCCCCACACCTCTGGCCTGTACCCCAGCTTGTATGTATAAAATAAAAAATTAATCTTAAAAAAAATAAAAAATAAAAATAAAGGACAATAACCAAGAGTAGATGAAACAATGTGGCATTTGTTCCTGCAAAATATGTAAGAGGATACCTCTCATATACTAAACAAAGCAACCAAATTTAGGAGAAATTGCTAAATTCCTCAAAATTGATTAAATAAATTCCATAACAAATAGAGGGGAGCGAGACTTCCTATTTGCATTTTGCAGGCTGTATTAACACATTGTATCAATGCTGACTTCTCAGTGATATATTAAAAAAAAGTTATGATAAACAGCATCTTATAGTCTGTGAAATGAAATAAATATATCAATCAGTTTTGCCCTATTATGTTGTTTATATACTTTTTTTAAGATTTATTTATATAAGCTGGGGTACAGTACAGAGGCATGAGGTGGCGAGAGGGTTCACCAGAGACAGAGTGGGGAGCAGAACAGGCAGATCAGAAATACACTGCTGAGGGGAGCAGCGGGCGAGGCAGGAGAGGTCTGCCGCGCCATGTGGGATTCTCCCTGGCTGAGCATCGAACTCGCGTCGCCGCTGCCGACAGCTAGACCGCGCAGCGCTTAACCGCTGCACCATGGGGAGGCCCTATGTTGTTTATATTTATCTTCACACCCTTTTTATAAATTATTCCTCTTTTTTGGACCCAGATATGCAAATTACAGCCTCCTAATGTAAGGGCATCTACGTTCTCCTTGAATCTCCCATAATTTCTGTTCTTGGAATATTGCTGTAGTGCTGTAAGTGCATATGTATTCATCACTGCTATAGCATCACTGTAAATCATTATCATTTAATATTATAAGTAGCCCTATGTGGGGCTTACCTCATTTCATAGTTTTTTGGGGATGAATTTCTAATGCCTGACATTGAGATTGCAACTCCAGCTTTTTTAAAGGTGCATTTGCCCTATTTTCTATTTTCAACTTTTCAGAGTCACTTTGTTTTAGATGCGTTTCCTTTGTATTCTACAGACTTAGGGCTTTTGCTTGTGAACTAATCTAAAAATTTTATTTTTAAGAGATGAAAAGGGTATCCCTGGTGGCGCAAGGGGTCAAGTCTAAGCACTATGAAGCTATCTGCAGCCACTGCAGCACTAGTTTGATGCCGGGCAGGAGAGATTCCCACATGGTGCAGCAGACCTCTCCTATCTGGCCCGCTGCTCCCCTCAGCAGTGTATTTCAGTTGATCTGCTTGTTCTGCTCCCCACTCTGTCTCTGGTGAATCCTCTCACCCCCCCACTCCCACTTCTGGCCTACACCCCAGCTTTTATGCATAAATAAATAAATCTTTTTTAAGAAAGTAAAAGATAAAAAGCACATTTCTATTTTTCTACACGATACACTTATTTGATCCTTTGATTGTCATTTTCTTTATATTTTTCGTTTTAATAATGCTTAAATTCTTTCACGATATTTTTCTTTGCTTTTTTGATAATCCTGGTATTTGGAGAAGTTTGTGGTTTTGTGACCTTTATAATTAAAAAAGGGTTAGTTTAGAAAATGTGTTCCTGCAAACCATACATAGACATTTCTTACTTTGTGGAGTTTTTGCATATTGTGCTTTTCACAAATTGAAAGTTTGTGTCAGGGCCTCCCCGGTGGCGCAGCGGTTAAGCGCTGTGCTGTGGAGCTGTCGGCAGCGGCAATGCGATTTCGACGCCCGGCCGGGGAGAATCCCACATGGTGCGGCAGACCTCTCCTGCCTCGCCCGCTGCTCCCCTCAGCAGTGTGTTTCTGATCTGCCTATTCTGCTCCCTACTCTGTCTCTGGTGAACCCTCTCGCCGCCCCACACCTCTGG
Organism: Scalopus aquaticus; assembly: GCA_004024925.1. NCBI lineage: Eukaryota > Metazoa > Chordata > Mammalia > Eulipotyphla > Talpidae > Scalopus > Scalopus aquaticus. Next base: position 178,990 of record PVIJ01001038.1, on the reverse strand, counting down.
CCTGTACCCCAGCTTGTATGTATAAATAAAAAATAATTCTTTAAAAAAAATTATCAGAAAACATTATTAAAAAAAAAAAAAGAAAGTTTGTGTCAACCCTCCCTGCCCCAAGCAAGACTGTCAGCACCATTTTCCCAATAGTATGTGTTCACTTTGGGTCTCTGTGTCATGTTTTGGTCATTCTCACAGTACTTCAAACTTATTGATTATTTTATCTGTTACAGTGATCTGTGATCTTTGATGTTATTACTGTAACTGCTTGGGGTGCCACAAACTACACTCAATTAAAAGAGTGACCTAAACCAAGAAATGTGTGCTCTGAGTGCTCCAGCAGCCAGTTGTTCTTGTCTCTCTCCTCTCTGGGCCTCTTTATTCCCTGAACTACAGCAAAATTGAAATGAGGCCAATTAATAACCCTCCAGAGACTGACATATGTTCCAGGGAAAGGAAGAGTCACATGTCTCTTCCTTCAAATCAAAAGTTGGAAACGATAAAATTTAATGAGGAAGGCATGTAAAAAGCTGCTATAATCGAAAGTAAAGGTTTTTGTGCCGAACTGTAAGCTAGATTGCAAAAACAAAAGAAAAGTTCTTAAAGAAAATTAAAAGTGATACTTGAATGAACAGAGAAGTGTAAGAAAGTGAAACTGCCTTTTTGCTGATATGGAGACGGTTTGGATGTTTTGGATCAAATACACAACCATTCTCTTAAGTCAAAGCCTACCAACACCCTGTTCTGTCAACAGTCATCAACAGAGGCAGGACCCTCCAGCTGCGAAAAAACTAAAACTCGCTAAGTCTTCAGCTGATGGTTAGCATTTTTTAACCAATAAAGTACTTTTATGTAAGGTATGTACATTTTGGGGGCATAACACTAATAAGCTACATTTAAACTACAGTATAATGTAAACACAACTTTTATAGGCACAGTGAAACCAAAAAAATCATGTGACTTTCTTCATTGTGATATTCATTTCATTGCAGTGGTCTGAAACTGAACCTCTGTTCTCTTTGAGATGTGTCTGTATTTGATAAAGGAATTGATTCCAAAATATATAAAAGGCTCTTATAATTGGATAAAAAATGGACAAAAACCCAGTTTAAAAATGGACAAAGGATTTGAAATGACATTTTCCCAAAGAAAATACATGAATAGTTAATAAAAACATAAAAAGATGTTCAACATTGCTAGTATTAGGAATATACAAATGAAATCCACAATGAAACATACTCTATACCCCTATGTTATGGATTGAATATTTATGTCTATACATACCCCCCCATTCAAATATTGAAGCCAAAAAACCCAGTGTGATTATATTTGGAGATAGAGACTTTCTGTAAGTAATTAAAGTTAAATGAGACTATGAGGGCAGGGCCCTGATCCAATAGGATTGATGTCCTTTTAAGAAGGGGAAGAGAGGTCAGAATTCTCTCTCTGCACATACCAACAAGAGGTCATATGTGCATGTAGTGAAATGGTGTCCTCCTGCAAGTCAAGTCTCACCAGAACCAAATCAACTGGCAGGTCAAACTTAGGCCTTCAGAATTCTAGAACTATGAGAAATGTTTCTTTTTTTTTTTTTAAGGTTTTATTCATTTATGCATACAAGAGCTGGGGTGTAGGCCAGAGGTGGGGGGGGGGTGAGAGGATTCACCAGAGACAGAGTGGGGAGCAGAACAGGCAGACTGACTGAAATACACTGCTGAGGGGAACAGTGGGCGAGGCAGGAGAGGTCTGCTGCGCCATGTGGGAATCTCCCTGGCTGAGGATCGAACTTGTGCTGCAGTGGCTGCTGACAGCTTCATAGGCTGAGACTTAACCCCTTGTACCACCTGGGAGGCCGAGAAATGTTTCTGATACTGAAGCCATTTAATCTATGGCATTTTGTGATGTCATCTTAAATAGTATACCTATGACTAGTTATAATAAAAAAGACTACCCTCTATTAGACAATTAAGGGGGAAAAATGAAGATACAAATAATATTATACATAAAAAAGGAGATACTAGTACAGATACGGGAGGGATTAATAAGAAAGGAAAAAATTTAAACATTCCCTGAATAAATTAGAAAACTTGCATAAGATAAAATTACATAAAACAGATCAAGACAAAATAGAAAAACGAAGCAGTCATGTAACTATGAAAGACACAAATGGGCCTCCCCGGTGGCGCAGCGGTTAAGCGCTGCGCTGTGGAGCTGTCGGCAGCAGTGACACGAGTTCGACACCCGGCCAGGAAGAATCCCACATGGCGTGGCAGACCTCTCCTGCCTCGCCCGCTGCTCCCCTCAGCAGTGTATTTCTGATCTGCCTGTTCTGCTACCCGATCTGTCTCTGGTGAACCCTCTCGCTGCCCCGCGCCTCTGGCCTGTACCCCAGCTTGTATGTATAAATAAAAAATAAATCTTTAAAAAAAAAAAAAAAGAAAGACACTGAGTTACTAGTTTAAAATATTTCCCTGCAAAAGCCAATAACTGGGTAAAGTAATTTTGCAAGCAAGTTTTATCAGAAATTCAGGTGTGAGAGAGAACATTCTGGAACACAGAAAAAGAATAAACCTTTCCCGGGGCCTCCCTGGTGGTGTAGCAGTTGAGCGCTGTGCTATGGTGCTGTCGGCAGCACGTGATGCCAGTTCGACGCCCAGCCGGGGAGAATCCCACATGGTGTGGCAGACCTCTCCTGCCTCGCCCGCTGTTCCCCTCAGCAGTGTAGTTCTGATCTGCCTGTTCTGCTCCCCATTCTGTCTCTGGTGAATCCTCTCGCCGCCCATGCCTCTGGCCTGTACCCCAGCTTGTATGTATAAATAAATAAATCTTTAAAAAAAAAAAAAGAATAAACCTTTCCCAAATCATTTTAATTAGTTAGTATGACCTAGGTATCAAATGTAACTATAAACTGAGAAAAACATAATTTATCTTTTTAGTAACATAAAAATTTTTAAAAACCCAAGCAAAATATTTGCACATTTAATTCAGCAATGGGTAACAAAAACCGTATTTCCATAAGCAACTTGGGTTTACCCCAGAAATGCAGTTAAGCCAAATGTATTAAATGTATTAGAATACTTCATCATACTGAAATACTTGTTCTTAAACACGAACACTTATTCTTGTTCTTTGTACTTATTCTTAAACAAGGCATAAAATCATAAAATATTATAAAATGGACTGTATTAATATTTGAAATTTCCTTTCATTAAAATATACCATTAAGAGGTGGCGCAGCGGTTGAGTGCTGTGCTGTGGAGCTGTCGGCAGCGACGACGGGAGTTCGACGCCCGGCCAGGGAGAATCCCACATGGTGCGGCAGACCTCTCCTGCCTCGCCCGCTGCTCCCCTCAGCAGTGTGCTTCTGATCTTCCTGTTCTGCTCCCCACTCTGTCTCTGGTGAACCCTCTCGCCGCCCCATGCCTCTGGCCTGTACCCTAGCTTGTATGTATAAATAAAATAAAAAATCTTTAAAAAAAAAATACTGCGAAAAAAAAATACCATTAAGAGATGATGAAACAGTTCGCAGAGAGAAGATATTCATTACACATCTATATGATAAAGGACTTGTAATCTCAAATATATATAATAACCCCTAAAAATCAATAAGGACAGACAATCCTAATAGAAAAACAGGGACATGATTGAGAAGTAACTCCACGAAAGAGATTATATGCCTATATAGATAGATTTTGATTATATGCCTATATAGACAGATTTTCTATATAGGCATATAAAAAGTGTCTGACTTTATTTGTAGTGAGAAAAATACAAATAAAAGCCACAGTAAGGTACCATTACACCTCCCAAAGTGGCTACTATCACACAGAAAAACCATGTATTGTTGAGGCTGAAGAGAAAGTAGGATTCTGAGACATTCCTGATGGGACTGTAATATAGTCCAACAACCTTGGAAAACTTTTTGGCACATCATTTAAATCTGAATGTTTACATCCCCTACATCAGCAATTTCACTCTTATGTATATATCCAATAAAAATGCTTATATAAGTCAATAGAAGACATGCACTAGAATGTCATGGCAGTGCTATTTGCAGCAGTTCCAAAATGGAATCAATTCAAAAGCCTATCAATGATAAAATGAAAAACCAACTATAATATAGTCATACAATGGACTAGCATAGAGCAATGAAAAGGAGAAATGACTTAGGTACTCCTACTCAGAGGCAACCAGAGGATGTGGCTCCAATTAAGGGAGTAAACAAAGACAGAGGAAGATACAGATTTTTGAGAAACTAGGGAGAAGAAAGGATTCTTTTTTTTTTTTTAAAGATTTATTTATGCATACAAGCTGGGGTGTAGGCCAGAGGTGTGGGGTAGTGAGAGGATTCATCAGAGACAGAGCGGGAGGCAGAACAGGCAGATCAACTGAAGTACACTGCTGAGAGGAACAGCGGGCAAGGCATGAGAGGTCTGTTTCACCATGTGGGAATCTCCCTGGCCTGGTATCAAACTCGTGCTGCAGTGGCTCTGGATAGCTTCACAGTGCTGCGTTTAACCCATTGCACCACCAGGGAGGCCCGGGAGATGAAAGGATTCTTTAGAAAAATGATGAAAGGAGATCTCAGAGCACTGGAGGGCCAACTATCCTGACTGGAGCCCATTAGAAAGTCCAGGAGAGATTTCTTTATAGAAAAGTAATTGAATGAATATCTAATGTATCTGACCTTATTTAGAAAAGAATTTCAAAACTTGGGTAAAGTTTAGGGTTTGCTGTGAACTGAATGTTTGTATCCTTCTAAAATTCATTTGTCAAAATCCCAACACTTCAAAGGTGATAGTATTAGTAGGTGGGATTTTTCAGAGATGATTAGGTCACAAGGACAGAGCACTCATAAATGGGATTAGTGTCCTTATTAAAAAACAACAACAACAACAACAAACTCCTTAGCCCCTTCTGCAAAAAGAGGGAGCACGGAGAAGTCTATGAAGGGGCATTTCTGTTATTTATACCCAATCTGTGGCCATTTTGCTATAGCATCCCAAATGGACTAACTTGGGTTGAAATAGGACTAACTACTACTTAGTGAAGATTAAGTAAATGGAAAAAAAAATAAATCTAGGCTAAGGGAGCAGAGATGAGGCAGGGAGGAATGTTATACAGGAAAGGGAGAATATTCTACTGTATGCCACCTGGCTTGGTGGTGAATAGTGTTTATATTGTCATAATAATGACATTTACTTAATTTACTTAAGATATTTACTTAAGATATTTATTTTCGTCTTTTATTTTCATTACTTAAGATATTTACTTAAGCACTTTTATGATGTAACTATATTTAGAGATAAGGGGATGAGAAATATGTACATGCTATAGGGCTATGTGTGTGTGAGACAGAGAGCGATAGAGGAAGAGAATTCAAGTTAATTCCTCATATTCCATGATATGAAATCAATAGATAATGCCTAGAACAGGCAATTCTCAAAAAGTGGTATTAGAAGCATATTATTTATTTTTAATAAAGGGTACTTTTATTAGGAAAAAGAAAATGAAAAAAAAAAAAAGAGGTATCAGCATAAACACAGGTGGGCAGAGAACTGCCAAGCATAGTATTTAGAAATGTGGAGGTGAGTATCAAAAGAATGTGCAAAATAACATTTCTCTGGCAAATGGAGGGAGGTGGAGGGTAGGGAACAGCTGAGAGTTTTTGAAAAAATTATAATCCTTACAGAGTTATTTCACCATTTATATTGTATATCTAACATTTTTGGTAAAAATAAAACATGTTCGGCTGTGTCAAAGGTTATCAAGAAAAATAGGATAGAAGTCATTATTAAAATTGGCAACATGGGTCAACTGATGATGACCCTTGTAAAAAATAATTTCTTTCCACTGACAGGAATTGAACATATAGTGACAAGCTATCTTAGACAATATTAATTTCCCCAGTAATGGCATATATTTTAATTGTCATCTTAGTTTTTATGGGTTTTTTATATTTCTGCTTATATTTAGCATCTAGAAGAACCACTCATGCAAATATTTTCAGTTTGTTATAAACTATAGGCTATTCATTGCCATTCTCTCTTGGCTGTAGAAATATTTTCAGCGTAAATAATAATGTGTAATCTCCTGCCCACACACGCAGTACTCATTGAAATTCTGATATTATACCTTGGAAGTCACTCCCAGGGAGCTGGATATGACTCACTCTTTGCTTTAGGGGATAGGTTCCATATTGGTATGCTGAAGCTATAAAGCCACTGGTTCAGGTGAAGACTGAATCATTCAGATACACATTTACAGTTTCCTACCCTTCTCTCTCCACCTTCCAACTTACCAAACAAATTAAGATTTCACTGGAAGAAAGAAGAGAGAGAAGGGAGAGACCACACAGGAAGAAGTGGGCTGAGAAAAGCATCAGTGTTCAGTCTGAACAAGGAAGCCTCGTATCAGCGGCAGGTCAGCTTCCAGAGGCCATCCAGCCTCTAGTCAACTGAGCATGTGGAGTCCTGTTATTTATCCTTGTCTGGTCCCTCCCTCAGCCCTTTCCCGACACCTAGAGCAGACAGCATACAATACATTGTTTGTCTATTAGAAGTGACAAACCCCTTTCCCAACAGAGGCTTGGCCACCTCCCAACCGACCCATTCATGTGCTCATGTGGCCTTTTAGTGGTTTGTTAGACTTCATAGAAAGAACAAGACTGGACCGGACAAATGTGTGTGTGTGTTGGGGGTGCTGGGGGACGGAGAGGCGAGGAGAGGGAAATCTCCCACTGAGTGGCGCAATGGGGAAACACACTTTCTCTTGCATTCACATCTGGGGTTGGGCCATCAGAAAGTGGCAGAACTTAAACACACGGAAGGGTAGAGGTGGACCATGCATTTCTCAGCAAACATTTCACCACCTAACTATAATCTCCACCGTCAGAAAATCCAGCCATGACCCTGGACGATGGGAAAGAGGTCCCAGAGAGGAAGGACCAGTCCTGGATGTGACCTTATCCATTTGCATGCCCCTGAATAAAACAGTTGTCATTTTCACGGTGGCTACTTCAATTTCAATAGATCTGTTTTATTATTCAACACTTCTTTCAATGAGTTTTCAAATGAAACTCACTGCTTTTCTTTTAGAAGAGTACACTGTTTCAAGCTACATAAGCACTGAATTTAGCTTAAAATATTCTGTATTCTTCCCTTCATAGCATGATAGATGGGTAAGATTATGATCTTGAGGTCAAATATGACTTAAAATACATATAATTCCAAAGAATGATGAACTATGAAGTAATTTGTTTTGAACTAATACACTACTTTCAGCTGAATTTTTGTAAGATTTTCAAATGACCCAAATAAGTTTTTAAATAACCTAGAAATTGCATACTTGTAAGAACTTGACAAATTCCACTTCCTATGCTAGACAGATACGCAAGCACCAGCAGTTATAAGCCTTGTAATCTTAGCACTGACAATTTGTTTGTGTAACACTGATTTCTGAAGTTTGAAATGCTTATCTAAGCTGAACTTAGACAAAAGGGCAACACTAGTGTTTTGAAAAATCCTATACAATTTCTTAGACATTGCTAGCACTTGGAATTTAATCTTTTTCCAAACCTTAAAAGACTAAAATGTGATTTATAATTATATTTTTTATCTAAGAGGATCTGTGACAATAAAAGCAGCTATTTCACTGACAGTCTTTCAAAAGTTCGGCTTTAAGCTTAATACAAATATTCTATTACATTTCCTTAACAATCCATTGGTTTCAGAACTGAAAGAGTAAAATTATTTCTAGATTGAACCTAAATTTTACGTGAAATCCAAAAAAATGCCTATAACCTTTATGCTGTTCCCACTTTTGCATAGCAAAGCATATCCTCTAAAACACTACAGAATCTGTCACCCTCTCTGGCCTTTTAAAAGATAATCATTATTTGATGAAAAGATCCACGTGACTAAAAACATTACATTGTCTTGAATCTGGAAACACAGATGTAGTAATACTAGTTGGGCTATTCTTTTTGTTGCTAGAACATATTCCTAAGGGCATTTGGGTCCTGAAAGAGTATAGCAAGTGCCTTCAGCTAAGCAAAAGCAGGGTTTTGCAATGATTTTGGGAATGTAGCCAGCAGTCATATCAGAATACACCCATTTTGAGGTTCCTACAAAAACCAAAACCCAAAAACAAACAAAAAACCAATGTGATCTTGGTCTATATTAACAGAAATGCACAGATAACAGCTACTCTCTACTTCAGAAGCAGGACATTCAATTCCGTCTCATAGAAAAAAAACAGATTCAAAGTACTCATGGAGAGAAACCAGGAAAATGAAGGGCCCAGAAACATGTCACACAAGTAACAGCTGAACAAACTAACCTGAGCACAGTCAGCATTGAAGAGACATCTTATTTATACTGGCTGTCTTTACATTTTTGAAGTGTAAAATGGAGCAGATTTTAGCCCATATTGCCTCAGGGTATAGAACCTAAACCAAAGAGTAAAACATTGTCAGGGAGACAGATTTAAGTAACCTTTAAAAAATACCATTTCATTAAGTTTTCCAAACATAGACTGAGGTGCTTTAGAAAGCATCATATCCCAGTTTAGAGACTGTTGAAATAGGCTGGGCAACTGGCAAGATTTCAATACTGGGTGTGTGGTTAATGAGATAATCTCCAAAGTCATCTCCAGTGTCCTATGGGAAGATTGCAGGACTTCAGAGCAACTATATAAATCTTCCATTCTCTTCAAAACGTGAGGTATCCCATATGATAATGGGAGGTACAAGCATGTTACCTGCCCCCTTGCATATCTTCAGATTATCAGCAAATTCATTTTCTATCCCTCTCCATCCCTGTATGTTTAGGATTCTGCCAAGGTGCTTCTACATTTCAAGGGACAGTCCTATTGGTCTATGTCTCATGACTAGAACCCACCCACCCACCTCCATCTCTCTGATCCCCTCCTCACTTGAACCTTACAGACATCCACATCTAAAGACCTTCTAGAGTAGAAATAATCTCCATGCTGCTATTGCTGCAGCCAGAGGTATCCCAGCTGAGATTCTCTACTCACATGCCATTGCTCACATCCTGTCCCAAGTCACAAGGCTGAAACTGTCTCACTCACTCCTTCCTCACACTGTTGGCAGTTCTGCAGGGTGTATCAAAGACCAAGGATCAGTAGCATCCACTCTGGATAGTCACGGGGCCTGGGATGAGAAATGGACGACTTTCTGACTCAGTTGCACAGCTGTCTTCAGGATACAAGTAAATTCTGGTCTATATGGGGCCTCCCCAGTGGCGCAGCGGTTAAGCACTGAGCTGCGGAGCTGTAGGCAGCGACGACGCGAGTTCGACGCCCGGCCAGGGAGAATCCCACATGGCATGGCTGACCTCTCCTGCCTTGCCCGCTGCTCCCCTCAGCAGTGTATTTCTGATCTGCCTGTTCTGCTACCCGCTCTGTTTCTGGTGAACCCTCTCGCTGCCCCCACGCCTCTGTCCTGCACCCCAGCTTGTATATATAAATAAAAAAAAATAAATCTTTAAAAAAAAAAATTCTGGTCTATATGTCCCTAAAACTTAATCTCTTGGATTGCTAGGAGAGAGATATAATCAGGAACTGTGGAAAGACTTGATGCATCCCTGTGAAGGTTGACACTAAAAAGGACAAGGATTCCCATAGAACATTTCTAAACCATTAGAGAACCAGAGTCCCTTTGACCCAAATGACTAGTTTTGAAGTTTATTTTGGATTTATTAAACAACCAAGAAATTGCTGGTGCTGGTCTGCCTGGTTTTATACCCCAGTCACATATCTTTTCAAAACTGCTGTATCCTCATTTTGGTATTAGAATTGTAATTATATTGTATCTCTGGGAAGTTGTGTGAATTAAATGAAAGCATCCATAAAGGTACAAGGTCTAGAAAATACCATTCAATAAATTGTGATTATAAACTAAATGCCCCACAAGAAGATTCATGGCCCTGGAAAGCCTAAGAATCCCAGGTTGAACCTGGAGATACTTGAACAGAAGACTTTCTGCTAAAATACAGATTAGTCATTTAGGAGATAGTATTTTACACTACCTAGTTATTTCTTCTTTTTGTTAAATTAACCTCTTTTAGGACTTTTTTTTCTTTTAAGGAAAGCTGGGTTGCTTTATTTAGCCTCTAATTTCTGGGATGCTCAAGAATTATGTTTATTCTGGACTAGAGGAAGGAAATCAGGATGTGCTTACAGAGATTCTTCTGCCATATTCTGTAGGATTGCTCTTTTATTGTTGCCCTTTCTGTTACCTTGCATGTACACATCACGTGTTATAAGGTACAACACATTCTACAACTGAACACTACATTTTATAACTAAATGGGCAAAGAAATTACTTTGAATATCATCATTTTGCAGTATTTGGGGTGGGCGTGGGGAACATTGATTAAAATGGGTTTATAGGCTTGTACTTTTTCCTCATGCTTAGTTTCACTATACCTGCCCTTAAATATTCTTGAAGTCAAAACAAGACCACTAAAATCACAGGGGAGACAAACCTTAAGGTTCTCTTCATAAAGCTTTTTTGGATTTTATGCAGTGCTTGAAGCAGATCTCTTCCCCAAGTCACACCCTGTCCCAAGGAACACAGTGTTTGTGAGGTTTTATCATCCAATTACCCCTACTAGTGTACTCTGAGTACCCTGAAATTCCCTGCCCAAAGAGCCTTGAGTTCATTTTGACATGACTGGGTCCCTTCCCCATTCCATTCTCCCAAAAATGGGTCACACCGTTGGTGTGCTTATTCCTGGACAAAAGCAATGGACAAGAATGTGAACAGAGCTTAGAAACCAGGATGAGATGTTTGTCCCCTCAAGGCCAGAACAGAGTTGGGAGGTGGAAGAGAATGTGGATGGGCCTTAGGGCCCAGAATTGGGGCCTCCCCAAGATACGGTAGACAGTAATTTAAAGAATTCTGAATTGGTGTCTGGAGTTTCATGTCATTCTGAAGGAAATTACCTCTGGGTATAAATAATGGTGCCCTAAATACTGTAGCACATATAATCAGAATGTCTCCAAATTCCTGAACTTCTGGATTACCCTTTTTCTTCACTATACAAAAAAATTATTGCACCTTGACCCTACCTTACTGTAGGACACTGACTGCTTTCCTCATAGTTGTGGGAGCTCCTGGGTAGGAGTGAGGTAGAGTTTAAATTCTCTTGGAGGTTTGCTGTTTTTGCCTCCTTATTCATGTTCTCAGGATGTCTCGGTTACACTGGTGTGCTCCTGTTTATACACACAAGTTCAAAACATCACATTTTTAGGTTTTATATTTTCTAGATTTTTTTACTGAAATTCTAGGGAAACTAAATTTAATTTCTTGCAGAAAAGGAAACAGATTCCAGCTGATCTGACATTGCTCCCCCTCCTTCCACCCTCCCTCCCCTCCAGTTCACTGACCATTCTTGGTCATGAAGAACTTCTTGCTTTACATTTCTTGCCCAAAGCTCCCACTTTCTTCCAGGATACTGGAGTCCATCTCCACAGCCTCAGAGTTCCCCTCCCCCTCCCACATCTCTTGATTCTATTTCAAGGGTTTTTCACCACTTGGTGCTTCAAAGTCAATTCTAAAAATTCCCAACTATACTATTCTGAAAGCTCAGCTTCTCTCTTACGACTGAAAGGCATATATTAAAATATAATATTAGAGAGAAAGTGGGGGGGGGAGAGAAAGATGCTGTGCTATTGGAGATAAAGAAGGAGAAGGGGAGAGGTGATGAAGAAAGTGTAAGGAAAACAAAAAGAAAGTAGAGGAAAAAAGGCAGAGAGAGAGGGGGAAGGGAGAAGGAGGGAAAAAAAGAAAGCAGTTTCCTACTTACAAGAGACACTGCTTGTCCATTGTGACCAGGTACAAATTTTCTTCCCTTTACATGCAAACCTTTGTTCTGAGCCCCGACTATTTTCTTAGGCTGAATCGAACACATGTTAAGCCTTTTTAGGCATATTATCAAGTTGCCCGGTTGCTGTTCTTTTGGCTGTTTGTGGTAATCTCTCCTTGACTTGATCAGGGAATTCTTCTGGCTACACAACTTACTGGGAAATAAGAGAGCAGCAAAATTAAGCCCCAAGAGGAATCGGGTTAGTTGCCGCAGGAGCCTCTACAGATTCTGCAGCTGCCACCAGACTGCCACCAGAGACCCAAGCCCCTTCTTCTTCTTTGAATCACCCACTCCTGACTCAGAGTCCCAGGTGAAAATCTCTGCTTAGGCAGATTTGGGTTGGTGCTTGCAGGGTCAGGAAAACCAAGCGCATGGATTTTCTAATGGACCTCATGTCCTTCCAAAATTCACACAAACTCCAATCCTACAATAGGATACTGATGCTGCATAACTACAAATAGAAATGATAAATGTCTACTACCCATCTATTCTGACTTTACTCCCATGTTACACTAGAAAAAATTGGCAGAGTGGTTAAGATTTCTGCAAGGACACAATGTTAATCATTAGCCTTAGAACTGTATGTTCCCTGAGATTAGAAATTTTTTATCTGTGGAATACATCCATGTCTAGCATTTAACTTGGATAAGGATATTTTTTGACAAATAAAAAATAAATTTCTAGACAGCTTTCCTGACAATGTGACTATGCCAGTGCCTGTCTTTTTTTTCTTCTTCTCTTTTTCCTTGTAAGCCTGTTCTTTTAAAATGTGAAAAAAAAAATCCTAGAACAGCATTTCCCAAAGTCTCATCCTCAGACCAACAAGCATCACTTGGAAAGAGACCTACTGAGTGGAAACTGTAAGGTAGTTTCCAGTGACCTGTTTTAACAAATCGTCCAGATTTTTCTGATGCATGTCAAAGTTTAACAACCACTGATCATGTAACATGGCTGAACCAAGAGGTAAGGCAAATTGAAAGTTTAAGTTTGGAATCTTCAGGAAGGTCTTTCGACTTTGTATGCGTAGCCATTCTTCCTCTGGGGAGGTGGTTCTCTTCCAAACCAAAATGATCATGTGATCTGGGTGGGGGTTGCTAATCCAGGACCCTACTCCCTAGTGGGCACAGAAATCTCCAGGCATTTCTAAAGTCCCTTTTACCTGGTTTTAATAGGTAAAGGCGTGCAAACCCAAATCAGGCCAATCCCCTCTTAGGATTTTACATTTAGACTTGGAGGAGAAAAAGCTTTCTTTGCTTTCTGTATCATGGAGGTGAGGGTACAGGTTAAGTGGAACATTGTTGTATAATGCCCCTATCATGTGGGGATATACCCACACACATAGGAGAGAATAGGTCTAGAATAGTGAAAAACAGTTGAGACCTGACAAGCTCAGCTGAGACCCTGAATCCCTCATTTTAAGTCCAGTCCTATCCTGAATTTACCAGTTACACCAGGTGATACACTCACTTATGCTCAGACCAATTTGAGGGGGTTTCTTTCATTGCAACAGAAAGCATGCTGGCTACTACATTAGAGATAGGGAGTGTATAAAGGGTGTTCACCTATTTCATAATCACAATGTTTTAATTTTCAAATGTTAGTATTTTGGCAACACTAAAGGGTTTATCTAAATTTATTTTAAAAAAATGTTACTTTCATATTACTTCATACCTTAAACATTATGTAACTAGTGAAAGTAATTTAGCTTTTCTATGTTGTTGGTCCATGAACTTGCTTTTTTCGCTCTGAATCCAAGTCATTACTTCCATCTGTCACCAGTAACCTATGACATTTTTGTTTCCTTGCAGCTGGCAGCTGCCACAGAAAACATTAATTCTCAACTGCTAACTCCTCTGGGAGTTCGTTCACTTAGAAACTGTACAGGGAAAACCTTGGCTGCTGGCCTTCCTCTATCTGGCTTTACCATAAGGACAATGCTAACACATAGGAAGCACTCAATAAGCATTGCTTGAATAAATGAAATGAAACCCAGAAGGAACTTTAAATTACAATTTTTAAAAAATGGAGTTTACTTTAGCAAACTAAACTCAGTATTCATGCATATATTTAATATATTTATCCCCTTGAGTAAATACTAAATATCAGAGGTGAGTGTACTTAGAAGAACAGCAGTTGGATCCAAGAGTTCTTAAAGAAAGGCACAACCCGAATACCTGTGTTCTCGGCCCCGTGCCTGGGCTTGCAAGCTGGCTCGTGAGCACTGGAAACTCAGTGCTACTTATCTCTGACCCAATTTGACCCTCTCAGCTGTCCAAGTGGATTACTGTATTGTGTTGGCTCCTGGCTGAGGCTGGCTCAGATGGGTATTTCTGAAATGTTTACGGCCAGTGAGATTCCAGGCTGAGTGGTGCTAAGCACATTACTCTGCTGAGAAACCCTCCCTAATGGGTTATAAACTGCGGCGGGAAGCTCGCGAGACCGATTCACTCCAGCTGAAGTACCAGATCCCCTTCACACATTGTTGTGGTTTTCCCTGAGTTTCTGGCACGTTTGAAAATTGGCCTTAAGAAGAAAACAATTAGGTTTCTTGGCAGAAACCCCCTCCCTTTCTTTCTTTTCTTTTTTTTTTAGAAAGCAAAGTCATTTCGTCTCTATGTATAAATATCCCTTGGCTACCTGAGTGTAGAAAGCAGATACTTCTTTAAAAAGGAACTTTGTTCTCCGTCAACCTTATTTCCACTTTCTGTTTAAGACCATTCAGTGGACGCTCCTACCTACTCAGCGGCCCGAGCAGTGGGTGCTGCAGAACCGGCTTCGGTGGGGGACTGAGCGTCCCAGTCCTCAGCAGGGAACTGCTGGGAGGGCACCTGTGCACCCTCAGGCCCCTCAGGTTGAGGAAATGTTAACTCGGGGGCTAGAGCCCAGCAGTCACCCTGAAATTCCTGCTTGGCCACAGCCTTGTCAGCAGCGACCTGCTCTTCCGTTTCAGTCTCCTCAGGAGCTCCGGAGAGGACCCGCTTGACCTTCTGCGAGTGCTCATGGGAGTGGGCGCCGCACATGCGCACAAGCTCCCGGCCATGCAGCCCAGATGCCCACTGCGCGGGCTCCCTGAGGGGTGCTGGGAGGCAGTGTCCACCTAGTGCAGAGTCTGCGTTACACAGAGATGGTAGACAGATGAATGGAGGACGGCGCCATGACAGGCAGGTCGTCAGCTCGGGGTTCAGCAACCACCGAAAGTCATTGTGCCAGAAAAACGCCTCAGTCTGCTTAGTGACCAGCCTAGGAGTGAAGCCACCCGCCATAGTACTGGCTCCAGCGGGAGCAGCAAACGTCCACACAGCTCCTGGCCACGTTACTGGACAAGATGACACTGACTTCGGGCAGGTTTTCAGTGGCAGCAATGGCATGAGCTGCCAGCAGATGCTTTTCCCAGGTTCTCTTCAAAGGTATGATGTAGGCGTCACTTACTTTGTCTTTTGTAGATGTACTGTTCCATTGGGAAGTCAGGGTAGGTGCCACCTCAGCGGATTTCTGTTGGAAGGAGGTTGAGGACATACTCCTTCATTTGCTGGACATCAAGGGCTCTGGGCATTATGAATGCTTCTCTTTAAGTTACAATAGGAACCCAGAACAATGTGGTGAGCAACCCTCTCTGGGTGGCACAGAAAGGTTAAAAAGGACATACTTTAAAGAATGAACCCTTTTTTAAAAATAAAAAAATACAACTTTTGTATAGTCCAATTGTAATGTACAGCTTTCTGGGCTGTCTGGACATTCGTAGAACTGAAAAGACTATGTCTCTGGTCTTTTGAGTCAATAATTTATTTTTGAGGAATTTTGATGAATTAATATTACCACAAAGTCAATGCCTAAAAGACATTACTTTTGTTGTTGATCTGTTTCCTTTGGATAATTCCATTAAATATCAGCTTCTGATATTAAGGGGATTTGATTAAGTGTCTGGAAGAATTGAAAATATTTGGAAATGTGGAATGTGCCTGATATTCTTCTAGACTTCTCATTGAATATCTACTGTGAGAGCTGCACAGTAGACCTTCACTAGCCGCAGGATTAGTCCCATTTCTTGATCCAAGCAGATTATACAAATGGTTATGTTTGAGGGATTTTCTGTGAATGTCACACCAGTACAACCAAACTGATTGCATCGGAACAAAAGATAATGTTATAGCTCTGTTTTTGAAGATTGGATTTTTGTTTGTGTTTTGGGAGGAATAAGTTCACCCTCCCTCAAGTGATTGAGAAATAAGCAGAATCACATTGTTTATTATGGAAATGTGCAAGTTCCAATTTGCCAAAATAAAGCGTCTGCACTGCCTCATACCTGGGAGGTATTGGCTTGCCCCAGAGATGCTCTTTGTCTTCTCTTTTTATGCATTTGCCAAATGATAGTGGGTGCCTTTGGAAAAATGTAGCAGACACTCCCATTTGGACATGTAAAGGTTTGTAAATGTAAACTAAGAAAACAAAGCCAACAATCTTCTTTAAGAATATTTTATATAGGGCCTCCCCGGTGGCACAGCGGTTGGGCGCTGCGCTGTGGAGCTGTCGGCAGCGGCGACGCGAGTTCGACGCCCGGCCGGGGAGAATCCCACATGGTGCGGCAGACCTCTCCTGCCTCACCCGCTGCTCCCCTCAGCAGTGTATTTCTGATCTGCCTGTTCTGCTACCCGCTCTGTCTCTGGTGAACCCTCTCGCCGCCCCACGCGTCTGGCCTGTACCCCAGCTTGTATGTATAAATAAAAAATAAATCTTAAAAAAAAAGAATATTTTATATAGATAAGTACAAAATAGAAGTCAGTCCATTTAAAACACTTAAAGAAAATCACAAAGCACCAAGGATGATAATAAAGAAAAGTTAAAGGGTTTTTAAAGACAAAAAAATACTTCAGAAACAAATATCCAATATCTTCAGTGCTTTGATCTTGTTTATGAGCTCCCAAGGTAAGTTCAAACTATAAAAACAAAATAAAAAAAAATTTGTTGGTCCATTTGTGACATTATGGATGGGACTGGAAATGATTATGCTAAGTAAAATAAGTCAGAAGCAGAAAGACAAGTATTGGGTGATTTCACTCGTGTGGAATATAAAGAAACAAAACAAGAGCAGATAAAACTAAATAAAAACAAACCATAGAAATATGACCGCAGAATTGAGGCTACTACAGGGGAAGAGCTGTGGGAAGGGCCCAGAGGTCTAGGTTCACACATCGTCATATGCATATTACCAAACCACACCCATAATAGGTTTGGTAATATGTATATGAAGAGGTATGAACCTGTACCCCTAAATCATATACAGCTCTCCCAAATCAAATCAAGTTTTTTTGTTGTTGTGTCAGAATCACCTGCCTCCATTCAGTTCTATATTTTGTGACATTGACCCTTTTTAAAATTTTCTTTAGACTTTCAAGTTCTTATACTTCCTGCCTGTTCCATTTTGAGACATTCCAAAGATCTAGCCTGACCAAGCAACCTATCAGTAGACTGTAAAGCTCAGCTGTAGGCAATTAGTAAACCTCTGAAATTGTTGCAGAAGCCTCTTGTTCCTCTGCCCTAACCGGACATTCCTTATCTTCCTGGCACCAAAGTCCCTTGGCTCTGCACCTCCCAATACCTGCCTGGGCTTCCTGCTCATTCTGACAATTCATTTTATTTTATTAAAAAAATTTATTGTTATTTATATCTTTTACATTTTGTATTCCCCTTGGGTAACCCACCACCAATTGTCCCTTGTGCCCTTTTCTACCCCATTTTGAGCCCTTGTCCTCTCCCTTCCTCTCTGGTTATCTCTCTCATATTTGGTTCCCCTATATCCCTGTTATAAGTGAAACCATTCGATATTTTTCTCTTTCTTTCTGGGTTACTTCGCTGAGCACGATTCCTTCTAGTTCCATCCATGTTGCTGCGAATTGCATGTGTTTATCATTTTTGAATGCTTTTTATCATTGAATGTGTTTATCATTTTGAATGGAATAGTATTCCATTGTGTATATGTCCCACATCTTCTTGATCCAGTCATCTATTTTTGAGCATCTAGGTTGTTTCCATTCCTTAGCTTTTGTAAACAGTGCTGCAGTAAACATACGGGTGCATGTATCCTTTTGGATTAGTGTTTTTGTGTCCTTTGGGTAGATTCCCAGGAGTGGTATTGCTGGGTCATATGGAAGCTCCATTTTTAGCAGTTTGAGGAATCGCCATATAGCTTTCCATAGTGGTTGGACTAGTTTGTAATCCCACCAGCAGTGTAGAAGAGTTCCTTTTTCTCCACATCCTCACCAGCATTTGTTGTTGCCTGTATTTTTAATGTGTGCCATTCTCACTGGTGTGAGGTGGTACCTCAACATGGTTTTGACCTGCATTTCCCTGATTATGAGTGGTGATGAACATATTTTCATGTACCTGTTGGCCATTTGCTTCTCTTCTTTGGAGAAGTGACAATTCATTTTAAACACACTCTGTGAACTGTGTACTCATAGATGGATAAAGTCCATCCCCACTGTAGCTGGGGGTGAAAAATGCTGATATCCCTAATCTGCTCCCAAGGTCAGAAGGACAAGAAGACTGACCACCAGCAGTCAGTGGGTCAGCTCCGCCCAGCTCCACTAGATGGTCCACCTCTGCTCTTAGCTGTTTCTAATTAACCTTTTACTGCTCTCTGTGTGAATGACTCTGACATTTTAAAATTTGTCTTCTTTAAAAAATCACACAATTTTGGACCTCCCTCGTGGTGCAACGGGTTAAGTCGCAGCACTGTGAAGCTATCAAGAGCCACTGCAGCACGAGTTCAATCCCCAGCCAGGGAGCTTCCCACATGGTGCGGCAGACTCTCCTGCCTTGCCTGCTGCTCCCCTGAGCAGTATATTTCAGTTGATCTGCCTGTTCTGTTCCCCACTCTGTCTCTGGTGAATCCTTTCACCACCTCACACCGCTGGCCTACACCCCAGCTTGTATGCATAAATATATAAATCTTTAAAAGAAATTAAAAATTACACAATTTAACACAAAAATATTGAGTCATACAGATTTTTACAAAGTCTTTATGTTGTCAAAAAGAGCTAAGAGATATTTCAAAAGGCATTTTGTATAGTATATGAGGATGAAACTAACTAAAAGTTTTCAATCTCTTAATTTTTTTTTTTTTAAATTTTTTTTTTTAAAGATTTATTTTTTATTTGTACATACAAGCTGGGGTACAGGCCAGAGGCGTGGGGCGGCGAGAGGGTTCACCAGAGACAGAGCGGGTAGCAGAACAGGCAGATCAGAAATACACTGCTGAGGGGAGCAGCGGGCGAGGCAGGAGAGATCTGCCGCGCCATGTGGGATTCTCCCTGGCCGGGCGTCGAACTCGCATCACCGCTGCCGACAGCTCCACAGCGCAGCGCTTAACCGCTGCACCACCGGGGAGGCCCAATCTCTTAATTTTTATTAAAATTTTTTTTTATTCTCTAGTGCCAATGGCATAAAGATTGTAGAAAAAACTACAAACTACTAACTAGAAGTGAGAGAAAGGCATTTTCTGTTCTGTGCACATGCTCCAGTTATTAGTTATTATCCCCCAATCTTATAATAAGGTCCTGGAAATTACTTCATCAAAGGTAAATAATTTTAGCAAGAGACAAGTTAGATTTCTGCTTGTGGGTCCTACAGGTGACCTGAATGTTCAGGCCTGACTGAAGAACTGACTGAAGGACCAGGATGAAGTTGGGAACTACAACCTCCAGGATCTCCAGAGTTGGTGAGTTACTCAGTAGAGCCTGGAGTTTAGAAGGGACATCAAAAAGTAGAAACAGAGAAAGGAAGGATGGTGAGGGAATGTTTTCCTGGAAGCCCACTCAAGACTGACTGATGGGTACAAAAGGCAACCCAGTGGGAAAAGAAATGTTATACATCCTCCAAGTGTTCTCAGATTGACCAATAAAAGCACATGAAAAGATGCTCAACATCATTACTGACTAGGGAAATGCAAATCAAAACAACAATGAGATACCTCTTTTCATGCCTCTGTGATGGCTATAGTCAAACATGAGACAATAACAAGTGTTGTCTGAGGGTGTGGAGAAATTGGAACTCTCGTACATTGCTGGTGGCAATATGAAGTGGTATAGCTGTTTTGGAAAACACTGGCAGTTTCTCAAAAAAGTTAAACATAGAATTACTGTCTGTTTGGAGTTGAAATGTGTTTTCGACTCTGCCCCTCAAATTCATAAGAGGAAGTCCTAACTCTCAGTCCCTTAGAATGGGACTGTATTTGGAGATAGAGCCTTAAAAAATGTAAATAAGGCAAAATGAAGTTATGTGAGTGGATTTTAGTCCAATATAGCTTGTGTCCCTAAAAGACGTGATAGGACACAGACAGAGGGAGAGACACTAGGCACATGCGTGTAGAGCCATCGACGTGAGTGCAAGGTGAGACCCTCGGCATCTGGAAGTCAAGGACAGTGACCGCAGGAGAAACCAAAGTTAAAACACTTTGATTTAGGACTTGTAGCCTATAGAACTATGACAAAATAAATAGCTATTGTTTAATCTATGCCCAATCTATGGTAGTTTGTATTGTAGCTCTAGCAAATTAATACACTGTGTGTTCCAGAAATTTTTACTCCTGGGTATTTATCCAAGAGAATTGAAAATAACAATGCTGTTATAGCAGCATTGTTCCTAATAGCCAAAGTTTCATGAAGTGATGAATAGCTGCAATGTGATATATCCATACAGTCAAATATTATTCAATAATTAAAAGGAATGACGTTCTGATAGATGTTATAACATGCATGAATCTTGGAAACATTATGTTAAATGAAAAAGACCAGACAGGAAAGGTTACATATTATGTAAGTACACTTAAATGAAATCACGCATCTATACAAACAGAAAGTGGTCATGGGGGGTTGGGATAGGAAAGAATGGGGAGTGATTGCAAGTGGATATGGGGCTTCTTTTGGGAGCTATAAGGACGTTCAGGAATTAGTGATGTGGGTGTACAACAAAAACCACTGAATTGTATATTTGAAAATGGAATATTGTGCTATGTAAATTGTATCTCAAAATGAAAAATCTAATATGTCCCCCACTGTTGATCTAGATTTAAGAGGCTATGGTCAGTAGTCAAGGGCATGAACAAATTGGGGTTTGTATTCTAGCAGCAAAAGGTCACCTTCCTAAATTCACCTTCCTAAATGAATTTTTTATTCTGGTATAAAATCACAAATAAAATAGGTTGCAGTAATAGTCCACAGGATTCTCAAATATCTTTCACCCAGATTTCACAAATATCAACATTTTGTCATATTTCTTTTATCCTTTTTTCTTCATATTCATAAATATACATACTTTTTTTCCTGAACTGTTTGAGAATGAATTGTAGATCTGATACCCCTTTAAAATTGAATGTGTATTCCCTAAAATCAGGACCATTCTTTTACATAAATTATAATTGACTGGCTTAGGATTCCATTTCTGGGAGAGCTGCAACTGTATTTAAATCTTTATTTGCTGGGCCTCCCCGGTGGCGCAGCGGTTGGGCGCTGCGCTGTGGAGCTGTCGGCAGCGGCGATGCGAGTTCGACGCCCAGCCAGGGAGAATCCCACATGGTGCGGCAGACCTCTCCTGCCTCGCCCGCTGCTCCCCTCAGCAGTGTGCTTCTCATCTGCCTGTTCTGCTCCCCGCTCTGTCTCTGGTGAACCCTCTCGCCGCCCCACGCCTCTGGCCTATACCCCAGCTTGTATGTAAAAAAAAAAAAAAATAAATAAATAAATCTTTATTTGCTGACATGGGACTCCATGTTGGGCCTATTGTCTTCTTTTTGTTTGCCTTTATCTGTGTTCTTGTTTTTAACAGAGAACCATTCATTTTTTTAAATTGAGGTAAAATTTACAGCATCATGGGAAATAACAAAAAAAATGTAACCATTTTAAACATAAAACTCTGTGCGTCATTGCGACATTGCTGTACTTCTCTTTTGCTTCTTGTTTTCATATTGAAAGAAATTCAAGTTTCACATGTGCGATTGCATTAAACCTGGTCCCACTGAAACTCCAGATCAGGAGTTATTTCAGAGGCAGGCTAGATGAAAGCTTACATCAAGAAGGAATGAAACCAACTCTCCTAACCCCCCCCCCCCACATGTACTCTGGGGAGGGAGAGATGCTAAATTAACGCTTTAGTGGACACTTGACAAAGACAATAAATAAGTCGCTCTTCCAAGTGCACTATTTTATTGGGAAGGTTTTTGTTGTATTTTTATTTTTCCTGGTGTGCCTGGGGTGCAAAAAGAACAAGGGGAAGAAAAGCCTAGCAGCTTTGATGATAGTTTTGATTTGACTCATCCAACTGAAAGAGTGGGTGTGGTGACTATTTATGAACACTTGTGGAGGGAGTGTGGTTGGTTTGTCTGTCTGACTCTAACCCAGTTTTGCAGTTCAAGTGGGTTCCACCTATCGCTTGAGGTCTTCCCGTAAATCCCCAGCCCACCATAATCCCACCCCCCTGAAACCTGCTTTTGAGGCCACTCATCTCACAGACACAAACTCACAAGTTTTTGAATGATCTTTTTTTTTTTTTAAAGATTTTTTTATTTTATTTATACATACAAGCTGGGGTACAAGCCAGAGGCGAGGGGCGGCGAGAGGGTTCACCAGAGACAGAGTGGGAGCAGAACAGGCAGATCAGAAGTTCACTGCTAAGGGGAGCAGCGGGCGAGGCAGGAGAGGTCTGCCGCATCATGTGGGATTCTCCCTGGCTGGGCGTCGAACTCGTGTCGCTGCTGCCGACAGCTCCACAGCACAGCGCTCAACCGCTGCGCCACCGGGGAGGCCCTGAATGATCTTTTTATATGCATGATTCAGTCTCTGCAAATAAACTGAGATTCTATATGTTGACATTCCTTTGTATTTGCCCATCTTTTTTTTTCTTTCATTATATAAATACTTTTAAAAATAGGACTAAAGTTCTTACTCAGTGCACAAAATTTGTTAGACTTGCATGACATCTAAAGTTTGATTCCACATGGTTCTTACTTCCTCTGAGAACTAAATTCTAAGTAGGGAAGCAAAGAAGATAAGTCTATTTGACAAATATTTATTGAGCTTCCTAATTAGGCACGAGAGCAGGTGCTAGGGGTGCAGTAGTGCCCTGGATAAGGTTCTGGTGCTCAAGCACCCTCACAATGTGGTGAGAATTGTCAGTTTGAGTTACAATAAGACTCCTTCTCTGAATTTTACAGGAGACCCCTAGGAGATGTTTGAAATTCCCACTTTGACCAGGGAACATGTGGTCTTCTAACACATCCTCAAGGAAAGGTAGAGCTAAGAAGTTCTGTTGATAACTGCTTTTATAGACAGTCACTTAAAGGGTGAAAAACACTGATACTTTGGTAAGAGGGGGAGGTGTCAGTGAAAGGTGCTTAAGTTAGAGACAGAGTGAAATGACCACAGTTAATCTTAGCCAGCACTGCTTCCAGGTTTGGGTTGTTTGTTTTTGGGCACAAAGGAGATCAGACAAACTCTATGATGCCTATTTATGCCCTGGATGGAGATTCTCAGGTACAGCAAGCTGTTGGTGCTCCCAAAAGAAAGGGAGATGGCCAGGCAAAACCATACAATCAGATTTCATGGTAGAGATCTTGAGAAAGAAACCAGAGGTACTTACTGTGATTTTGTTTTAATTGGAAACACACCCTGAAAACCAAAATTGTTACTTTCATCTGAACTTGAGAGGAATTAGAGGCTCCAGGTTTAATTATGCTGCCCGCCCCCACACTAAACAATATGCACCTATTAAGTTCTTCCAGAGGTAACTTGGTCTATGAGACAAGATAATCCAGACTAATGAATGGGGCAGAACAGGATACTACCTATTTTGTGGCTGCTACTATAGTCTGCATGGGAGGGTAAGAGCTTTGCTCTATTTCCTGCTTTTAAAAAAAAAAAAAATTGACATTTCACTACCATGCAATGACTTAGGACTTGTACATCCTGAGTAGGTCAGTAAGAACATTCAGATCTGGAGCTTAACCCAAGAAGAAGACTCTCAATTGGTATTAAGAAATTGAACAGATTTTAGTAATGGTTCATAAATAGTTTTTTGTGTGATACTAAAATTCTGAAAGGAAGTTAGTGTTTAAATCATTTTTTAATGCTCAGCTTTGATTTACCTTCAAATACTTGTAAACACATCAACTATTGTTTTTGGGAGTTCTTATACTCCAGAAGGAACATGCAGGGTGCAAGCTGACTCTGTGATCTTTATTTTACCATCAATCATAAATTCCATGTTAGCACTGAAATATCACATTAAATGTGTGTGTTGTGTCTATGTTAGAGGGAGTTTTCTCTCCTTTCAAGTCAGCAAAACCAAAGAGAGCTTAAGCAAAAAACTGAAGAGGTGAAGGCCCTTGTGGGTGAATTCTGGAGCATCTCCTGGAATACAGGGAAGAGTGGGCTCCCATCCTTGGGAGTGCAGAACCTGGGCATCAACACATCAGAGATTTTCTACTTGAGTGCTTGCTGCCTCAAACCTTCCTAGGTCAAAATGTCTATTTCCTGGGAGAGAAAAGCTAATTAATTGTTCCCTCTTTGCTCAGAGTTCAGCTCTGGACCAGTCAGCCATAATGAAAGGGTACCACACAGCAGAAACAAGACTTAGAAGAATCCACTAGTGTAGGTATAGTGGCAAGTTCTTAGAGTAAATGACTGCCCCCACACATCAAGTGTAATACCATAACCATATATTACAGTTAAAGACAAGCTGTGCTTACTTCCCACCGTAGAGTCATGAACACACTAAATGATGTGTTCTTTCCTAACATTCTATTTCCAAGACTTTCAAAAAAATTAATTAAGGCCTAGTGTTGTGATATGAGTCAGAGATGTGACCTATGGAATATATAGGATGACTCTGGCTTCTTGGCATGCAATGGGAAATAAGTGAGAGGTAAACAACTGGCCATTTCTATGAATGTACAATCAAGGGCAAATCTTTTATTTAGCATTGTAACTAGAATTTTAAAAAAAGTTAAAGGTCTAGAAATGTGTCATCATTGTTCTATGCCATAGATGTTACTTGGCTTCTCATCATGGATGTGTATATGTGTCCAGGCACATACACGTTTATTTCGATATTGATTTTCATCACTAGGTCAAATGATGTTATCTTCAGTTTTTCTAAATATATAGATGGAGAACCATAATTGACAATTCTGTATACATGTAGATATAGTTGTAGCCTGTCTTTGTTTAAAGTTTTGTCTTTGTTTAAAGTCCTGTCTCACACAGATTTCCTAAGTCTATTTCCCTTGGCTTGATGACATATTGGACCTGTTACATACAGCTAGTGCAAAGTCAGAGGTGGAAAGCTTTCAGAAAAACTTTTCTACAAATCTGTAGAACACCTTAGCATGCCTGCAGTAACTCCAGAGTGGAAATTTCATCGGAAAGAAGGGGTTATTTCCATCCCTCTCTGTCCTGAGTTCATAGTATTATCAGAAATTATGAAATGTAGGTCAAGCCTGCATGTATTAGCTTCCTGCTTGGTTAATAAATTATCTCCATTTCTAGAAAAGCATATAAGCAATCATTCTTCCATCTCCCAGAACTTGATGGACTTGGGATGCTGGAAATCCTCACCATAGACAAGAACCAACCCTTTCGTATGAACAAGTGATGTCATCTCTTAAATTATTTATCTCCTTATCCTATTAATGGGTAGTTATAAAAGGTTTTACTTTATTTTGCTACATTCTTTTTTTTTTTAAGATTTATTTACTCATGCACACAAGAATTGGAGTGCAGGTCAGAGGTGTGGGGAGTAGAAGGGGGTGAGAGGATTCACCAGAGACAGAGTGGGGAGCAGAACAGGTGGATCTACTGAAATACACTGCTGAGGGGAGCAGGGGGCGGGGCAGGAGTGGTCTGCCGCACCATGTGGGACGCTCCCTCGCCAGGGATGGAACTAGTGCTGCAGTGGCTGCAGATAGCTTCATAATGCTGAGACTTAACCCTTTGCGACAGCAGGGTGGCCCCTATTTTGCTACATTGTTCTTTTAGAAATATAATGATACCACAGGAGAGGCTCAAGGAGATATCTGAGGGAACAGCATCATTAGCAGCTATTTTCTCTATCAGCCTCCCTGCTTCTGTTTTGCCAGGCATGTCTTAGCCGAATGATAGGCCCCCACGTGGTGGTCAGGATCCTGGTCGGACCTTGACCTGCCAGATGAACTGTTCTGGCTCTGACAAGTTCTGCCTGTCACTCTCACCTCCCCTCTGCTGACAGGTCTTTAGTCTTTCCTGACAAATGCCGAGCATTTCTTTCTTTCTTTCTTTCTTTTTTAAGACTTTACATGTCTGCTTCCTCTTATTTATTTTTGAAAAAAATTTATTTATTTATGCATAAAGGCTGGGGTACAGACCAGAGGTGTGGGGCGGCAAGAGGGTTCACCAGAGACAGAATGGGGAGCAGAACAGGCAGATTGACGGAAAACACTGCTGAGGGGAGCAGCGGGCGAGGCAGGAGAGGTCTGCCGCATCATGTGGGAATCTCCCCGGCCGGGTGTTGAACTCCTGGCGCTGCTGCCGACCATTTCGTGATGACTCTGTAGTCTCATTTTCATTGCATTGCATTTCGACTTTACACTGCACAGGAAAACCTTTCCAGTGATTTTTGGGCATGCAGAGTAACTCACTCATGAGAGTCACAGGCCTGTCCTGGAGCCTGTTTGTGGCCTTGGCTAAATGGTTGATGGATTTGGGTGCCCAAGCATTGGTGAAGGTATAGGTGTTTGTCACAGCACCCACCTGTTCTGCATGGTGATAGTGTGGCAAGCTTCGTGATGTTCAGACCTCTTATGGTCTGTAGTTTTTTAAAAAAAATAAACTCTTGAGGATATTTTCCTTCTTTCCATTACTTAGGAATGGAAAACGTGCCTATTTTACTTGTTTTGTCAACCTTAGTGCAAAGCTGTGAAAACACATTAGTCACTCAATTTACACCTCAGAATGAAAACAAAGCACCAAAGAGGGAGAGGAAAAAAACAAAACAAAACTAACCAAGCAAATCCCTTCATTCTTTCATCACTAGATCTTTCCAAGTAAAGTTTATAAGTTTGTATCTCAACTGCCAGACCCAAATCCCACAACTTGAGATTAAAAAAGGAAAAGAAAGGAATACCTGCTCTTGTTGGAATCTGTGATATTCACACAGAGCCCAGTTTGGAGTCTTTAGCTCCCCAAGCAAATAATTGCTCCTGCAGGCTTATTTTTGCCCTTTTGAAATTGTATCATGCAGGGATAACCAAGGACCCCAAACTGTTAAAAGGAAAATCTGATTTTGTCCCATCTAAAGGTTTGGCCATCAGTCCACACAAAGGCAAAGAAAGCAGACTCTTGGTATGCTCAAAGGTCTTCAATTTGTGTGCATAGAGAGAAAGAGAAGAAAAGATTTCAAATATAGACTCCTAATCAAACTCTGAAAATTACCCATCCCTTCCTGGGGAACAGACTCGGCCCAAAATGGGTCAACTGAGGCACCAAAGCACCAGAACAACTCCAAGGTATATATGTCAGCAAGAAGAACACGAAAAGAGGCAGGCAGGTGCTAGAGAGCTGAGACAGAAGGAGAAATTCAAAATTCAAAGTATGCCACATAACCCACCGCAAAGTCAAAATAATGGCAGCCACTGTTTCTGCCAAAATGCTGAAGTCCCAAGAGGAACCTCTCCACATGTCTCTCCCCTCTCCCATGTCTCTTCTCCAAGTGTCTCTCCTTGCTCTTTCCTCCTTCACAGGAGGAAGTCTAGTTCATTGCATATTGGGAATTGTAATCCAAGGCAGCTACATGTAAGTGGCAATGGGGAAAATGGCACCCTTTCACTGTGCTGTGGTTCTCCCCCTACCCCTCCTCATGGAGATGCAATCTGTAACACTGTGTTCTTGCAGTATTTCCCAGGGGAACATACAAAGAAATTATCCTTTGTAGTCAAGCCGGCCTAGTTTCCAGTTGTTCCTTACGGTCTTGGCTCTGTGGCTTTGATTCAGTTACATCCTCATTTGCTTCTACCTTAAAAAACTGGAATTAGTGATATTTGTTATTTGCTTCCAGGACTGTGCCGGATGGTAGACAATAGCTGCAGCCCCCAGCATCCTGGCAATGGGAAAAAACTGTGTAAGTGGTGGTGGCTGCTGGTGATGGCTCTCTCTTCTCTTCATCATAGACACCTTCAAACCTTGGGGGAACCTGGTGGGACAGGGGCTACCCTGAGAAATTTAATGTTAGTTTTCCCTCATTGCATAGAATCCTGAGACTTATTTTTTTAAGGAGAGGAGGACATCCTACTTTGGCATTACCTCATCTGTGTTGTGGTGCGCAGAAATACCTTGAAATGGGTTATGGACACAGTAATATTGATACATCTACCCTCAGGGAGGCTGGAGGACCTGAAGCTTCAGGAATTTTAGGGGCCTGTTGTTTTCTTCCTCATCCCCACCCCTGGCCCCAGTCCTTTATACTTCTTCCTCCCCCATTCCTGTTAACCTCAGAAACCTCACTATGTTTATTAGTGTCCATTAATTTTTGAAAGCATTTTGATTTCTTGAATCATCTGCTATGTAAATATCAATATTTATCTTTGTCATTGATTTGCTTTACTATATATAATTTCCTTGAACTCCTTTCATTTTGCTGGAAATGGCAGCATTTCATATTTCTTGGGGCTGAATATTACTTCGTTGTATGAATCTGTCACATCTTCTTGATCTAATCCTCTATCAGTGGGGAACCTGTTTTCTTATAAGAAATAGCTTCATCTTTTCATCCCAGCATGCTCTAAAAATATTCTCATCTTTGTGCCAAATGTTGGTGAGACTGTAGCCTGCTAGGAAACCTTTTAAACAATTTTTAAACTTGGATATGCAGTGTAGAGAGCACTAGGCAGTACTTAGAAATGCTGTATGTCTATGTGCACAGTTTCCTTTTAGGTACATCAGGGGCATGTACAGTGTGAATTTTGATGGAGTATGTGGAAGCAGGGAACGGGTGCAGCCCTGGGTGTCCATCCCTGGGGATAGGTGCTACATGTGGAAGATGACATGAAATGAAATGAAACAACAACATGTTGGCTCTCAAAGATCACACTGAAAGACTGCAGAGCCAGAATGAGATCTACGACACTATTCACTCATACAAATTTAAACTGCGGAAGTATATGATAACTGTATACAGTTTATAATAACACAAAACAAAATAATATACATTAAACATGTAAAAATGATTGCCCATGGGAGTTGGAAATAGACATGGGAAATCGAGATAAATGGGAATGAGGGGATGGATAGTCTAATAAATGAAAGAAAGGAAGGAAGGAGAGAGGGAGGAAGGGAAGGAGAAACTGGGTCCTTGTGCAGAGGAATTGTAGATATGATTGACTATACTCTTTGCGTCTGCTTTCCTAAATAAAAATGATCTTTTTCTATGTGTATGTTTTTCAAAAGATTAGGAAGCCACTATTCCAGGCAATGCGGACATTTCCTTGGAAGCCACCACAAGTAGCTGTTGAACAAAAATTAAATGTCAACTTTAGAGAGAAAAGATGTATGTGCAGGGTGTTTGCCCCCTGATAATTATAGAAGGATGATTTGTAAAGCAAGATTTACTTTGAATTAAGATGTTAAAATTACCAGGTACATATGTGTTCACATTCAAGAATGTGTTCATATTCTTGAAGAAATGCTTCTTTGATAGTGAAAGTTCACAAGATAGCTTAGGAAGTCTGACCTAGTCAGATTCTCACAGTCTGAAATGTTAGGGCATCGTGGGATCATAGGGAGGGTATTTTCCTTTATTCAACACTATTTTACTTGTCTTACCCCAGCCAGCAATGAGGGTCATGTTAGTCACTTCTGATCTCCTTCCTCTACTCCTGCCCACCCCCAGCCTGGTCAAAAATATCTGAACTACGTCTGCAATCATCATTTTCAGGTAACGCTCCAGCTAAGAAAGGCAGAGAATGCTGTCTTAGCTGAACCTTGAGTGATTGGTAGGATTCTGACAGAAGCTGCTAAGTGAAAAGTACATTCCATATGCAGGGAACAGCATGATTGATGGCACGGAGATAGGAATGTACAGGGCAAGCACAAGACCTTTTCTAGAAATGGAGAAACTCAAGTCCTGCACCCATGAAGTCTGGCATGTCTGGTCTCCCCAGGCGGCCCAGCTCTTCCAGCGGCAGCTGATTGAGTGCTGGGGGCTTTCAAGAGGGCTCTCTTACACTGAGAGCGCCTGCAGCCAGCAGCTTCTCATTGAAACCTTATGGATTTTTTTTTTAATGCCCATTATAATTAGTGAGTGTGGCTTTTATTTTCACTTTATCATTCTTAACTTCCCTCGGGCAGTGCTGCCAATTTCTTAAAGATTTATTTATTTATTTTTTTATTTACACATACAAGCTGGGGTACAGGCCAGAGGCGTGGGGCGGCGAGAGGGTTCACCAGAGACAGAGTGGGGAGCAGAACAGGCAGATCAGAAACACACTGCTGAGGGGAGCAGCGCGCGAGGCAGGAGAGGTCTGCCACGCCATGTGGGATTCTCCCCGCGTCGCTGCTGCCGACAGCTCCACAGCGCAGCGCTTAACCGCTGCGCCACCAGGGAGGCCCAGTGCTGCCAATATCTAAGTGAGGGTGTCCATCTCTGTTAGATTCTTACTTGCTCCATTCTGTTTCTTTCCTTTTTAAAAAATGCATATACTTAGATGGATTCAAAAAAAAAAGTAGACAGGAAAAAAATATACAGATTCACTTAATGCTCACTTTTTATGACAGCAAATTGCATATCAGTGTACTTGTTTAAACCTTTAAACAATAGCTAAGCTTCCTTCAGTTGACTACACTTCACATTATTTAAAAGGTTGTCGGCGTTCATACCAGAATGCAGACTTTTAAAATTAGATTACAGTTTTTACATGCAAAATACAGTCTCGGTTGTTAATTCCTCAGACAATTTTGGGGATAAAGTTAAAAACAGAGGCTTAGACTAGTAGAGACTTTGGGTCAGCTAAGTTGAACACAGGAGCATGACTGAATGAGGGTGCAGTTACGCCTGAATAAGTGGAGAAGAGCAAAATTAACCTTTTTGGAAAAAAAGAATAGTGTCTCAATTATTGCTAGCTTGTTTTTATCTTATTCCTGTGTATTATGATCTTTACATTTTTTTAGTGAAAATTTCCTGACATATTTTTAATGCAAATATGATTGTGTTTTATTTAGTGCATTATTTTGCTTATAAAGCTACATTGCTTAAAACTGAATTTAATCAATTTCTTACAAGTATTAGTTTTTTTATATTTGACTTATGATAGACCATTTAAAGTAAAAAAGTTTAATTTTATACTACAGATTTCATGAAAAAAACAGAAATGCAGAGTATTTCCCAGTGAGTTTAGTTCATTAGTACTTGAAGCACTTACTGACATGTAATGCAAATTACTCTTGTTATTTCTTATAATACTAACTTTATAAGTGAATTAGAAATAATGAAAATATATCATACATTACAGAGATACAGATTTTATTTATCAAAATATATTAAGAACAATTTTAATTAAGCAAGGCAATACCATCTGTTTCTTTTCAATGCTAAACCTCTCATGCACTGTATTTCAAACCTTGAGATATCTGTGTTTCTGTTGTCCCTGACATATGCATCTTAAGTGCTGTGAGAGGGAAATAAATGTCTATCCAGTAGTCAAGAGGAATTTATCAGTTCCCAAAAGGCTGCAATGCATGTTGCCAAGTGCCATATACTTCAAAATGAAAATCCTGAATGCTCAGAACAATTTTTAACAGATTTCTTGAGACATAATCCACATACAATACAATTCACCCATTTAAAGTGCACAACTCAGTGGTTATGGTATATTACATTATTAATGTTTTTTAATTATTGAAAAATATATACAACAGAATTTCTTTCTCTATCTGAAGTGTACAATACAGGGTCATTAATTCCATTCAGCCTGCTGTGCCACCTCTAACACGATCTCCTTCCAGACTCTCTCATCATCCCAAACAAAATGCTTAGAATATCACTGTCCTTTAAGTAGGCTGAAACTAAGAGTTAGGTGTTTTGTTTTGTTTTGTTTTGTTTTAGTAAAGATGTTTACTATCATCATCATTTGCCCATGGCTTCTACCCCAGGTATTCTTACAACTGCTGCTTTTTGTACCCTAGCTGGGAGCGGCCAACTGGTGGGGAACCTGTCTTTACCTGCAGGCTCCCTTCTGCTTTGCTGTGCTCCTCTCCAGGCCCAGAGGATAGGCAGCTGGAATTTCTTTCTCTTCTGGAGATCTTAGGGGTAGAGGAAATTGCACCAGCTATCAGTGCCAGAGGCCTTCAAATAGAAGTCCTGCATTTTGCGCAAGAGTTTATTCATCCATTCTTTTCTATTTCCACCCCACATTCCTACTTCCAACACCCTTATTTTGGTATGTTTATTACTGTTTTGATCTATTGTATGTTACTGTGCAATGTATAAAATTATTTTCTATGCCTGCATTTTTAATTTATGTAAATTATCTCCACCTGTACCTGGATAAGGGGATAGGGTTTTGCCTTCATCATTTCTAGACTATCATGGAAACAGCCTTTCCCAAAGAGGTAGGACACACCTCTTTGACTTACATTAGAGAAAAGTACACACATATCTCTTCACTACTGACCTCCTCACAATTAGATGTCTTCTACAGAACTATACTTTCTGACTCCTCTCTCTCTCTCTCTTTTTAAGATTTATTTATTTAGGCATACAAGAGCTGGGGTGTAGGCCAGAGGTGGGGGGGGGTGGATGGTGAGAGGATTCACCAGAGACAGAATGAGGAGCAGAACAGGCAGCCCTACTGAAATACACTAATGAGGGGAGCAGTGGGTGACGCAGGCGAGGTCTGGTGCACCATGTGGGAAGCTCCCTGGCCAGGGATCGAACTTGTGCTGCAGTGGCTCTGGATAGCTTCATGGTGCTACGCATAATGCTTAACCCGTTGCACCACCAGGGAGGCCCAGTCCTCTCTTTTTAATTCTAAGTCAGTATTTCAGAGACTTCCATGTCCCATAGGGTTCTTGGTTGTGTGAAAAAGAAGTGGAAAAGAAAAGCACTGAGAATATATTCAGTAGCTTATAGAATCATGGAAAGGCTAGAGGTCCTAAGTCAAAGGAAGTTACATAGTGAGGTCCCAAAACTTGTCTGGGAAGGTCTTTGTTGCTGCCAACCAAGAGTGACCTCTGCAGCTGCCCCCCCACCCCCCAAACCACACTGCCTTTGTGGTGGTGCTCTGTCCTCATTGTCTTTGGATTCTGATGATGTGTCCCCAACAGATTGGCCACTCTCCCATTGCATTGGGTCAGATTCTTGCATCTGATTGGCCAAACCTAGGTCTGCAAAATAAATCACTGGCTGGTTATTTTAGCCACTAATGTGGAAAGTGACTGTTTCTTACTGAGACTCAAATAGCCAGGAACTCCCTAAACATAGGAAGACAGTTCAGAGGCTGAGCAACCAAAAAAGTTACGGTTGTCCTTTATAGCTAGAAAGTTACTGGTGTTCCGTACAGATCTGAGTTAATACTTTATACAACTTAGAAGAATACTCCAAACTGAAGCTTGTTGACCATCTATTTCTTCTGTAATTAAGATAAAAAGATACACTTGGGCAATTTC
Source organism: Scalopus aquaticus (assembly GCA_004024925.1). Classification (NCBI taxonomy): domain Eukaryota; kingdom Metazoa; phylum Chordata; class Mammalia; order Eulipotyphla; family Talpidae; genus Scalopus; species Scalopus aquaticus. Next base: position 145,425 of record PVIJ01001038.1, on the reverse strand, counting down.
CTTTAGCAGGTTGTTTGTAATATAAAAACTCTAATATTAAAACCTCATAATTGTTTTATCTTTTCCAACTTTATATTGCTGTCTTTGAAATATAACTATGGAGCAAGTCTTTTCATGATGTGCTTAAGTACAACATATCTCTAGTACACTAATCACATCCTTATTCTGAGCTATTAGTTTTATGATTTTCAAAGATTGTTTTCTATTGTCTTTCTTCCTTAAACTGTTAGATTTTCTTTAGAAAAGCATGTAGCTTGTTTTACGACAAGGTAGAAAAACAGAAAAATGTCAGAACAATAAAGTACAAGCAGCTCTCCTTCTCTCTTATGACTATGCGAATGCCTCTCTTTCTCTTTCTCCTTTTCCTAATAAACCTGTCCTTTTAAAACATTAAAAAAGAATAAAATACAAAATACTGTTAATTTTATAACCAAATCTTTACAAAGATTTTTGTTAGTGAAACCTCAGTTTATCCAGATAATATTATTTTTAGGTAAGTAGAATATATTTCTTGTCTACTAGTAACTAGTCTGTATTTATTTAATAGCTAGAAGGCATACTCTGTTTATTCTGTGAAGACTCATAACCTTAGTCTGTTTCATTGATGTCCTGTTTATCTACATCTTTTCAAAGAGTAATGGCATTTGATCTGTCACTGCTGTTTCACATTAAGTGTACCCTCTCACCATTTCCTGTGGCTTTATGGTGAAACATACTATATTTACTTAATGATTTCTGCCCCAAACCCTAGCAAAATTGATGAGTATCTCAGTACAGGAATTAGGTCCTTGCCTATCATTAGAAAACTGTTAATTACACAATAGAATGGATTCCAGACATACCAATTTATCTGGACAGAGAAGAAAAGATGTTTTAAGTAAGATAACAGGCATGAGTGAAAGAGAGCATTTTGGGTGGGAGGGAAGAGGAGGTAATTTGTGCAATTTCCTTTCAAAATTTAAATTCATGACCCAGGGTGTTGCTGAAGCCTGTTCTTGTCTCTTCTAGGACAAGAAAACCTCTCTGACTTCCCCAAGCTAGAGGATGCAGAAAGGCGCTGGTGTGGGAGGGAAGGAGAAGCCAGACAGATGGTGGAGGCATGGAAAGGGGGTGGAGGTGAGGGTGAGGGTAGGGGTACTAATCAGTTTTTCTCGCCTCACCAAGAGCCAGGCAGATGGCTGCACTCTTAATACCACCCTTTTTCTACCCAGCAGGCAGTAGTGGTTGATCTTGTGATCATGCAGAAAGCATAAACTTTTCTTTCCTCTTTAAAATGTGGAAGTGGTGGAGGGACACACAAAGGGAAAATCTAGATTTAAATATTACACTTCTCTAAGAACAATACATCTTACCTCTTCCATCATTTGTAGTCACTAGATTCCTATTCCTATGTTGGCAGTACTGACTGAAAATGATTTATTCACTCTGTTACAAAATTCAACCCAAACAAATCAAACTGTGCTTGCATGTCTAAAAAAATAATCAAGAAAATGATAAAACTGGCTCTGATACCCAAACTTAGCATCATGGTAGGTCATGTTTGAGAGGGTACTGTCTAACCGTAAGGAGATTCAGTGGGCACAAGATAGCTAATGTGGCCTGTCTATGAAAGTCCCATCACCTCCTGTTGGCTATCTTAATCATTAGCACTTTGCATAATGGTATTCACTGAAAGTTTATTAAGGGAAACAAGTTACAGTAAATCAATTGCTTCATGTACTGTTCAATATTTGTATCATTGTTGACTCTAGGTCAAGATAGACATGGGTGAACATGACAAAGTAAAAGTTAACATCATGGAAGTGCAGTATTGTAATAGGCCCTGATTTTTCTTAGTACAATATAATGCCTTATATGCCAAATTAAATAGTACCTTTCAAAATTGGGAAGTAAAGATCCTAATATCTATTTTTGTAAAGGAAGAGAAAGGAAATTTACTCAGCACTGGACTGTGAACCAGATATACTTTACAAACATTTCCATATTCAATCTTTTCAAGGTATCTATGAGGCAGTTCTTTCTCTGCTTTTTACAGATGAGGAAATGGAGGTTCATAGATGTTAAGTAACTTGCTGGAAGTCACACAGTGAATGACTAAGCAGGATTCACACTTGGTTATGCCAAACCCCAAAGCCTGCACTGTTCTACCTAAACCCCAATGTAGCCATTGGTTCCCCCAAATAGTCTCAGTGTGATTTGTCCAATGATTGGTCAAATCAGCTCATTCTGCCTCTTATCATATTCTCATGTTCTTTCTCACCCCAGTTCAGTGAAAGAAAGGGATCTGGAAACCAGGTCTTCAACTGCTTAACTCTCAACTCAGATCATTTTTGGAGCTTTAAAAAATAAATGGAAGTGAAATAGTGTAGCCTGTGATCCTGAGCAAAGCATGCATTTTGATCCAAAAGTGCAGTTCTGTAAAACCTTCTACCAATTTCCAGCCTTACAATTACCTTGAGCTGCCTAATAGGTGACACATGTATCTTATTTTTGTATTTGATATTTATCCTATTGCCTGAAGTTCCTTTAGCTCTAGCACAAGTTCTAATGTTAACTAGATTCCACTTGGGGCAGTTGATACATCTTACAGTTCTTTTTTCTCATTGCTTAGTAGAGCACACTCAGTTTCTAGAATAGCATTTTAAATTACTGGTTGATTTCCTTTAATTTTCTTTATTAACCATGATAACCAAGTTTACTGGAAGCACTTGAGATGGCACAGTAAATGTGAAACTGACATAGACTGTTGGCATTTAAGGAGAAACTGTGTTACGGTATATGTTGTGATTTATGATATTTGGTATTACTTTATTGATAATAGACACTAAAACAAACATTACAGATCACACTCTTATTCTCAAATAAGAGAAAAAGAAAATGAGAAGTTATCCAAGTTTTTAAATACTTGTTTTGAGAAGTTTTAAGAGTATTTCTGATTCGTGTCTAGCAGTGTTTTACTCAAAGAAGCATGCAGAAGTATCTCTTAAATAGGTAGATTCATTATGAGAAATGTGCAACTAGTGAAAGGTCAGAATATTTAGACCACCCATTGTTATGTTTTGCTCCACTTGAATATGGGTGCTGTGGACTGAAAGGGCCTTTTATTTTCTGCAGTTTCACCAGAGATATTTTGCTGCCTAGATGAGTCTTACGAAATGATAGTCCAAAAACCAATATACTGAGTTCCAAATGACTGCTCTAGATGATAATGCTATGGGGCTTCTTAGGAGGAAGTACGACATCTTAATTATTTTGGGGTGAAGTAGACATTTTGAATTCATTTTATTTTATTTTTTTTAAAATGGCCAGACTATCTCCTGTGACTTCCCTTTTCCCTGTGACAACTGAGACTTCATTTCTCCATCCCTAGATTTGAGATCAACCCAAGTTAAGTCTCTTTAAGGAAGTATATAGTCAAAGAAAAAAAATTAAGACATTAAAATGAGAGAAATGAAGGCCTCCTTGGTGGCGCATCGGTTAAGCGCTGTGCTGTGGAGCTGTCGGCAGCGGCGACGCGAGTTCGACGCCTGGCCGGGGAGAGTCCCACATGGCGAGGCAGACCTCTCCTGCCTCGCCCGATGCTCCCCTCAGCAGTGTATTTCTGATCTGCCTGTTCAGCTCCCCGCTCTGTCTCTGGTGAACCCTCTCGCCGTCCCATGCCTCTGGCCTATACCCCAGCTTGTATGTATAAAAAATAAATCTTTAAAAAAAAAATGAGAGAAATGAAACCAATTGCTTTTAAATGACAGATTTCTGAAAACTTTGTGAAAGCGCTCATTCAAATTTCCACGGGGTGATTTTCCAAGTGAATATCACAGTGACAGAACTTTCCTGCTGCGGGGCTGTTACGGTGTGTTGCCTGACCTAGTTAGTTCTGGTACGTAATTGTGTACGTGGTACTGGATGTAACTCAGGAGCCCCTGTGAGACTGAGGACAGGAATTACGTGCTGTACTTTCTCTGTGTTCTCCAAGCTGTGTCATAACTCTACCATTCCATGATCTCTTTTGATAAATGTCAAAATCTCATCTTCCCCCCAATCTAAAAAAGCCCCTCAGGAACAGGGTTTTTTTCTCTATTTCTCCACCAGTTGAAAATCACAGCTTTTACAAAGCCTGTCTGCCAAAAACATTTACTTAAATCTTCAAATATGTATTATTAAAATAATAGGCAATGTTTTTGTGTTCCAAATATAAAATTATATTAAGTATCTTTTATAAGTTACAAAGCCTCTGATAACTTCCTTTTTCTTTCTGTCTCCCTTGAAAATTACTTCTCTATTTTATTGAATTAAACTTGTGTGTTGGGCGTCCCTGGTGGCGCATTGGTTAAGCACTGCGCTGTGGAGCTGTCAGCAGCAGCGACTCGAGTTCGATTCCCAGAGGGGGAAATTCCCACATGGCGCTGCAGACCTCTCCTGCTTCCCTTGCTGCTCCCCTCAGCAGTGTATTTCCATCAGTCCTGCCTGTTCTGCTCCCCACTTTGTCTGTGGTGAACTCTCTCACCACCTCACACCTCTGACCTGTACCCCAGCACCCCAGCTTGTATGCATAAATAAGTAAATATTTAAAAAAGAAATAAACCTGTGGTGTTGTCTTCAGTTGTTTAGAAAGTTGTTATATTAAGAGTTTAGGGAATGTAAGCTGATGTAGCCTTTATGGAAAGTGATCTGGGTTTACCTTAAAAAAATAAAAATGGAGGGCCTCCCTGGTGGCGCAGCGTTAAGCGCTGGGCTGTTGAGCTGTTGGCAGCGGCCACGCGAGTTCGATGCCCGGCTGGGGAGAATCCCACATGGTGCGGCAGACCTCTCCTGCCTCGCCCGCTGCTCCCCTCAGCAGTGTATTTCTGATCTGCCTGTTCTGCTCCCTGCTCTGTCTCTGGTGAACCCTCTCGCCGCCCCATGCCTCTGGCCTATACCCCAGCTTGTATGTATAAATAAATAAATCTTTAAAAAAAATAAAATATAAATAAATAAAAATGGAAATATCTGATGACCCAGCAATACACTGTTGGGCATCTATCCAACGGAGGTGAAAGCTGCAACTGGAAAATCTATATACTCTATAATATTTATTGTAGCATGATTTACTATGGTACTTAAGTGCCCACTCAGAGAAGACTGGATCAAAAAGATGTGGAATATTACCATAAGGAAAGATGAAATGCTGCCATTTACAGGAAAATTGAAGGATTTGGGGAGAATTATGTGTAGTAAAGCAAGTCAGAATGGCAAAGATAAACATTGGATATTTTCATAGTGGATGATTAGACAAAGTAAAATACTTACAAAAACATACTGGTCATTAATAAATGAAGTGAGATGTCTGAAGTTAAGAGGGAAAGGGGAGGGAGAAAGCATTAAGGGGATATAAGAGATAGTGATGTAGAAAATAATAAAATAGCTTATGTGCTTCAAAAGAAGTTGTTATATTAAAAGAATTTAGGTACTGGATTACTACAGATCAGCATTTCTATCTGATCAATGGATGACTTTGTATAATCTTACAAAGTAAGTAATCTTATAAAGTAAAGCCTGTATAGTAGTAAGAAACAGAATTTCACAGGTAGAAACTAGTATTTTAGATTTCTTTCTTTAGTAAGTTTTTAGTTTGTAGTATTCATATTCTACTCTTTCCAAGCCAAAAATGGCAGTTTTTCCCCAATTCACCTGTTTCACCCTTAACACCTATTTTTATTACTCAAATACACCTTTTAAATTCAAGTTATAAACTTAAAATCAAAAAGCTGTAGTATACAATTTCCAACCTCTCAAGAAAGCATACAGGTTTTATGGGGGTAAAAAGGAAGAGCCCACATAAAATTTAGAATTCAAGCAACAAAGTGGAAACTTTAGGGCCTTCGTGGTGGCACAGGGGTTAAAGTCTCAGCACTATCAAGGTATCACCATGCATTTTGCATCAGTTCAATCCCCAGCCAGGGAGCTGACCCACATGGCACAGCAGACCTCTCCTGTCTCACCCACTGCTCCCCTCAGCAGTGTATTTCAGTAGATTCACCTGTTCTGCTCCCTACTCTCTGATGAACCCTCTCACCCCCCACACCTCTGGCCCGCACCCCAGTTCTTGTATGCATAAATAAATAAAGTAAACCTTTAAAACAAAATAAAGTGGAAACTTTAATTACAATTTAAAAAGACAAAGATGTATTTTCATTTCTTATTGTGGTAAAATTGTTTTGTAAAGATTTATTTATTTATGCATACAAGCTGGGGTACAGGCCAGAGGTGTGGGGCAGTGAGAGGGTTCACCAGAAACAGAGTGGGGAGCAGAACAGGGAGATGGACAGAAGCACACTGCTGAGGGGAGCAGTGGGCGAGACAGGAGAGGTCTGCTGCGCCATGTGGGAATCTCCCCAGCCGGGTGTTGAACTCCCGTTGCTCTTGCCGCTGCCAACAGCTCCACAGCGCAGCACCTAACTGCTGCGCCACGGTGGGGGGGGGGGGGAGGTCCTATTGTGTTAAATTTGCACATAGTGAAATGCATAGATCATAGTTATACAATTTAATGAGTTTTGATACCTGTATTTATCCACATACTCATGGCCCCATCATTCTAGAAAGTTCCTTAATGTTATCTTCCAATCAATCTTCCAATCTCAGTAGAAAATCAGTACTCTGATTTCCCTCACATAATTACACTTGTTCTTCAACTTCATGTAAATGAATCATGTAAAATGTATTCTTTCCATTGCTCAGCATGAAGTTCATTAGATTCATCCATGTTGTTACATGTATCTTTAGATCATTCTATTTAGTTCCTGAATGTACTCTTCATCTGATTTGCCAGTCTTCTTGGTGATGAGAATTTGGATTGTTTCCAGTTTGGGCTATTCTGAAAACAGCTCCTATAAACTTGTACAAGTGTTTTAATAGATAGGTGCTTTCATTTGGGAATGGAATTGGAGTGGGGCAGAATTGCAGTGGGTTCATTTTTATAAGGATCTGTAAACAATTTTCTGAAGCAATATATGAAAGTTTCAGTTGCTCCTTTACTCAATATATATGTAGATCATAGAAATCCCTGATTACTTTACAATGTCATCTCTTGTCTGAGACTTTGTTGGAATTATTTTTGGTAGCATTAAATCCCAGGTATGTGAGTGTCCAAATTCTGGAAGACTCTTGCCCAGTTCCTAAAATATAAACTCAACGTACACAAATACAAATATTTCACACAAAATATAGAGTGATATTGTTAGAGGACAGGGAGAGGGGCACCCCAGAACCCTCAAACCTGCTTGCTCTAAATAGGTTTTGCCATCCCTCGCATCAAGACAAAATATGTAAGGTCTTTAATGGAAAGGAACTATAAAACAATTAATGTGCTGTACAGAACAAAGAATATAGTTTTTTAAATCAAGCACCTAAAGTTACCCATCCCCTTGTGGGTAAATGTTTAGCCAAACAGGGTCAGCCCAAAATAAGCCCCGAAAGCCTGTCACAAGTCTAAAGCACCTATATATTCATTTTTCATATATTGCTGTTTTCAGCGGGGACCCATAGAAAAGACCCATAGAAACAGCCAGACAAGCCTGGGAGGAAAAGAGCAAAATCAAAACCAAGATAAAAGCTGTCATTGTTAACCTCCCCAAGGACCTCTCACCCTCATCTCTTTTAACCAGTTCAGGACCAAGAAACAGGCAGTTTTTTTACATGTCTTTTTGTTTTATGTGCCTCCTCCAGGTCTCCTTCTTGCTCTCCATTCTGCTTCCTTGCTACCCCAGTCTCCTCTCCGGCTTTTTCTCTTCCCTGCTCAGTTCCACTCTTTCTTGGGTGGGACAGGGAACCTGGAACCTCCCCTTTTTCTGGGGACCACCCTGTTACAATATCACTTTATGGAATTGTGAAGAAGTTGTATCTAAAACTAATTTTTGTAATCCAAACCACATACTGAAATAAATCTCTGCCTACTTCATTGTCCAGTTCAAATCCTCTTTTAACACTGAGTTCTTTTGTATTGTCCTGGCTGGCGGGATTTCTTTCATTCTCTAAATTTTAGTAGCCCCAGGGATTTGACACTTATCATCACTGCCACCCGTTTGGACCTTTGTCATTAATGGCTTTATTGCTTAGCCTGTTTATTCACCAGTATACATTTTATGTGCACACACACATACCTTTATTGAGGGAACAAAGCATATTTCATACTTAACAAATTACTTTCATAACATATATGCAGTGCCTTGCACACAGGAGTTACTCGCAATTTTCTGCTTAATCATTTTCCTACTATTGTTTTGATTTAGTGTAACTGCTATTTATTGACTCAATTTAAGAAACTTACTTGTTTTAATTACATGGTAATGTTGTCAGTTTTCCATTTTTCTTTACTAATGCAAACCAGGCTGAAAGTTAAACTTGCTGACTAAAATCCATTTCCCTTATCACTTTACTAATTTCTAGTTTGAAGCCATCCCAGTGCGGTTTGGTGTGAAATAAAAAAGCACACCATAACGAGATTAGGGATTCCATCTAGGGCTTTCCTCTTATTTTCCCTGGGGAATGAGGGTTGCCACTTAGAGGTCTTCACAAAGAACTGGATCCATTTGCCAGTCCCTGGAGGCGACATTATCCAAGCTTGGCTCAGAGATCCTCTTTTCTGTGAGTTGTTCCCTCCTCCCTAACACAGAGGACGGTAGGCTTTGCTGTATTTACAATACATATTCACATCTGCTTTTTGTTATTTGGTATTTTGAGAAAAAATTTATGTGTATGTATATTTGTCCACAATTGGACTGCTGAACTCCTCAAAGCAGGGTTCGTGTACTTTAGTCATCCTTGCTCTGCATTTAGTAAGTCCTCTACCAATATTCATTGAATAAATGTATAGATTAATAAATGAACATGGCGCAGCAGACCTCTCCTGCCTAGTCAGCTTGCTCTCTTCAGCAGTGTATTTCAGTCAGTCGGCCTTTGCTCCTCACCCTGTTTCTGGTGAATCCTCTCACCTCTCCCCCACACTTCTGGCCTGCACCCAGCTCTCGTATGCATAAATAAATAAATAAATAAGTAAATAAATAAATAAATAAAATTAAGATGTGTAAAGGTCATTTAATAAATGCTTTAAAATATTTAAAAAGCCAACTTAAAGTGCTATGACCATCTTTTAGCATAATAAAACTAAAATACCATAGTGAAAACTTTCTCTTTTTGATTAAAGCATAAGCTATCAGTAAGATGGAATCACTGAGTTAAAAATCTGACAGTTCTACTATTGCAGTATCAGCTCTTTCTTTTCTCTCTTTACATTTTGAAAAGGACAGCTTTATTAGGAAAAAGAGAAAAAGAGAGGTACCTGCATAGCCACAGGTGGGCAGGAGAGCGGCCCAGTGTCAGATCTTAGAAGTGATTTGGAAAACAATTTTGAGCAGTTTTAGGTGGTTATGCTAAGAGAACAATTTTACTGAAGATGAGAAATGTGTCTGTAAAACCCTTAAGCTATTTTTAAAACAAAAGGTCCAAATCAGTATTAAAAAAGATTCTGGATAGTCTCTAAGCCTTCTAAAACATGATTCATTCTTACACTTTTATGAGGAATGAAAAAAGTATTACATTTGCAAGTATATTAAATACAGACAACACATTCTAGTTGAAGATCATGTGATAATTTATTTCTTCACTTATGTATTTAGTAAACATATATTGAAGAGATATCACTTAGCAATATTTTTCTTCATTTTCTACTGAAGCTCTAGCTATTCCATTTCTTTGCCCTGCATACCTACCAGCTGTCACTCCCCTCTCCCGGGACAAAAGTGGGTTGTTGCTAGCTTTCAGTCTCCTTCCCCACTCTCTGCCTCCCCACCCCACCCCTAGTCTGGGCCCCTTCTTTCTACATCTGAATTTTTCTGCTGCATGTCCAAAGGACATACAGAAAATAGGCCAAATATCAAATCATACTCTATTTTGTGAAGTAGCTGTGTGTTGTAGGAGGAGTATTGTGTGGCAAATTGAGGCTTGGTGGGGACATATATACAGTCTAACCAATAACCAAAACAAGAAATGAAGGTTTATAGGGAAAAATAAAAGTAGATTATTGAACTGAAAATTGCCCTTATAAATGTAGAAGTCTTGTCACCTGATTTATACAGCATTTGTACTTCTCTTCAAATTCTTTGGGAGAATGCTGGAGGTGATGGGACTTCAGGAATTATTTAAATGAAGAGGGCTGGGCAAATTTAGTATGAAAGAGCAAGAAAGAAATAAACCTTACTCAAGGCACAGAGTTAGGCACCGGAAAAGTGAGAGCATAAGGGAAGTGTACACTTAGTAGTTGGCCAAAAATTTGCAAAATTGTCTAATTATTAAGGCTATAGAGATTTTTTTTTCATTGCGTTTGATTGGGAACAGGATTACTGGGAATAACTATTTAGCAACCACATATTATATGTCTTACAATTTATATACATTATTTTACTTAATCTTTATGAACCTCCTGCAAAGTGCAGATGATCCCCATTTTACTGTGAGGAACCAAGGAATAACTTCCATAAAGTTATACAGCTATCAGTAGCAAATTCTCAAATGTCTGACTCCTGTATGTTGTTTAAGATAAGATACAGTTTGAGCTCCTAAAGAGTCAGTTTGAGGAACTCTATCAAGAGTTTAGAATCCTACCTAGACCACATGGACCTAACAGTTATCTATAGGGCACTACACCCCCAAAAATCTGAATACACATTTTTCTCAAGTGCACATGGATCATACTCCAAGATTGATCACATACTAGGTCACAAAACAAACCTCAACAGACACACTAAGATCAAAATCATACCTACTAACTTCTCCAATCATAAAGCCATCAAATTAGAAATAAACCATGAAAAGAAAAAAAAAGGAACCCTCTTACTTCATGGAGATTGAAACCCACACTGCTGGAAGACCACTGGACTAATGAGGAAATCAAAGAAGAAATTAAAAAATGCCTAGAAATGAATGACAAAGAAGACACAACGTTCCAGACTGTTTGGGACACAGCAAAAGCAGTAATAAGAAGAAATATATAGAAATACAGGCTCACATCAAGAAAGAAGAAACAACCCAAAGAATCTAATCTCCCATCTCAAAGAACTAGAAAAAGAACAACAAAAAACCCAAAAGCCAACATAAGAAAGGAAATCATAAAAACCAAAGCAGAAATAAATGAAATGGAAATGAAAAAAAAAAAAAACAATCCAGAAGATCAATGAAACCAAAAGCTGGTTCTTTGAAAAAATAAACAAAATACACAAACCTCTAGCCAGGCTTACAAAGAAAAGACGGGAGAAAACACAAATAAATAGGATCATAAATGAAAGAGGGGAAATTACAACAGACACAGCAGAAATCGAAAGAATAATCAGAGATTATTATGAACAGCTATATGGAAACAAGTTCAACAACTTAGAGGAAATGGATAAATTCCTAGAACTATACAATCACCCAAAACTAGATAAAGAAGATATGAAACACCGAAACAGGCCAATCACAAGCAGTGAAATTGAAACAGTAATCAAAACCCTCCCCCAAAACAAAGGGCCAGGACCAAACGGTTTCATAAATGAATTCTACCAAACGTTAAAAAATAAACTAATCCCTATCTTACACAAACTCTTCCAAAATATTGAGAAGGAAGGAATACTACCAGACACATTCTATGAAGCCAACATTACACTGATACCAAAACCAAACAAAGACAACACAAGAAAAGAAAATTACAGACCAATCTCTCTAATGCACACTGATGCAAAAATATTCAACAAAATATTAGCCAACAGAATCCAACAATGCATCCAAAAGATAATACACCACGATCAAGTGGGATTTATTCCAGGGACACAAGGATGGTTCAACATCTGAAAATCAATCAAAGTAATCCAACACATCAACAAAAAGAAAAATAAAAATCATATGTTCATATCAATAGATGCTGAGAAAGAATTTGACAAAGTGCAACATCCATTTATGTAAAGGCCCTTGAAATCCTTGGGATAGAAGGAACATACCTCAATATAATAAAAGCCATACACGACAATCCCACCGCCAATATTATCCTCAACAGTGAGAAGCTGAAAGCCTTTCCCCTAAGATCAGGAACAAGGCAAGGATGTATATTCTCACGGTTGCTTTTCAGTATAATACTGGAAGGCCTAGCCAGAGCAATAAGACAAAAGAAAGACATACAAGGAATCCAAATAGGTAAAGAAGAAATTAAATTATCACTTTTTTAAAAAGATTTATTTATTTATGCCTACAAGTTGGGGTACAGGCCAGAGGCATGGGGCGCCAAGAGGTTTCACCAGAGACAGAGTGGGGAACAGAACAGGCAGATCGACAGAAATACACTGCTGAGGGGAGCAGCCAGCGAGGCAGGAGAGGTCTGCTGCACCATGTGGGAATCTCCCCAGCAGGGCATCGAACTCATGTCGCTGTTGCCCATAGCTCCACAGTGCAGCACTTAACCACTGTGCCACCAGGGAGGCCCTAAATTATCACTTTTTGCAGACGATATGACAATATAGAGAATCCTAAAAACTCCATAGAAAAACTACTCAAAATTATACACCAATTCAGTAAAGTAGCAGGCCACAAAATCAACGCACAAAAATCAGTAGCCTTCCTATATACAAACACTCAGTCAGAAGAAGAAGAAATCAAGAGAATCTCTCCCTTCAAAACTGAAACCAAAAAAATCAAATACCTAGGAATAAACCTAACAAAAGAGATAAAGGACTTATACATAGAAAACTATAAGACACTATTAAGAGAAACAGAGGAGGACACAAAAAATGGAAAGACATCCCCTGCTCATGGATTGGAAGAATTAACATTATCAAAATGGCCATACTACCAAAAGCAATTTACAGATTCAGTGCTATTCCAATAGAAATCTCAATGACATTCTTCAAAGAAATAGAACAAATATTGATGAAATTCATATGGAACCACAAAAAATCTCGAATAGCCAAAGCTCTCCTGACTAAAAAGAAAGAAAATGGAGGAATTACACTCTCAGATTTCAAACTATGCTACAAGCCATAATAATTAAAACAGGATGGTACTGGAACAAAAACAGACACATAGACCAATGGAATCGAATAGAAAATCCAGAAATAAATCTACTTATCTATGGACAACTAATCTTTGACAAAGGAGGAAAGAATATGCAATGGAACAAGGTTAGCTTGTTCAATAAATGGTGCTGGGAAAACTGGACTGCTACATGTAAAACAATGAAGCTAGACTACTACCTCACACCATGCACAAAAACCAATTCAAAATGGATAAAAGACCTGGATGTAAGACCTGAAACCATAGCAGTTATAAAAGAAAATATAGGCAAAACTCTACACGACATATATTTCAGCAAAATCTTTAAAGACTCATCCCACAAAACGAAGGAAGTCAAGGAAAAAAACAGCTGGGACTACATCAAACTAAAACGCTTCTGTACAGCAAAAGCGACAATAATCAAAACAAACAGACACCCTACTAATTGGGAGAAAATCTTTGCACACAATACAACCAATAAAGGACTGATAACAAAAATCTACAAGGAGCTCACACAACTCAACAAAAATAAAGTCAACAATCCAGTCAAAAAATGGGCAGAAGAGCTAAAAAGACACTTCTCCAAAGAAGGAAAGCAAATGGACAACAGCTATATGAAAAAATTTTCAACATCACTTATAATCAGGGAAATGCAAATCAAAACCACAATGAGATACCACCTCATGCCAGTGAGAATGGAGCACGTTAAACAAACAGGCAACAACAAATGCTGGTGAGGATGTGGAGAAAAAGGAACTCTTCTGCACTGCTGGTGGGAATGCAAACTGGCCCAACCACTATGGAAAGCCGTATGGTGTTTCCTCAAACTGATAAAAGTGGAGCTTCCATATGACCCAGCAATACCACTTTTGGGAATCTACCCAAAGGACACAAAAACACTAATCCAAAAGGGTACATGCACTAGTATGTTTATTGCAGCACTATTTACAATAGCAAAGGTATGGAAATAGCCCAGATGCCCCAAAATAGATGAATGGATCAAGAAGATGTGGTACATATACACAATGGAATACTATTCAGCATTCAAAAATGATAAACACATGCAATTCGCAGCAACATGGATGGAACTAGAAGGGATCATGCTCAGCGAAAGAAGCCAAAAGGAAAAAGAAAAATATCAAATGGTCTCACTTATAACAGGAATATAGGAGAACCAAATACAAGAGCAACAATCAGCAAGAGAGGGGGGAGGATTGGGACTCAGAAAGGAGGAGAGGGGAGCACAGGGGACTGTGGTGACAGTTCACGGGTGAATTGGTGGTAGGAAACCTACGGGGAATACACAGTAATGTAAAAGACAAAAATAACAAAAAAAAAATAAAACCATAAAAAAAAGTTTTAGAGTCCTAGATAGAATTGCTGAAATTACATACAGTATTAAAATACAAAGATGGACAGAAGATGATTTTAAAAGAAAAATTCCAAATATTTTTTAAAAGTCTGGGGTAAAGGGGAGTGTGGAATGAAAACCAAACTGGAGGATTTACATTCCAGTCTTGATTCCACTGCCTTGGACCCAGCCCCCACATTTAGGCCTCATTTGCTCATGAGTAATCTGTATTTTCCAGATACCTTTGTTACTAAATTCAACCGAATACTTAAAAGTTACTATCACCAGCTTTAAGATAAAAGCCTTTTCAACTCTTTCTCAATAAAGTTTGGAAGGACATATTTTAGATGCCTGGACAGGAAATAGAACCATTAATAAGAAGAGTATCATCATTTATAGAATGCAACAGAAATAATTCTCATGTACATGACTTGATTAATATTTAAAGAATATCCTGGTCTTCATCTCTACCATCATTAAGGTAACTAACCCGTAATTATGCTACAGATGTAATAGGTTGTGAGGTGACCTTCTATGTTATAGTTAAGGGTGAGGCTCCAGTCAGATGAACCTCCTGAATTCAGATGAAGTGCTGTCGCCTGATAGGCGGCAGTGAGGAAATAATCCAGTTCTCAAATCACAGGATGGCTGTGAGGACGGATATTTACGAAAAGTTCAGTGTAGGAGATATATTAAGTCTCAATAAATGTTTGCCTGAAAGTTAAAAAACGTTTCAAAGGAATTAATGGACAGTTTAACAAGCTGTCAGTTACATCTTAGTGGAAATCACTTTTTAAAGCAAAAAATCATTCATTTACATTTCACAAGCTTAGGTTTTCATGCATTGAATTTTAGGAAGCATGACAACTAACAATCTGTGCTATTTATTCGGTCATATGTTAATCCTATCACTTGAGGCGTTTTTTGATTTTACAAAGCTCTAAATTGTTATGAAACAAAAGGTCAGGGATCTCCCGTTAGCGTTGCACTGATAGCAAAAGATTTAAAATCAAGGCTTCCGGTTTTTCTGTGGTATATATCAGTCGGCTTCAAGACGCACGCACGGTTTGATAGGGATGTTTTCCCAAACATCGTTCCCATGTCAGAGAAAAATGATTTGTACTCGGAACCAGCCCGCACTGGACTTGAATCTCGGACTCCGAGGCCCATTACGTAACTCCGGAGCGGCCGGGCCTCGGGGCCTTTTCCCGAGCCTTTTCCGCGGGGCGGGGTAGGGTTTCACCGCCCGCGGCCGTCCCCGCCTCTGCGAGCTGTGCTTGTGGCTGTTCGTCGGGACGTTTACTTTTGAATTTCCCTGACCCGCCGGGTGTGGGCCGCAGTGCGGACCCGCCCCGGAAACCTCCCGGCTCCTTCCCGCCACCGGCCGGCCCGGCCCCTCCAGGGGTCCCCGCGGGGTGGCGGGAGGGCCAGGTCGGCGCTGGGCCTTGGGCCACCGGGCGTGCAGTCCCCAGCGCCCCACCCGGCCGCCCTAGGTCCAGCCCCGGCCACGCCCAGCCCGGCTCGCCGCGCCGACGGTTGCCAGTGGGCGCGATTTTGAATTTCCAGGCCCGACCCAGGAGCCGCCGAGCGCGCCTCCCGCTCCCCATTGGCCGGCGGCGGTCACGTGGAGGCGCCGGCGCGCGCCGCCATGTTGGGTAGTGCGGCGCCGCGGCCCGCGCCACCTCCGCCCCCCACGGCTCGCCTGCAGCCCGCCCCTCGCCACCTCCTTCCCCCGCCCGCCGCTCCGCTCCGCCAGCGAGGAAACAAAGTGCTGCGGGCGGGAGACTCGGCGGCGGCGCGCGGACCCTGCTCGGCCCTCCTGCTCATCCTCACCCGGTGTCTTCCCTAGTGTGTGTGTGTGTGTGTGTGTGTGTGTGTGTGTGTGTGTGTACGCGCGCATTTGCGTGCGCGTGTTTTCTCACAAAGGGCATTTTACGATTGATTGATTCGCAGCCCTCCCCCTTTGCCCTTTGTGTAGTAACCCCGCTCGCGCCCTCCCAGGTGCTTCTTCCTCCCCGCGCCGGCCTCTACGCGAGCGCGGGTCGCCGGCTTGTGCCTTCGGTACCTGCTTTGCTTCCCGCAGCCGCCTCGGGACCCTAGTTCATCCCGGTTCAGCTCGCGGCCTCACCGACCCCGCTCTCCCTGCCGATCGCCCCGCCGCCCGCCATGGCGACCGCGACCCCCATGCAGCCGCGGTCCGGCAGCCGCGCCAGCGCTCCCGCCACGCCGCTGAGCCCCACGCGGCTGTCGCGGCTGCAGGAGAAGGAGGAGCTGCGCGAGCTCAACGACCGGCTGGCTGTGTACATCGACAAGGTGCGCAGCCTGGAGACGGAAAACAGTGCGTTGCAGCTGCAGGTGACGGAGCGGGAGGAGGTGCGTGGCCGCGAGCTCACCGGCCTCAAGGCGCTCTACGAGACCGAACTGGCTGATGCGCGACGCGCGCTCGACGACACGGCCCGCGAGCGCGCCAAGCTGCAGATCGAGCTGGGCAAGTTCAAGGCCGAGCACGACCAGCTGTTACTCAAGTGAGTGTGCTCGCTTTACTGCGGTGTTGGAGGACGCAACTTGGGGTTCTGCTCCAGGGAGTGAGCGAGGACCCGGGTGCCGGCATCCTTAGGAAGACGGACATGGTGTCTGTCTGCGGAAAGGACAATTTAGTGGTTTTAGCTAGAGGAGTGTTTAACTGAAGTAGTAGGGGGTGGAGCTTGAGTTGTCGCACAGATGGGATCGGGGCGCGCTTTTGACCATGCTGGATATCCTGCAGGACCCGCTACTTGTACGCCAGAGGCCGCGGCGGAAGATCGCCCTGATTTGGGCCTCTGCCTCCGGCATCCTGCAGGGTTCTCTGGCGCGAAGACCCGGCACAGCAGCCGGGCGGACCCCAGGTGCGGGGAGGAGGCTCCCGGGCGCGCGCTCGAATGCGCGCTCCGGTTTCCGGCCGGGCAGGAGACAAAGCGTTTGGGGTTTGCGGTGCAGGGATGGCCGGCCTGGGAGGACAGGCTGCTCCTCAAGAATGAATGAGCTCTGCGCGGGCTCGAAGGAGGAAGGGGAGGGACCTGTCTCCAGCGTCCGGGTCTCTCGGGGGTGGTTCCTTCTTTGGCGCGCTGATTCTTGGCCCAGTGACATTTTGCAATGGTTTTGCGTCTGCCTTAAGCTGGGAGGGAGGGGTGGGGTCAGATCTGCTCGCCACTGCCGCCCCCAAGGCACGTTGGGTTTCTACGCGCCTTAGCTTTCTATGGGGAAACATGTACTGACTTTACCCGAAACAGGCTGCTTGCGTGCTTCTGTGCTCGGAATTTCAAAAAAAATGGGTTTTTGCAGGTCATGGCCACCCGCTGTTACGCTGTCCACGGACTGCCTAACCCCGTATCTCAGGCAGCAGTTCCTTTCCTTCCAGCTTTTGCACCTCCATAATATAGCTAGTTCACCTTTCCGGTAATGGAGAGACCACCCTCATTGACCGTGTCTGTCGTGTTGACAAGTCAGGACAGGTGACAGTGTTGGATAAATGAGGAGCGTTGTAGTAAAGGAGTGCTTGTAATTCATACTCTATCTAAGTCTGAGTTTCAGTCCAGGGTCAAGGATAAACTCTCCAGACTTGGCTGATCCTACCTTGACTTTTTGATGAGCAAAATGGCATATCATCCCTAGGCAGCTAGTGCTCCTGTCACCCTTTAGAAATTGCTAAACTTGGATCCAGAGTCATGGTTTCCGTCCCTATTGTCAGTAGAAATTTCCGAAGATACCCGAAGATTCTGACTTTGACTTGTTTGTGTGTGTGTGTGTGTGTGTGTGTGTGTGTATCCTTGTGAATGTCTCTCAACCTTCGTAGTCTCTGTGACTTTTAAGTGAGTCTCTACTAAAATTGGTTTATAAAAAAGTATGTTCACTTAGTAAAAGTAAGGTAGTGTAGGCTAGCTTATAGTGAAATATAACATGTTTATGGCCTTTGTGTTTTTATTTTTTGTATCGTTTCATAACTCAAAAATAATAAACTTACATATCTGTTTCTTGGATTTACCAACCTTGGAATCACCTTTTTAAATCGCTTGATTCACTGACATGATTGTTTCTCTCTTGGTTGCTGGGTGGGCTAGTTGGAAGTTGACAGATACATAGGACTCATCCTATGAAACCATTCTGCTTTCAGAGATGTTAAATGTGACACTAATTAAGTGTGTTACATGCCAGTCACTGTTGTGACATAATAGAGACTTAAAAAGAAAATTACTGCCCATATGTTCTTAGAGTGCAGTGGGGGAGATACTTAGCAAGTTAATATACATTTCATCTGGTTGGAAGCATTTTGATTTTGGGTGCTTTCCAGAGGGTATCGCTGAAGATTTTTCAGACAGTAACAAGACTGCCACCTGGCTGACTGTAGTTGTAAAATGCTGTGAATGGATTGTAAAATGCATGCTGGTTTCAGAGGGATTAAAAGTTAGAAGATATGTGTATTAGAATCTATCAAATAATAATAATATGTGATAATATTGTTAGGTAATAATAGATGCAAAGAGAGCAATAATAAAGCAGGCAGAAGGGATGGTGTAGTTAAGAGAGACCTGTCTGAAGCACTATTAAAATAGTCTTTGAGATGTTAGGTGGTATCTGTAATTTTATTTCCTTACCTTTGCAAGTACATTTCTATTGTTTTTTTTTTCAACATGCCATCATTTGCTCAAAACAATCCACATTTTACTTTGTTTCATATTTCAACTCTTACCTTTTTCTTATAAATTTTGCCCCTAAATAGTGTTTTCATTTTTCTTGTTGACTAATGAAAAAAATTGCTCTCAGCATATTTTCAAACTTTCTGAAGCTATCTAGTCACATAATTTCAATCTGCTTTCTTTCCTGGAATTTATCTTCCTCTGACATGCTGTGCTGCTGACATCCTAGCAATTTGCCTGATTTTAGATCCAGTTTCCTTCTGGATCATATGTTTACCTTCCCCCACCTCCTTTTTTTGGTCATTTTGTTAGAGAACATCCTTAAGTAACTTACTCAGAAAAGATGGCAGGAGATAACTTTTCTGAGTCCTGTGTTTGTAAAAATAACTTTGTTTTGTCTTAAACGTGATTGATAGTTGGGCTGTTTAAGTATAGAATATAGAATACTGGTTTAATGTATTTCTTTACAACTTTCAAAGTTTTATATCGCTCTTACCATCCAGTTTGTTGGTAGTCACAGTTGTTTTCTTTTGGTAATTTTGTTTTTCCTCTTTGGGGGTTTTGAAAATTTTCTTTTTAATCTTAGTTTTTTGGAATTGTATAATGATGGATCTAGGATGTTCGTATATTCTAGTTGTAATAGGTCCTTTTTATTTTATAGACTTGATTTTAATTTAGCGCTGCAAAACTTTATTCCATAATTTTCCTGTGCCTATTTTCTTTGTTCTCTAGTTAGAATGTTGAAACCTTTGGTCTCTTGATTTCTTTCATAATTTTCTTTTTCTTTCTGGGGAGTTCCGTTGATTCTTCTGTAGCTTAATAATGATATTTTAAAGGCAGAAATAATCCAGTGCTAGGAGATCTTTTTGTACAAATACTTCTCTTTTATTCAGCTTGTTTCTATTTAAGGATGCATTTTATTTGTCAGAGGATAATATTTATAGAGTTTTCTTGTTAAATTTTTTTTATATTATAATTTTTTTTATTATTATTCATATTTCTTGTTAAAATTCTTGTCTGTTAATTTAGTTATCTCTTTCTCTCCCTGGTCATTGTTCTTTTTGTTTGGCTTGGCTTTTTTCTTACTGGTTTTTGTCACATGCATGGTGATCCTTGGTTGTGTTTTTGTTCATGGTACTTGGGAACCTGAAATTTGTAGACTTGTAGTCTCCATCTTTGGGCATGGTGGCTTTGAGGTTGGATGGGTTTGAGGTTGAAGGGGCAAGCCTATGTAGTCATTACTCTCATTTCACTATGTCAACACTTTAGTAAGAAAACCAAATGGAAGTTTGGATTGTTGTTTGCATAAAAAAATGTACAAAGATGCTGCTGTGCTACTAACACGTGTAAGTGACGCTTGGTTACAATAGGGACAGACAGGGTAGTATCCAGCTTATTTGCCGCTTCGCTGCCACTTTTTGTGGTTTGGGCAGGTACTCTGACTCTAAGCAGTCATTTCCTTATCTGTATAATTGGGATAAGGAGTAAACAGTTTTCTGAATCTCAGGAAGAGTTAAGCAACTTAGACCTTTCTCTAGCTTGTCATTTCCTTGTGTCATAGTAATGAGTGATTTTTATCCAGGTTAGCAATAAGAAAGGATTAGGAGAAATGTAAATATGGTAAATTCCTTTCCAGTTTCTCTTATGGCTTGGTGGAGAAGGGACTGGAGGATTTATGTGT
The DNA here is from genome assembly GCA_004024925.1 of Scalopus aquaticus. Classification (NCBI taxonomy): domain Eukaryota; kingdom Metazoa; phylum Chordata; class Mammalia; order Eulipotyphla; family Talpidae; genus Scalopus; species Scalopus aquaticus. The sequence continues at coordinate 124,673 of PVIJ01001038.1, read as the reverse complement.
TTTAGTTGTATATTTGCTTTTTTGACTTTCTACATATTTTGGTAATAGAATAAAATTTGGAAAATGTGCATAGGTTAAACAGTGTCAGGGTTATTTTAACGTTTACATTTCTTAATTTTCAAATCTAAGTTAGTAATTGTTAATCTGCTTTAGGGAGTTTTCATTGTGTTCAGAATGATTAATTGAAAACCAAAAGCTCCCCTTGTAAGAAAGATCCACTTGTTCTTTTGTGTCCTGAGTTTCCATTGATAGAAGCAAGTTAACAGTTACCAACCAGGCTTTAAAATAAGAGCTATAAAAGTTCATGGTTAAATTAATATTCAAGGAAGAGCTAGAGGACAAACCCCCCCAAAATTGGTGTTAAAAATCTGGGAAGCAGGTTCTAAGTAATTAAACTGTCATGACACTTCCTTCCCATGCTTTCAAAGGATGTTTGGTAGAGCAAGATTATCTTTTGGAATTGTTTATTTAATTAAGGGGATTAGCCTAGGTGATCTTTTGCTGTGCCCAAATTGAAGGAAGTAAACACAGAGAATAAAAGATAAGGCACTATAAAAATATGCTTCTGAGTCTTTCTCCTCCACACTGTCTAGTATGTTTGCTCTTTCATTTGTCCAGATGACATCACCTCTGATTTGTCTGAGTTAGAAGTCTTTGAACTTTCATGTCATCATCACAGGTCTATTTCATGCACAAGTAGTGAGAATCAGCCTCTGGTGTTAATGAATGATAGGAACCTGTCTAACTTGAGGCTCCCAATTTCTGAGATTCAAGGAAGTTTCCTAATCAGAATTTTAACTCTTTTTCAAAATTGTGTTTATCAAAATTATTTTTTGATAGCTGTGTTTTGTTACCTTTGGGGTCTTTTTTCACATTTAACTTATTTATTCCTCAAAAATTTTATGTTCATTGTGGAACAGGAGAAAACACAGATATCACACCAAGAAGAAAATAAAAGTCAACAGTGGTTCCACTTCCCAGAGGAGATCTGAGGTGTTTCTGTTCACATCCCTGTTATTAACAAAAAGTGGTTTCGTAATAATGTAGCCTTTCTTCATGAAACACTTTTGTGAACATCTTCTCGCATCACTCTATGTACCATCATTTAGCATTTTCTGAAGACATGTAAGTAAGCTTTCTGGGCTACTTATGACCAATGACTTTCCAGTGATTCAATCTACTCAATTTCTCAAAAGCCATGGAGGACCATGATTATTCTCTTCTTTCTTGCTGATAATATCCACTTCTCTCCCCTTTTAACTTAATGGTTAAATGTTACATAATTTACTTGTTTAATGTTAACCATTGGATAAAAGATTAAAATTTTGCCAATTTGTGATGCCAGTAGTAGCTGAGAATTCATTTCCTGTTTGGGTCTAACATAGTGCCTGGCAAGCATAGTAAGCACCAAAATGATGTTAGCTCCCTTTGTCCTGCATCAGTTTGATCTCTACAGGCCTTACTTTCTGTATCTACAAAATGAACTGGTTATTCCAAATGATTCAAGACCCCCTTCTAGTAATGAAAGTGCAGTAATTCTGTCAACCTAATAAATCCAGAACCACAATTAAGGCAAAAACAGGTTGAATTTAGAGTACCAAATAAATAATCTTAGGAAGACCTCATTTATCATCTAGGTTTACACCAAAAGTATCAACAGAAACCTAAGATGTGATTCGTGTTTCAATCATTCAGTGGGATGATTGTTAGCATGCAGACAGGAATATTTTTTTGTTTTGTTGGAGCCTTCAAAATTAACACTAAATTCCTCTAAAATATCTTTAATACTACTGATGGAATTTTTTCTTTAAAGATTTATTTATTTATGCGTACAAGCTGGGATACAGGCCAGAGGCATGGGGCAGTGAGAGGGTTCACCAGAGACAGTGGGGAGCAGAACAGGCAGATCGACGGAAACACACTGCTGAGGGGAACAGTGGGCGAGGCAGGAGAGGTCTGATGTGCCATGTGGGAATCTCCCCAGCTGGGTGTCAAACTCGTGTTGCCGCTGCCGACAGCTCCACAGTGCAGCACTTAACTGCTGCACCACCAGGGAGGCCCGGCAATGTTTTATTTTTAAATTTCTTATTCACACATTTGTGGGGTAGAAACTATGTGCTGGGACCCTTGATCCTGATACTGGGAAATGAGAGACAGGACACTCAGTCTTTATGTTGTGTACCAATTGCTGTCTTCTTACAGGGAAGGCAGAACACAAGCACTACAGCGTTGTGATACTAAAAATGCAGTCCGCTAATACTGTGTGATAAGTGCTATGATGGCAGTATCTCAGTGGTTCTATAGAGAAACAAACTACCAGGCTCATGAGAGTCTTGTGACGTGTTGAAAGGACATCCCAGGGGAATCTGGATAGTAAGTGTTGAGAGGAATTTAGAGTTGACTTAAATGGAAAGTGTTAGGGGAGGGCATTGTCCTGAATGGCAAATAGGTTCCTTCTTTGTCTCTGTTTGTCTTTGATGGGGAATGGTTAGATTTAAGATGATGAAGAGCGTCAAGAAAATCAGGTAGGGCCTCCCTGGTGGCGCAGTGGTTAAATGCTGCGCTGTGGAGCTTTTGGCAGCTGTGATGTGAGTTCGACTCCCGGCCGGGGAGATTCCCACATGATGCGGCAGACCTCTCCTGCCTCGCCCGCTGCTCCCCACTCTGTCTCTGGTGAACCCTCTCGCTGCCCCACGCCTCTGGCCTGTACCCCAGGTTGTATACATAAATAAATCTCTTAAAAAGAAAAGAAAAGAAAATCAGGCAGAAGAGAAAAGAGTGAATTCATTGTTCTCTCTATTCTGTGGGGAAAGAAAAGTAGAGATAGAAACATTGGTGAAGATGGCCTCCCCGGTGGCGCAGCGGGTTAAGCGCTGGGCTGTGGAGCTGTTGGCAGTGGCAACGCGAGTTCGACACCCGGCCTGGGAGAATCCCACATGGTGCGGCAGACCTCTCCTGCCTCACCCGCTGCTCCCCTCAGCAGTGTATTTCTGATCTGCCTGTTCTGCTCCCCGCTCTGTCTGTGGTGAACTCTCTCGCCGCCCCACTCCTCTGGCCTGTACCCCAACTTGTATGTATAAATAAAAAATAAATCTTAAAAAAAAAAAAAGAAACATTGGTGAAGACACTTGGGAGTATTGAGGTAGCCTCTGAACTGAGGGGTAGGCAATTGGAAAGACAGGGTAGACTTAAAGAGATGCCGAATGTGGAAATTAGGGAGAATAGTCTAGGGTGACTCTGCTTCCATGCATGGGTGCCTGGGGAGATAGTGTTACTCTTAACAGATGGGTAGAGAAGAACCCTACCCAGTGGTGAGTTAGTGCTGTTAGTGAGTTAGTGGTATTTGGACTTCCAGGTGGAGATGTCAGCTGGGAATTTTGAGTGCTCTGAAAGGACAGTTGGAGTGGAGATGCTGTTTTAGGCTAATGGGTAGTCTTCGGGGCTAGAGAGAAAAAAGAGAAGAGGCCAAAGTCAGAGACAGGGAGAACATCCACATCTGAGGACTAGCTGAAGGTAGGAAAACCCACAGTAGAGTTGGTAAGTAATAGAGAGGTAGGAAAAGAGTTGCATCATTGAACAAGGCGACTTACGTGTTTTGGTTTGATAAAGGAGTCATTGGCTTCGGTGACTATTATGTCCCAGTCGGATTGTAAGGACGAGTCAGTGCTAGTGAAGGATTGTGGTCAGTGTCACAGGTTATAATTGAGGAAAAAATGAGTAGGAAGAGATTATGGATTTAAAGTAGATTTTTACTCGATGTTTATGGAAAGTGTTAGGCTGGGGATCAGACCACTTCTTCAAGATTCTGTTGAACAAATATTTGCTTAAAACACTTATGTAGGGCCTCCCTGGTGGCACAGCGGTTAAGCGCTGCGCTGTGGAGCTGTCGGCAGTGGCAATGAGTTCGACACCTGGCCGGGGAGATTCCCACATGGCGCAGCAGACCTCTCCTGCCTCGCCCGCTGCTCCCCTCAGCAGTGTGTTTCTGTCGATCTGCCTGTTCTGCTCCCCACTCTGTCTCTGGTGAACCCTCTCGCCGCCCCACGCCTCTGGGCTGTGCCCCAGTGTGTATGCATAAATGAATAAATCTTAAAAAAAAACAAACACAAACAAAAAACAAACCAAAAAAACCCACTTATGTAGCTTCTAAAATAAACACTGGACGCATCATTATTACCTCACAGTAGAGTGACCATATAAGTTAGTATCCACACAGGAATATTTTTTTGCTTTGTTGGAGCTATAGATGCCAGCCATAACCCGCCGCCCATGGGTGTTTTCCCTTCCCTAGCTGCAGCGAGGCAAACACTCATGCAGACAGGAATATTTTTTTGTTTTGTTGGAGCCTTCAAAATTAACACTAAATTCCTCTAAAATATCTTTAATACTACTGATGGAATATTTTCTTTAAAGATTTATTTTATTTATGTGTACAAGCTGGGGTACAGGCCAGAGGCATGGGGCGGTGAGAGGGTTCACCAGAGACAGTGGGGAGCAGAACAGGCAGGATTGACAGAAATACACTGCTGAGGGGAGCAGCAAGCGAAGCAGGAGAGGTCTGCCCTCACCTGAGACTAGGCGCTCTAGGCAGGGGACAGGCTTTTCCCTTTTATATCTGACTCCAGAGTCCTGAATGGGCCAGTCAGGTTCATGCTCTCCAGCTGTCATTCACCTTGAGATAATTTTCCCATTGAAAATGGAAATTGAACTGATTGGTGCTAAATGAGCCAATCAGACACTTATGATTGAAAACGTCCCTATCAGGTTTATTAGTATGGGGGACCCTGAATAAGATATAAGGCAGAGCAAGAGCCAGTTTGAGTCAGACAGCAGCTGGCCTTGGAAGAGAGGGTTTCTTAGATGGCCTCAGAAGAGAGAGAAGCATTGAGCAGACAATCTCCATGGGATTCATCAGATTTCTAGACCGTCATAGACCTTTGCAGAGACCCAGTCATTGCACCTGCCTCCAGCCCTGCCCTGACATCACGTGCCAGGAGCACTGTCTGATATCTTAAAGAGCTGTTTGCTGTTGGAGTATACCAGTAGCTCCCAAAGAGCTGTCCACCATCTCCTGGTGCTGTGGAGTCTGTTGCTGTCCATTCTGGCATCCAGCCCAGTTGTCAGATTGTGTCTGCAGGCTCTGCAGAGTCACCTCATCTTCTATAAGCAGCCTTTGTTTGAGGCTTCTGGACACTTCAGACACCATCTGGGGTGAGACAGCCAGCCATTTGTGGCCTTAGAAACTGTTTCCTTTTCCCCAATCTCCTGTTTTGTTGAATAAATCCTGTTGGACCCCGAGCCTGTGTGGTCTTGCAATTGAGCACATGGGTGAGAACATGCAGACAATAACCTGCCCCTGTCTTTAGTACTGTCCCTTAGTATTGCTTGAGTAGTGTTTTAGTATTTTTCTTCATTTTTTTTTTCATACATTGCATTTTAGTTTAGGTCAGTTTTTGGTATTTAATGTATTTACTGCCTTGTTAGGCATGGTTCTCTAACAACAGTTCCTGTGACTGGTAGATAGATTGATGATATTATTATAATTGGAAATCCTATTCGTGTATACATCATATTTCTTTGAAAAGGGGGGCTAGAATAACTAGGAGAGTTCATAAGGAAAGAAAATCTTCAGCTCTGCTTTCAACTCTATTTTAAGGAGACTTAAAGTGAGGGCCTCCACCCACAGTTGCCTCCCCTACAGAAGTGCATCCCCAGGCCTCCCCGGTGGCACAGCGGTTAAGCGCTGCGCTGTGGAGTTGTCGGCAGTGGCGATGCGAGTTCGACGCCCGGCCGGGGAGAGTCCCACATGGCACAGCAGACCTCTCCTGCCTCGCCCGCTGCTCCCCTCAGCAGTGTATTTCTAATCTGCCTGTTCTGCTACCCACTCTGTCTCTGGTGAACCCTCTCGCCGCCCCACGCCTCTGGCCTGTACCCCAGCTTGTATGTATAAAAAAAAAAAATTAAAAAAAAATTAAAAAAAAAAGTGCATCCCCAGCTTTGCCCTTGCAGCCTGTCTTATGTTCAAACCTTTCCTTCTATCTCTTTGTCTCAATTCCTGCAAGCCAGCATGTCTACTCTTGTTTTTGCTCATTTTGAAGTAGCTGTGTTACACTAAACTGCCTGTGTTGTCTTATAAGGTGCTAATTACTATTTTATATTATTGTTGGTGCTCTAGTTACAAGGCTGAGTAGGTTTTGAGTGGTTTGTTTTCAGCCTTATTTTTTGCCATTTGCTCTATTTTAATGTGTTCATAATGCAATTTTTCTGGAACACATCCATGGTGTTGAAGCAGAAATGCCCATCCTGTATGGACATAATTCCCAGAAGAACTCAATAGTACACCAAGAGTAGGTCTCCTCATGCCACCTTTTGATTGTCTGTGAAACAGTATTTTCTCACTTAGTTTTATATAGTCACATAGAAGGACTCTGTACTAGTTGTTAAATTACTAAGTAGTTTAGAATCATGGGGTTTTCTATTAGTTTTATCTTACTAAGGAAAAATCCTTTGGAGTGTTGTGTGCTTTTTTCTGGTTGCACTGCATACATCTCGATAGCCTGGATATAAAATTCTCAGTTGTAACTATTACAGCTCAAGATTTTGAAGGCATGCACTGTAGTTTACTGGCTTATATTGTTGCTGAAAAATACTATTCAGTGAAGAATTAAAAAACCTATAAGATCTTTTTTGGTCCCATTCTGCAAATTTCACTATGTTCAGTGGTGTGGCTTTGGATCTGTTGTACTGGTTATTTGGTAGGAATTTTTCAGAATGGGAATTCATGTCCTTTGGTTCTTAGAGACTTTATTAAATTAGTTTTTGATGATATTTTTCTTATTATTTTCTGAGACTTCTGTTATTAAAATGTAGGATCTCTTAAACTGATTTAGAATTCTTATCTGAGCTTTTTTCCTTTTTTTTCTACTAGATGTTTTACCTTCACATTTTTGGAATCACTTTAATTTCTAATAGCTTTTTATTCTCAGACATTTCTTTACAGCACTGTGATTTTGTTTAAATTTCATAGATGCAGTAGTTTTCCTTATCCTTTCAGAAGTCCTAGTTTTTGGTAGTTATAGTTTGCTTATTCTAGGTTTCTTATCATTTAAGCCTTTGTATTAGTGAAAGTAATGGAAGCCACTAGATATTTTAAGCAGAAAGGAAAATAATATGGGGTGCTTGTGCCTAGAAAAATATTTTAGACGCTCTGGAGGAGCAGAAATAATTCCTATAATGTGGTAGACATGACCTTCTTTGTAAGCTTTTATGTCTGAGACCACCACTAGAACCACTGAATTAAAAAAGAAATGGTATATAACTACAATTTACAAGGAATCAGGAAGCTACCACGACTGTTGCTGTATCAACAATTGTCTCTTGATACCCAGCAAACTGGATAATGGGCACTATTAAAACAATGAAAAGAAACTTCAGACCAAAATCTTTTCTGACTGTAACTTAAAAAAATTCTCAACAAAACACTAACAAACTAAAGGTGCCAACATAAAAAAAGATCATATACCAGTACCAATGGAACTTACCCTAGGAATGTTAGATCCATAAAGTCTGTAATAAGCACACCATACTAATAGACTGAAAGATTATATGGTTATCTCAATAGATGCAAAAAAGGGGCGCATTACAAAGCATACACCAGTCTTTCAAGATAAAAACACCCAAATGAGGGTTAAAAAAGGGATTTACTCATGAAGGGTTTTTGCTGAAAGCTATACTTAATGTAAGACCTGCTGCTTTCTCCCTTTGTTCAGAAACAAAGCAAGGCTGTCCACTCACCACTTCTATTCAGTTTTGTACTGAAGTCTCTAGCCAAAGCAACTAGGCAAGAAAAAGAAATAGAAACACATTCAGATTAGAAGTAAATCTATTTCTGTTTGCAGATGTCATGCTATCATAAATAGGAAGTCCTAGGAATCTGAAAAACAAAAACCCCCAAAGCTTTTGAAAGCTATTGATTCAGCACAGTTTCAGGATACAATGGCAATATAAAAAACTCAGTTGTATTTCTGTATGCTGGCAATGAACAACCCAAATATGAAAGCACAAAAATACATTTTATAATAGCATCCAAGATAAGAAATACTTAGGAATAAATTCAATAGAAACAGAGTATGTTTGCAAAGAAAACTACAAACCATTGTTAAAACAAATGAAAGAAAACCTAAATAAGTAGAAAGACATCTTATGTTCATGGGGTGGAATACTTAATATTTTTATAATGGTCTTTCTCCCAGACTGAGTTACAGAGTCAATACAAAATACAATCCATCAAAATCATAGTTGCTCCTCCCTTTTTTTGCAGACTTTGGCAAACTGACCCTCAAATTCATATGGAAATGCATGACACCAAGAAGAGCCATAACATTCTTGGCAAAGAACAAAATCAGAGGACTTACAGTTTGTGGTTTTAAAACTTACTGCAGAGCTATAGGAATGTCTGTGACATTGATATAAGGACAGGATGCCTTCAGGTTTCAGAGACCTTTCTTGTCAGCAGAAAAATGGCCAATATGGACCAGAAAATTAGGCCCATGGGACTTCCTTCTTTCATATGATTTATGACTGTATTAGTTAGAGTGCCTAATTTGTATTCAGAATCATAGCTGTAAGAGATTCTAGGAAATGTAGGTTTTCCAGAGTGGGAAAGCTAATTAGGAGGGTGGAAGATTGGTATTCAGTGAGCCAATCCAAGGTTTTCTCAGGTGTGTGGTGAGTAGTGTGTTTCCTTGTATTGAAGAAGGGATTCTAAACACTGATGTGTAGCATCTTTGGTGGGCTTGAACAAGCTTCATGGTGGGTGGGTGAGATGTTGAGATCATTTCATTGGGAACACCCAGTGTCAGCTTCTTTATTTAAGTCTTTTCTTTCTTTTTTTTTCAAGGTTTATATATTTATGCATATAAGAATGGGGGTGTAGGCCAGAGGTGTGGGTGGTGAGAGGATTCACAAGAGACAGAGTGGGGAGCAGATCAGACAGATCGACTGAAGTACACTGCTGAGGAGAGCACCGGGCTAGGCAGGAGAGGTCTGCTGAGCCATGTGGGGAGCTCCCTGGTGGGGGATTGAACTCGGGGCTGTGAACAGCTTCATAGGCAGAGACTTAACCTGTTGCACCACCAGGTAGGCCCTATTTAAGTCTTTTCTGTGGAACTTTGCTGCCCAGTGTACTGTAAGCTGAGAGATTAAGAGGTAATGTTGACATCTGTAAAGATCCACCGACTTTCTCTGCCTTTTAGTAGGGTATTGTTGGCACTGAGATTCTGCTTCACTGCTGAAAGTAAATTCGTCATCTTTGGCCATGGTGAATGAGTGGCCATTGATCCAAAAGCACGGAAACTGGGCATATGAGTTCATTTTGATTCTTAAATCAATTTTCAACTGGTCTAATTCAGGATACCTGGTATATCTGGCTATCTACCAACATTGTCTACAGAATAAATGAGGTTATTTCTCAGACATTCCCGTTTCTAGTTTAGAATTCGGTACTCTTGTGTTGACTAAGTTGGTTGTCATACATCCATCAGGTTTCAACCTCCAAAATTGTTAGCATTTTCACTTTAGTTTTTTTGTGAACTTTTTTTGCCTTTGTTGTTTTACCGTTATTCTGGAAGAGGTAAAAGTGGAATCATGTTTAGTATGACTTTTTTTTTTAACCCAGAAATTGCATCATGTACTCTTGCAGCACTGTACTTTCTTTTTCCTACAGCTTGTTGACAAAGTTGCTGACAAGTTTGATTTGTTCATTAGCTGGTTTCATATAACTGACTGATTCCCTCACTAGAGTGGAATCTCTTCATGGACAGGGCATATGTTCTTTTTTTGCCTCTTATTGTATCAGCACAATTCCTAGCACTCTAAGCCTCTCCTGAGGTAACTGTTCGCTTAGTGATTACCATTTTTGTAGGGAGCTCTTTTATTTTCCTTAAGATTGAATTGTACATAACCCATAGAGGATCAACATAATTAATGATATAAATAATGGTATTGCTGAATACAGTCTAGATTTGAAAAGTGATTTTCTGATGTGAAATGTGAATATCACTGTTGGTTTTAAATTATGGGCTTAAAATTAGTTTCATTCTGGGCCTTCCTGGTGGCACAACGTGAGTTAAGTGCAGTGCTGTGGAGCTGTGTGCAGCTGTGGAGCAATTTCGATGCCTGGCTTGGGAGATTCCCACATGGTGCGAGAGACCTCTCCTGCCTTGCCCGCTGCTCTCGGGCAGTGTATTTCGGTCCATTTGCCTGTTCTGCTCCCCACTTCTTCTCTTGTGAACCCTCTCACTGTCCCATACCTCTGGCCTGCACCCCAGTTTGTCTGCAAAAATAAATCAATCTTAAAAAAAAAAAGTTTCATCCTGTTTACACTGCATAAAATTACCATACTCCCTTCTCTGATTCCTTATTCTGATTTTTCTTCAAACTACTGATTACCCCTGCTGCTTATGCACGTTTTGTTATTATATACTCTCCCCACTATAATGTCCCTTCCATAGAGCAGGGACTTGGTATATTTTCTTCATTACTGGTTTCTGAACACACAGATGCGTGCCTGCTGGACATAATGACGTCATGATTATTGGTTGGTGGTTTTTTTCCCCTTAGTCAGTCGTTTTTTATTAGGACTTGGGATATTATAAGTGTGTACTCCTTCACTCCTGTGCCTATTGACCGAAGAGTGAATTCCTTTTGTTTAAAGAAATGATTGTGTAGTCAAGTTTCAGTCTTAGTATTTTTCCTAATTTTAATCTGATTTCAGTTAGCGTTTGCCTGAATCTGGTTGGGTTGTTGCTAGTTAGTTTGCTGCAGGATGTTAACACAACCCGAAATTATCAATTGCTGCTTCTGAATTTATGCAAAAGCATATTAGTTTTTTTGCTTGTGCCAGAAAAGCTCCTCCTTAACCAACATTGTGATCACATGACTTTCTGGAGATTTTATATATTAAATTACATTTGTCTTAACTGCAGGGAAGTTCATTAATTTTTCTCTGTAGAACTATTGTGAATCACTTCCTTTTGGAAGGGAAGATAATTTAAGAACAGTATTGAAGCTGAAGAATAAATGTTGGCACTCACTCACATTTAAAATGCAGTTTGAATATATTCTGAAATAGATTAGTTTTAGGACAGAAGGTTTTTACTTGAACTCAATACCTTAAATTCAAAGTAAATATTTTTTCTAAAAGTCTGGACCCTGGTTAGATAATAAAGGACATGTTGGTTCTGAACTCTGTGAAGAAAGCCCCAGAAGCTGGATTATTTGGTAGTCACTTGAGGGACTGTACTAGTGTTGAGTGGGGCTCAGCTGCCCCCAGACAGCTGCCAGAAGAACCTTACAGCAGATGAAAGCAGAGCTCTAACAGCTGGGTCTGACTGGCCTGGCTCTCCATGCATAGTGAGCTTGTTTGTAGGGCTTTAGAAGTTTTTTTTGTGTTTATGATTAGAAATAACCATTATGTACAGTGGCTTCTTTGTTATCTGATTGCAGGTGAAAACCCACATCATTTCTCCCCTTTTAATCCTGTAGTTTATCTGTTTTTCTAAAAAAGAAGGGTTCTGAGAAAGCACATCATCTTCCTCTCATTTCCATTTAGGAGATTACTGTATGTGCTATAGGGGAAATTCTCACTATTTCTTGAGTGTCTACTCTTACAGAATATGAAACTTAACAATTTATAATAGCTTCTCAAAAATGCTAGGAAACAATCTGAACTACTAGAATTGCATAGTATTTTCCTGTACAGTATCAGTGGAATTTGAAACTGACTTGAGGACATCCACTTTTGGTTTCCTTAAGCAGTTGTTTTGTAAGGTCAGTTGTTAAAAATCTGGGTACTGGTATTGCAGTTTTTATCTTTAGAAACATGAATATTTCTTGTCTTTTTTTTCTGTGTAACTTTTAAAAGTCTAATCTTTGATGCACTTACAGGAAATGAAGATAATTTAATATCCAGGCACTAATTTTATGTACCTTTTTCTAGGCATCTAATTATTCTAATAACTAAGAGGCCATCTATGATTTAGGTCTCTTACATTGAATTGCTTAATGTAACTTTGTACCTGTATTTCTCTTTTTTTTTTTTAAGATTTATTTATTTATACATACAAGCTGGGGTATAGGCCAGAGGTGTGGGGCGGCGAGAGGGTTCACCAGAGACAGAGCAGGGAGCAGAACAGGCAGATTGATGGAAATACACTGCTGAGGGGAGCAGCGGGCGAGGCAGGAGAGGTCTGCCGCGCCATGTGGGATTCTCCCCGGCTGGGCGTCAAACTCGCATTGTGCGCTGCCCACAGCTCCACAGTGCAGCGCTGAACCGCTGCACCACCAGGGTGGCCCTGTACCTGTATTTCTGTGTATGAAAATCAAAGAACAAAGTACTTGGGAAAATAATGGCATATGTAAAAGAAGTAAACCACACCTAGGCATGTGTATAAATACTGTCTTGAACATGAATCATTCCTTGTGCTTGTGTGTGTTGTGGGTAGTTTAGAGAGAAACTGGACTCAGGGATTTCTTTTGTGGTTGTGTTATTGGCTAAGCTAGGCATTTCATTTAACTGAGCATTGGTAATATAAACTGAACAAGGAAATGTAAATAAATAGGATAACAATTTTATTTCTTGATTTTTGTTTCATATTAGTTCATTGTTCCCTTTTTTAAGGTGTCAGTCTAAAGTTCCAAGTGTTTAAAATTATTACATGCTCAATAATTCATTTCTAACTTTGATTGTATGCTTACTAGGTCTTGAATGATCATCTGTTAAATGTGCCGTATGTCTATTTAAAATGAGTGCTATATTAATAACATACATTCCCTCAGAGTTTTGTTGAGCATTCATATTTCAGTGATTGTATATTTGGGTGCATTTTTAATTCTCTGCTTAACTATTGGCAGGGTTAGTCTGGAATGGGGTGTGTATACACATAAGTGAAGGGTCATCAGGGCGTGATGGAGTCGTTAAAACAGGAAAGGTTGTGCAGATACCAGAGTTGAAGCAGACACAGACTTCCACAGTCAAGTGGTTCAATGCAAAGTTAGGGTTGATTCTATAATAAGTCAATTATCAAAGAGCCAGTGAAGTATTAGGGTATTGCTGGCAGTGGGAGATAGGCAGAAGTAAGTCAGAAAGTAGCAAGTAGCCAGCTAAGTTTGTGTTCTTCCTCTAGATCTAAGGGAAGAGTGTCCCAGACAGGTAGGGTACTAGATAGGTTCTCTTGGGAAGATAACTCTATACCTGCCTATGTCTGTTACTATTGAGTTATTGCTGTAGAATGTTAGGAATATGAATGGATCCTTTCCAGTTGGTTAGGTTTTTTTAAGGGTCACCTGGATGCTTGATATTAATTTGTGAAATCCACAATTACTTAAAATGAAAGATAATTTTGTTTATTAAGGCAGGAAAGTCTTAGAGTGTCAACTGCATTTTATAAAACATCTTTCCTGGAGTTTTGGCCTTTCTATAAGTGTCTACAGTGAATGGGGATGTTTTCTGCTAAATGTTTACCAGTGTGCATTTTTCTTTTTCTTTTTCTTTTTTAAAGATTTATTTTTTATTTATACATACAAGCTGGGGTGCAGGCCAGAGGCGTGGGGCGGTGAGAGGGTTCACCAGAGACGGAGCGGGGAGCAGAACAGGCAGATCAGAAATACACTGCTGAGGGGAGCAGCGGGCAAGGCAGGAGAGGTCTGCCGCGCCATGTGGGATTCTCCCTGGGCGGGCGTCGAACTCGCGTCACCGCTGCCGACAGCTCCACAGCGCAGCGCTTAACCGCTGCGCCACCGGGGAGGCCCAGTGTGCATTTTTCTACCATTGGGTTGCCATGTTGCATTTAATGAAAACTGAGGAAGGGCTCCTTATTTGGAGGTAGAAAAAGCAGGTAGGTCAGTAACACTGAACAAATTCAGTAAAGAGATTTTTTAATAAGAAAAAAATGCCCACTAACCCCTTAAGGGATAGTTTCTGGTGACTTTAGATTTTGAAGTTCTCTTTGTTCCCCCAAGGACATCATTAGGTGTCACTCTGCATAGGTGAAGACTGTAGTCAGTTCATGTGTGTGTTTTTAGGATGTCAGTTCTGTAGGTGTCTGCTGGACTTCCTGCACCATATTTCTTGATGGAAAAGAATACAGTTAGAGGGCCTCCCCGGTGGTGCAGCGGTTAAGTGCTGTGCTGTGGAGCTGTCGGCAGCGGCCACGCAAGTTCGACGCCCAGCCGGGCAGAATCCCACATGGCGCGGCAGACCTCTCCTGCCTCGCCCACTGCTCCCCTCAGCAGTGTTATCTCTGATCTGCCTGTTCTGCTCCCTGCTCTGGCTCTGGTGAACCCTCTCGCCGCCCCACATCTCTGGCCTGTACCCCAGCTTGTATGTATAAATAAAAAATAAATCTTAGAAAAAAAAGAATACAGTTAGAAAACTACGACAGGATTATGTTTGAGATGTTAACGCACTTCATGACCCTTATAGCCTGTTGGTTTGGGCTGTTCATGTGGCATATAATCATGGGATCTTATCAGATAGAAACCCAAATGTAATTTTCAGAATTTTTTCATGATCCATCCTGCTTAGGAAATTGGAAGGGTCATAGGCAGAAGCTTTGTTTCTCCATTTAAAAAAAAATAAAACAAGATTTAAAAATTTTTTATTAACTAAAGATTCCTCATTTAGCTCATTCTAAATTATCAGTAATAGAAATACTCTTTCAAAACAACAGTTTTAGTTAAGAACATTTACTGAGAATATTGGTACTATTTAGGCTTTTCCAGTGTCATTAATTAATGATGAGAAAATTATTTGGAAGAAAAAAATACCGTCTTTTAAAGTCTAATTATTTGATAAATTATATCCAAAGAAAGCTGATTTTTATAATGTAGAACTTTAATTCGAAATGATATTTAGAAGAAAAACCTATTTGAACCTCATTTTGGGTAGCTATCTGTTTAAACTTGAATTGATTTTTCTTTAAAAATGTTACAGATGCCCTTATTTTTGTCGTTAGGGAAATCTTACCACCTCTGATGTAAGAATGGTGAGCACTTTTAAAAATGGGGTCAGGTAGTTCATATATATTACCAAAGGAGTTTTTAGAAGATAAATTATCAAGTCATAAGATTATTTCTAAAGGATTACTTTTCATTTATTTCATCTCATTTTATATCTTGATTTATATCTGTTACCATCTTGGTTTGTAATATTCATTGTATTTAAGAATAATTTCCACTTCTCCAAAAATGTCTTATTGGTGAGACATGTAGTATCTCTTTATAGAGCAAGGACACACAGGATTCTGGTACATTGGTCCTATGGACATCTCACCCTAAGGTTAGTAGTGAGAGGGAAATCACTAAAAGACAGTTATCCACCACAAACTCTAGGTGTAATGCTCCGGTGTTTGCTCCTCTCATTTTAGTAGGTTATGATAGCCTTTATTGAAACTGCTTCTCTTTTTTCCATTAATGAACAGGAGAGGAGACTACCTGAGGTCCAAGGGTATTATTTGATGTCTTAACGCTTTTTCAAATGCATTACAGTTACGCTAAGAAAGAATCTGACCTTAATGGTGCCCATATCAAACTTCGAGAATATGAAGCAGCACTGAATTCTAAAGATGCAGCTCTGGCTACTGCTCTTGGTGATAAAAAAAGTTTAGAGGGCGATTTGGAGGATCTGAAGGATCAGATTGCCCAGGTAAGGTCAACTCTGCTCCTTAGTCATATTTAGCATGTTAGGTGCCCCATCTGTGATGATTGATTGTTGATTGTGTGTGTTTGTGTATACACACACACATATATAATTTTTTAAAATTACTAAATTTATTTAGGTGACTTTTACCTCAAGAAAAATGTTAAAGTAGCTAACATGAAAAGCATCTTCACCTCTTTTATCCCTCTCGTTGTGTTTGCATTATGTAGAGCTTATTGCTGTTCTTCTTGCTCTCCCATCCTGTATCATTATTGCACCAAAACGTGTGGTCAAAAGAGAGAAGGCATCATAATGCCTCTCTGCACACTGGAAAAATGAAAGTAGTAGCTAAAATTGTTGGTTTGATCTTTGAAATGTGAGCTGTCGGAGGCCACTCTCCATTCCTTGTTACCAGTTACCAAATTTACGAGGTGTTGTGATGTGACAATCAGGGTGGGACTCAGGGTGGAACACAGTTTTGTGACATACATTAAAATGAGAAACTCTTACACTGGTAAATATTATATAGAAATTGTTGTACTTGATTTGATTTAATCTACATGTATCTTAAATCCATTGCCAAATGATGATTGTGTAATATTCATCAATTCTTTTTCCTTACTTTAGTTGGAAGCCTCCTTAGCAGCTGCCAAAAAGCAGTTAGCAGATGAAACTTTACTTAAGGTGGATTTGGAGAATCGCTGTCAGAGCCTCACTGAGGATTTGGAGTTTCGCAAAAATATGTATGAAGAGGTAATTATATGTAATTTTACCTTTTTTTAAAGGAATGGAGGTATCCCAAAAGGCCTTGTTTTTAACTATATAAGCAAAAATTTGTAAGGCTTTGCAGGTAAACCATTCAAGGTACTGCTGCTAAAAGGCTGCATGTAAGAAATCACTGTCACAGTACACAAATATGATTTCATTTCTAATTTATGTGAAGATGTGGTTACAGCAGCTAGTTACTGTCAACATGTTTAAGCATTTGAATTAGTTATATTTTGCTACTTAGCAAATTATTCCAGCATTTAGCTACTTAATACGACAGACCATTATTACTTTATAGTTTCTGAACGTCAAGAATCTGAGCGCTCTTAACTGGGTGGTTATATTTCAGGATCCTCTTGAGGTTGCGGTCAAGCTTACACCCTGGGCTGGAGGGACTGCTTCCAGCTCAGTCATGAGACTGTGGGCAGGAGGTATCAGTGCCACATGGGCTTCACCATAGGGCTGCTGATGACATGGCTTCCTCCAAGAGTGAGTGATGAGAGAGAGAAGAGCACAAGCAGACAAGCCACAGCAGCTTATTCTATAACCTAATCACCAGTGCTGTATCATCACTCTCTGTTACAGAGATACATTGTGGGAGGGGATTACACAGGTGTGAAAATCAGGAGGCAGCACACCATTGGAGGCCATCTTGACTGCTGGCTACCCACAGCATTTATAGGTAGATTGTATACATTTTAAAATTTCATTTATAAGCCTTAACTAATACCACATTTTGGGTGGCTGCAGCGATCACTGAGGGAAGTAATCACATTGAAGGAAAAAGAACACGTATTTCTTCAAAATTCAGAGCATTACAATAAGTCCATTGTGGAGAACTTATAGATATTAATGTTTTTAGAAGTAATACAGTTTTGAAAAGTGACTTGATTTAAAAGCAGTAATTTATTATAGCAGTCGAAAAAATAATTGGAGAAAAGAAACCTAATAAAAGTCTGACCATTTTTATAATTACCTAGTGTCAAAATAGGTATTGTTTGGGACAAAGTGCACTACTAGCTCACTCAGACTTTGAACAGCTTTTGATTAATTTTTTACATGGAAATGAAAGTGATACTTATTTTTAAAGAGTGGTGAGCATCTCAGTGGATTAGAGTACATGAAAGTTTCTTGTAAACTATAGTGAATGCGAACATAAAATTGTTAACCTCAGTTTTGCTTTATAAAGGAAAATATCTTTAACTTATCTGTTGACTTATATTTCTGTTTTGTTTTGTTAAAATTGTCTCTGAATATCATATTTGATTTTGATGCTCAGTGTGGGCTCCTCTTTAGTTGTTTTTGTTACTTGCAAGTCACTGATTCTACATAAAATACTGAATGAAAAATGGCATCAGTAAAGCGTAATTTAATAGTTTGGGTGGTAGCATGTTAGAATTTTCGGTTTTTGCTTTTTTGAGAATGATTGTAAAATATTCGTTATTTCTTTCTTTACATGGAGGATGTAATTCTAGTCACTAAATATACCTAAGTTCCTTACTATATACAGATTAGTGGGAAAGACAGCAGAAGAAGAAAAATAGGAAAGAGGAGAAAGGGGGCTAGAAAAAGAGCAAAAGCATAAGTAGGTATTCAACATTTGTTGAGCTAAACCTTTTATTATTTGTATGTTTTCATGATTTAAATGTTCTCTTCATCAAATAGATGTGAATTCTGGGAGGTTAATAGCAGAACTGGAATTCAAATACTGGCTTTCTGATTCTGTCAAGTGCATTTTCCTTTGCATACGGTAAGATGACAGAAAGAGAAACTTAAGTGGATTTTATCCCCCTCTGGTGGCTTCCTTAATCATTGCCATTAAAGGCATCTTGTATTTTCAGAACTAGCTACTGGTATGGAAAATTTATTCTTTGAGTTCCTAGACATTCTAGTCTTGGTTTAAAAACAAAGTGAATGGTCACGCCTGCTATTTCTATTTTTTTAATAGCAAATTGTCATATGTACTTAAGATAGTAAAGTAATACTGTTAATAAGATTCCATAGTCACATCGATAGCTTAGCAGTTGTTAAAATAAATCGTGTAGGGCCTCCCTGGGTGGCGCAACAGGTTGAGAGCAGCTCTGTGGAGCTGTCGGCAGCTGCAGTGTGGGTTTGATGCCCAGCTGGGGAGATTCCCACATGGCATGGCAGACCTCTCCTGCTTCGCCTGCTGTTCCCTTCAGCAGTGTATTTTGGTCAATCTGCCTGTTTTGCTCCCCTCTCGGTCTCTGGTGAACCTGCTCACCGCCCCACATCTCTAACCTGCACCCCAGCTTATATGCAAAAATAAATAAAATCTTTTTAAAAAAATGGTGTAAATTGGTGTGCTAGCTCCCTGCATCTTAGTATGTCAAAGAAAATAGTTTCATTACGCATAAATCTTGTAGTTGAAGTTGTCTGACATTTAGTTTTTTCGTGAGGATTTTTAAGATCTAAGAGATGTCCTTTGATCATTGATAAAATGGTTACTATTCAGTGGTCATAGTTATCTGTGATCATATGGCACTTAAGTGAATCTTTCAGCTTTTCCTGCCTTCACAGAAATACATAGCTGTGCCACTGAAAAGAAAGGTACAGTTCATTGGGCTTACTTACCATTGTTGTCATTAATTTTTTTATCCCCCCCCCGTTGTCATTAATTTCATCTCAGTCTTCTTACTCAAAATTGGTCTCCTCGTGTTGCCTGACCTTGGACAGAGGCAAATGTGTATAGTGTGCAGAACTTGAGTTGGTGTCAGACTTGTTATCAGTGCAGTCATGATAACTTGGTTTTATGTCATTCCCCCTCCTTCCAGGAGATTAATGAGACCAGGAGGAAGCATGAAACTCGCCTGGTAGAGGTGGATTCTGGGCGTCAGATTGAGTATGAGTACAAGCTGGCTCAGGCCCTGCATGAGATGAGAGAGCAGCATGATGCCCAAGTGAAACTGTACAAGGAAGAGCTGGAGCAGACGTACCATGCCAAGGTGAGCGTCTCCTTGAGCATTGGCTCAGCGCCTCAGACCATCACTTCATAGTCACCCTGGTCACTGCTTTATTTATTCATTGGTGTTTGCTTTATTCTAGTTTTCTTAAACGAATTACCTTTGTCTCCGTGAATATAGGAAATGTATTTTTTTCCCTAAAGTACTTTTCAACGAAGTGCATGTTGGTAGAAATTACTAGGAAACAGGGGTTTTTGTTTTTGTCCTGTTAATTATTCATGTTATGTCATTGTTGTTTGACCTAAATTATCTGGAAATACTTCAAGTAATGAGAACTAATCATGCTGTCTTCTACTTCCATTTAATAGTAAATGCACATCGGACTTGGTTCTGACTTCTATGTCCTCATTGTACGTAGGTTGTGACCCCTATACTTTGGATTTTTTTGAACAAAGTCAAATGAGAAGTCCTCTTATTTCTTTCTCTGCTATATATTGTTCACTTTTTAAGTGTCAGAAAATGTCCACTTATATTAGCAGACCTTGCGAATACATACGGGCTTTCCTGATAAATGATCTTTTACCCCAGTGTGTTAAATGTTACATGACTTGGTTAATCTGTTTCATGAAGTAATAATTGGTGAAAGGGAGAGACCTTTTCAGCCACGCTTTTAACTGTACAACACTTATTTGATGCTAGTCATTGTGTTAGGAAGTGAAGGAGCTGAAATAGGCATCAGTCACATAGCCTGGGGCCTCAGAGGGAATCAGGAAGAGAAGGCAATGTAAAGATCATGCCTGAGACACACAGAACAGGTTATCATGGGTACTTGGAAGAATAGGTGTTGTTTTTATCTGAAGAGCTGATTTTTTGCTTCTGAAAGGAAGTGTTTTTTTATTTGGTTTGAAATAATCTGTAAATAAGATACATGGATTGCTTATTATTCTATATTGCTTTGTATTGTGTAGTAGATTTAGTGGGTTAGGGATTTGTGATGTTTGTTTTCCTCTAAGCATCTCCAGTCTCGTTGCTGTTGCCCGGTCTCCTTATTAGCTGCATTACCTGAGATATAAGAGATGAAATATTGCAGAAATAAACTTTGAGTAACTGCCCAGGTATATTAGCATTGTTCAAGCTTGTATATTGAGTTGGAAAGTTAGAAAGACTTTGAAGGCAGTTTGCATCACATCAGCCAACTTCATGATGCTTTTCCTGTGTTTCGTCAACCACTTACGAGCACGACTTTGGTGTGAAATGAAACGCCTTGAGGTGAATCATGCTTCCTTATTTTTTCGTTCAAATTTACTAGTTAAGACTCACTACAGCTTGTTTCTTCATTTAGCTTGAGAATGCCAGACTGTCCTCGGAGATGAATACTTCTACTGTCAACAGTGCCAGAGAAGAACTGATGGAAAGTCGGATGAGAATTGAGAACCTTTCATCTCAGCTTTCTAATCTACAGAAAGAGGTCAGTAAGCGTCTTCCCCTAAGACTTGAGGTTGAACTTGAAGGCCACCTCCACCACGCTAGTCTACCTGTTTGCTCTGCCTGACAGCACTCTTCCCTCTGCTTGCCAGACAGGCTGGCAGTATGCACACTCTGGTTTTACTGTGCTCCCCACATGTTTTTATTTTGCGTTGTAGAATCATCCTCTGAGCACAGTTACTACTAAGTTAATGGAGTGCGCAGAGCTGAGGGAGCAGCGCTTGAGGAAGCAAATTCCTGGTTTGTTCTCTGGGCTTATTTATTCCACCATCTAGGTTTTCTGACCTGTCCAGCAGCCTCATCTCCACACTGTGCTTTCTTCCCAGTACACTCCTTTTTCATCATATTTGGACACCGTAGTGAAGAAAAACATGTAAAACTTCTCTGTGGGTGGTAAATGCTTTATGCTTCTAGTCAAAGTCTCTTAGAGCACAGAGTACTTACTAATTAGGGTCTTGGGAAATAGCATTCAGTGGGTATTAAGATTTTGGTGACGAACCCATTCACTTGTAACCCTAAGTAACAAAGACATTGCTAGCTGTGTTGATCTGGTGCTTACTGACCTGTGAAGGGGCTCTGGGTGCAGCTTAAACAGGTGTGAACACTACTTGAAATATCAGTTTAAGGATGATGTTGATAAGCACACAAAGTACTTACACAACCATATAGGTGTTCAGAATGTCTTAATAATTACTTGGGGGGCCTCCCTGGTGGTGCAGTGGGTTAAGGCACAGCATTATGAAGCTATGCAGACCTACTGCAGCATGAGTTCGATCCCCAGCAGGGAAGATTCCCACATGGTGCAGCAGCCCTCTCCTGCCTCGCCTGCTGCTCCCCTCTGCAGTGTATTTCTGTCGATCTGCCTGTTCTGCTCCCCACTCTGTCTCTGGTGAATCCTCTCACCCTCCCACACCTCTGGCCTACACCCCAGCTTGTATGCATAAAAAAAAATAATTACTTGGGAAGTAACTTCAACTTCTGTTTTCCTTAAGAGGAAATTTTGTTTTAAAACACCACGTAAGAATAAAATTTATCTTTAAGCTTATTTTTCTTTCTACTATTTTCAGTAAAGCTTTTCTTTTTTCTAATTACAAAATGAAGACATTGATTGTAGGAATTTAGTCAACAAAGTAAACAGTGGGGCCTCCCTGGTGGTGCAGCGGGTTAAGGCACAGCACTATGAAGCTATGCAGAGCCACAGCCAGGGAGATTCCCATATGGTGCAGCAGATGTCTCCTGCCTCGCCTGCTGCTTTCCTCAGCAGTGTATTTTGGTCAGTCTACCTGTTCTGCTCCCCACTCTGTCTCTGGTGAACCCTCTTGCCGCCCCACGCCTCTGGTCTGTACCCTAGCTTGTATGTATAAATAAATAAATCTTTAAAAAAAAAGTTTCTAGAGTTTGAGTGTTAGAAAAATAAAATTTAAAGCATTGCTCTTAAAGTGCCACTGGAGACTTCTCTGCAAGCCAGGACTTTGACCAAAAAATTAATTTTGCCAAAGCCAAAAAACTAGATAAAAATGCTGCTGTGGGCCTCCCCAGTGGCGCAGCGGTTAAGCGCTGCGCTGTGGAGCTGTCAGCAGCGGCGACACAAGTTCCATGCCCGGCCGTGGAGAATCCCACATGGTGCGGCAGATCTCTCCTGCCTTGCCTGCTGCTCCCCTCAGCAGTGTATTTCTGATCTGCCTGTTCTGCTACCCGCTCTGTCTCTGGTGAGCCCTTTCGCCACCTCACGCCTCTGGCCTGTACCCCAGCTTGTATGTATAAATAAAAAATAAATCTGTAAAAAAAAAAAAATGCTGCTGTATGCAGTATGTGCAATTCCTAATTTCAAACCACAACACAGGTATTACCCATATTATTTTAAACTAGTTTCGAAAGCCAGTTATTTCTAAAGGCTATGTCAATTCTAAGTAAAATTTATGTGATACTTTACTAATATGAGTCATACAACGGAAAGGAAATTCTGTGGCCCAATAGGCAACATGATGAAACTGCTGTGACTCAACAACAAATGCTAGTTAAGAGCCACCATGGGAAATACTGCAAGTTTCTTTTTAAAAAATGATCTCTCTAAGATTTACCAACTGATGATAACACTCCTCAAAATATATTATTTATCCTAAAACCTGGTATCAGTAATGCATAGAAAAGGATCTCTGACCCTCATCCCCCAGAGAAAATGAAAAACTATCTGGATGAAGGTGCTTCTCCTATTTCCTAAGGAGTTAGCTCCTAGAAACCCCCAGGACCCTGCTTAATGTCATTTAAAAACCACCAACCTGAGGTTACAGAACTACTTGCAAGGCCAGGAGTATGACTAACAGGCAAATGGGAACAGCCCTGAACTTGAGTCAGTAGACCTAGTTTCAGAGTTTACTGCCATTTAAGCACAGGCCAGTCTCAGTTTCAGTCTCCTCATCTGTAAAACATCTGTAGTTAAGTGGATTAAGCAACAGCCAGAAGGGTAGGAAATAAAAACCTGAGAGACTTAATGACTAGAATCTGATTTATTAAATGGAGATAGGTAGTAAAGTTCAATTCAGAGTAAGAGAGGTCTATCTTAAGAAAGTTACCTGGTGAAAAATACAATGAAAAAAAAGTATTAGGTTCATGAAAGAAAATGTTCTTCCAGGAGTGAGGTATAAAGGAGAAAAATGGGAATTAGCAGAGAAACCCATTTATCAGCCTGTAGCCTCTTGGCAAATCACTAAACTCAGCTAGGTCTGCGGTCACTAAGTGAATACAAGTCCTTCCAGCTGCAATGTGACATGAAAATTTCAAAATAATGTCAGGATGAAATAGGTCTAAAATAAATTTAATATTTATGTTGTGAATACTAATCATTTTCTTGGGCATAAAGAAATGATACAAATTTAAAAGTGGAAAATTATGCATCAGCTAGTCAGATCAGAAGTACCTCCATGGTGGTGCAAGCGGACTTTGTGGTCTGCTCACGTATTAGTACGTGTTTTTGTCACCAGTGTCAGGTGGCCGCTCATGTATAAATACGTGTTCATCTAGTCTCCCGTTTTTCGTGCCACGGTGGATTTTTTTGGAACTATTAGGAGCTATTTCTTTGGTCGTACTCAGTCTAGAAGCTTTACACATTGTTTTGGTGAAAGTGTAAGGTGTTTTATGAGAGATATTACAGTTTTTTTAATATCCAGTAGTTCAGGAGTTGTGCGTATTTTATTGATTGCTTATACCATTCATGCGGTGGCACAGAAAATGGCCAGCCCCAAGGGCTGGTAAATTTATTTTTTTTAAATGTATAATTTATTTAAATTTTTTTTTTTTATTATTAGAACTAACTGGCCAGGTATTCTGTAGACTGTACGCAAATCTGGGTTTGTCTGGTGCTTTTTTCATGATTAGACTGGGCTTATGGGTTGTCTGTGCCTCAAAGAAATAATGTTATTGGTGATGTAAACCATTATCAATTAAGGTGGTGTTTGCAGGTTTCTCCACTGTCAAATTATTTTCTTTCCATTTTCTGTTGTTGGAACTGGTCACTAAGCCCAGCCCCCTTCAAGGGTGAAGGCCAGGAGTTAATAAGCTCCATATTCCAAAGGGGGGGGGGTGTATTTATAATTAATAGTTAGAATTTTGTTAATATTTGTCTTTACCTACATGTTTTAATATTTTTTCAATTTATATCGGAATGGATTCATGGACATTTATACTTTGGGTTATATAATCCAATGAAGACTGCAGTATCACTTTAGTTCAGATTGTTTCAGCTTTGGCAGTTTAGGAGTTCTTTCGGGTTGGCTACTGTGTCTTTCCTCTTTGGTAATTTTTTTTTTCCAGTATACTATTAAGATGCTCTGGACTCATATTTCTCCTATCCCGGCCCTGGAAGCAGTCATGTATTGAAGGACTTTTTGAAGAATGGTCTATATAGAAACTTAGACCTAGGCACTGAGAGTTGTCCTTGGTGCTGGTCCTCTTGCTGACAGAGCTAGGTAGTACGTGGATATATGCTTACCCATGTTTACACATGTCCACTTTATTCATAATAGGCTAAACATAAGTTCATTTGGACATCTCTGACTAACCCTGTACCACAGGGCTTTGTCTCAGGGTTCCTTTTTTTTCATACCTGCAACTTTTCTCTCTGAAATTAAAAATCTGCTTTCTACCATTCCATCCACTTATTTGCTCAACACTGAATGAAAATTCAGTGTTTAAAATGAAAAAAAGAAAAAATTAACCTGCTCATACTCTATGTGAAATACTATTAACAAGTGTGTGCTATGTCTGTAACATGTAGCACTCCTTTTTCTCTTGTCTCCGAGATGTATTTTTGCACAGTAGCTGCCCCTTCTCTGACTGATGTAGCTTCTTCTGATGGTAGGGGGAACCTAAGTTAATCCTTCTGTCTTTCTGAGTTGATTATCTTTGTCACTTACTGTGGCTGCTGCAGATAGTTACTAATGAGCCACAAAGTTTCTAGAATGAACTCCCTGTTGTATCATATGTGATTTCTCATTTATTTTTCATATACCAAATATAGCTTCTGTGTTTACAAGAACACCCTGCAGCCCACACTTCAGTGTACTGCAGTATGTGCTGCCTCCACAGACAACCAGAATCTGGGCCTCCCTGGTGGTGCAACAGGTTAAGTGCAACACTATGGAGCTATTGGCAGCTGTTGAGTGGCTACGGAGTGAGTTCGACGTCTGGCGGGGGAGATTCCCAAATGGTGCCTCAGACCTCGCCTGCTGCTCCCCTCTGCAGTGCATTTCCGTCGATCTGCCTGTTCTGCTCCCCACTCTGTCTCTGGTGAACCCTCTCGCTGCCCCATGCCTCTGGCCTGCACCCCAGCTTGTATGCAAAAATAAATCTTAAAAACAAAACAAAAAAAAAACCAGGATCCCTTTTCTTTGGTTTCTGAATAGTTTCAGGTGACTCTCCAACACCCATTTTCACCACCCTTAGATTTCTTGTGTTAGTGTGTTCTTTATCTTTTCAGTTATTATCTTTGTTAATTTGTACTTTTGAACTAAAAGCCTTATAAGGAGACAGACTTGACTTTAGAGAAAGTCAAGGAAAAACCAAGTCTGTGACAACTCAAAAATGGTTTCATTTGGCCGAAACCAGGAAAATTTTATGTGTATTTATGATGCTTACATTTCATGAGATCTCTTTTTTTGGTGGTTTATAAAAGAAAACTTGCCTGAGAAATATTTTATATTTGAGGCATCTTGGTTTTTTACATCTTAAAAGTCTCTTGAATTCTATTAGAGATTTGTTAGGATTTGATTTGTTTTCCAGTCTGGTAAATGGTTTAAAATGGTTAAAAATAGCTGCTTGTGCTAATGTTGGTAAGTTCCTAGAGAGTAACTGCGTTTCCTTGAATCTGCAGTCGAGAGCATGGTTGGAGAGGGTTCAAGAACTAGAGGACTTGCTTGCTAAAGAAAGAGACAACTCTCGGCGTATGCTGACTGACAAAGAGAGAGAGATGGCAGAAATAAGGGATCAGATGCAGCAACAGCTGAATGATTATGAACAACTTCTTGATGTCAAGTTAGCTCTGGACATGGAAATCAGTGCTTATAGGAAACTCTTAGAAGGTGAAGAAGAGAGGTAAGGAACTTAGAAGTCATCCTATATCACAATCTGCCTTTTCTCCCCACTTCTCCCTTTTGTTTAAGGAAAAGTAAGTAGGATTAAAAAAATATCAAGACAACTTTATTTTCTCTGGCATTTCTCTTAACACCTAGGGGTAGGGGTAGGTGGTTAATAGAGTCTATTTGACTACAGGAAATTTGCATAAGCAGCCTTAGTTTAAATGACTGTCAGGATGGAGTCTATCCTTTGAGATTTTAAATATTATGACAATTTAATATATGTAAGACAACAGATTTCCTGATACTTTATACTTAACTTTTCAAATGTGGCTAGTGTGTAAATCATTTTAACACCTGTGCTAGAAAAAAAAGTCAAAATGTAAAGTGGCTAATTGGGAATGAAAAGCCAGTTACTTTTACTTTTATGTTATGTACATTGTGACTGTAATTTTGTAAAAAAACAAACAAACAAACAAACAAAAAAAAACACCCAAATGCATGAAGCAATTAAGGAAAGCATACTGAATGTATGTGGTTGTTGTGGAGTGGGGGTAGGTGGACTCATTTCTATCCTCTGTTTTCCAAACTTGCTGTATTGTGGTATATTTTCCTAGGGAAAACTTTCAAATTACCTTTTTTTTTTTCCTTAAGAAAATTGATGGTTGGGCATCATAGTATAAATGTATTCATCCTAGGAAAGATATGCACAGATATTATCTAACAGATTGACAGTTATATTTTGCTTTAGAAATGCATGTGCATTTCACTATTCTTTCTAAGGCAGGAGGTCACACATTTCATAAATGAAATGCTTTACTTCTGTATAGATTGAAACTCTCGCCAAGCCCTTCTTCCCGTGTGACAGTATCACGAGCATCATCGAGTCGCAGTGTGCGCACAACCCGAGGAAAGCGGAAGCGAGTTGATGTTGAAGAATCGGAGGCCAGCAGTAGTGTTAGCATCTCTCATTCCGCTTCAGCCACTGGGAATGTCTGCATCGAAGAGATAGATGTTGACGGGAAGTTTATCCGCTTGAAGAACACTTCTGAACAGGTTAAAAAAAAGTCTCTCTTTCCCCCAATGAGGCTTTGCTGATTGTGACTTATCTTGTAATTATAAGAGATCTTCTTGTAATTATAAGAGCCTTTTTTGGGATTCAGTGGTCCTCACAGAATCAGTCTCCCCCTTCATTTTTGCTTGAATTATAAAGGACTGAAGTATAACTTGAAATAGGAGGAGGATATGGTGCCCTTAGTAGTTAGAGTTTTTCTGCATTAGCCCTCCTCTGCAGAGACAGGCTTTTGTTCACACCTGGTCATTTTGCCACAGTGGTCTTCCCAAGCATGAGTAGTTATTACCTGCCCTAAGCTAGATTTGTGGAAAAGTTGCTATGGCTACCCACTGTCTTTAAATGCAGGGAACATTTTTCTCTAAATGAAGGCTAATGATTGATTTAATTTTTATCAAAAATAATATGAAGCTCTACCTTGAAATTCTTTGTTTAGAAATAAACACAAAACAACAGGGAATTTTGGAATTTCGAGGTAGGGCTCTGAAGAGCTCAGTAGTGAAGATCTTCTTAGCGAGGCAGCTTGGTGCTAGGAGTTGTGAAGTGCTGAGAGGATGCAAGAGGTAGAGGCAGGGATGGAGGTATGGTGGGGGTGCAGTGGAATGAAGCCATTTCTGAAGCCTGTGTTCAGGGTTCGTCAAAGTTTGTGAAACTCCTTTTCTCAGTTACTAAAACTATCTTGCATGTGGATAAGTCATTTGGCTGAGTAAAGGAGCACTAGCAGTTCTGATACGAAAGAAGAGCCTCTAAAGGCCTCTTACTGATGACTCTAAAAGCTAAAGGAAACAGTTGTGATGGTGAGCTAGCGCATGTGTGGAGCTAGCTGAAGCTGGCTCTCGGCCTGCTTTATTTGTGTCTGAGTTAGAAATGGGTATAAATTAGTGTAGCTAATTGCTTTAAAATCCTGTACCTTTCCTCAGATGTCAGGCAGCTCTGGGCAGCTTGGGGGCTAGAATTGATAACTGTCCCCTAGGACTTGGCTTACTGAATTATTGACCCTCTGAGCCTCTGGTACTTGAAGTTAAGAGAGTTACATATGGGCGGAGATGGTATAGGTGTAGAAGGAAAGGAATTTTTTTTTTCCTCCTATTTCTCAGCTTGTATGCCTGTATTTTAAACCTTAAAGTAATTAAATAGTAGATGTTTACATTTTGATTAAGACAGCTTGATCGTGTTGTAAATTTTAAAAGACCCGCCTGATCTAGCAGTGACTGTGGTGACTTAATTTGGTGAATTTGGTGCATATCCCTTTTCTTCCAAGTTTTATCCTTTTTAAAATTAAGTCCTCGATAATTAAATGCAGTTTTGTCAAAAAGTTACTACTACCAGGCCTCCCCAGTGGCGCAGCTGTTGGGCGCTGTGCTGTGGAGCTGTTGGCAGCAGTGATGCAAGTTCGATGCCTGGCTGGGGAGATTCCCACATGGCGAGGCAGACCTCTCCTGCCTCGCCTGCCTGCTGCTCCCCTCAGCAGTGTATTTCCGTCCATCTGCCTGTTCTGCTCCCCACTCTGTCTCTGGTGAACCCTCTCGCTGCCCCGTACCTCTGGTCTGTACCCCAGCTTGTATGCATTAATAAAAAATATATTTTAAAAAAAAAAGTTACTACTACCTTGTTGATTGACAAAACCACATTCTCTTTTCATAAGAAAATGAAAATCATGGGAAGACAGTCAAAAGGTTGTCTTAATTCAGCTGTACAGATTTTAAAAATTTTAACTCCATCGATTTAATAATTTCATGATTTTGTGTGTTTTTGGAATGACCTTGCTTTATTTTGCTCTGTGAATAGGATCAACCAATGGGAGGCTGGGAGATGATCAGAAAAATTGGAGACACATCAGTCAGTTACAAATATACCTCAAGATACGTGCTGAAGGCAGGCCAGACTGTTACGGTAAGTAAATGTACCCATCATTTAATTTACCTTCATTATGTTAACTAACAGTTAACAAAATTCACTAAAGTATTTGGCTTAAAAACAAACATTTTAGAAATGAACATTAAAACATCTTTTATATTATTAAGGAATTACAAGTGCTATTAAAAATTTTTTAAAATTCTTTTGTTGGAGAGATAATTGACTAATAAAGGATAGTGGTGGGCAGGGTGTGAAAATACATATTTGTAGAGATTGCAACCTAAAACCCCAAAGGATATATAATGATGTAAACCAATTTTACCTCAAGAAATATAATTGGGTGGGGGGGATCAAAAATTGAAAAACTGACATTTGAGTTCTTTTTATTTATATAGTCTAGTAGATAGAAAATAGCTGTCTCCTCACTGATTTCTGTAGCACAGTATATAAGTCAAGAGATTCTTGTTTGGCATTGAGAACTATTAGGAAGAAAAGCTATTTTTTTTTAATTTTTTTTTTTATTATTTATACATACAAGTTGGGGTACAGGCCAGAGGCGTGGGACGACGAGAGGTTTCACCAGAGACAGAGCGGGTGGCAGAACAGGCAGATCAGAAATACACTGCTGAGGGGAGCAGCGGGCAAGGCAGGAGAGGTCTGCCGTGCCATGTGGGATTCTCCCCGGCCGGGCGTCGAACTCGCGTCGCCGCTGCCAACAGCTCCACAGCACAGCGCTTAACCGCTGCGCCACTGGGGAAGCCGAGGAAGGAAAGCTATTAATGCTAGAATATGCCTTAAAATGACAAGATTTCAGTCCTGGGTGGACATGAAAATCATCTGGTAGGTGTCCAGGACCCAGTCACTCTCTCTTGTATTGGGTTGTATTGTATTGGGTTAGAGTTTGTGTTTTGAATAAAAGCCATTAGTTTTGAGGTATTATTGAAAAGAATCATTCCTTTAAGAACAATAATTTAGCAAAGGCAATGTGGTTTTAGATTTAGAGAGATGAGCTCTGTACTACTCTAACTATGTGTTGAGTTCTAAATGGTTCTTTTGGTGTGTTCTAAAAAATGACCACATCTGGAAAAATTAATGTTACTAGCTTAATTTTTAGAGGAATGTTTCATTGAACAAACACAAGATTCCTTTGCTTTTACTTAGTGATTAGGTTTAGCAAGCAATAAAAAATGTTGACTTTGATACATATTTTAAAGAAATCTATTTATATCCCTATAGAATGTAGAGGTCACTGCTGTCTCCTTTCATTGGTTCTTTTAAGAAAATATTAAACATATTTAAAATTTAAGGATTTAGGGCTTTCCTGGTGGCACCAGGGGGTTAAGTCTCAGTGCTATCAAGCTATTGTCAGCCACAGTGGCATAGTTCGATCCCTGGACAGGGAGCTGACCAACATGGCAGCAGACTTTTCCTGTCTCCCAGCTGTTCCCTTCAGTAGTGTATTTCAGGAGATCTGCCTGTTCTGCTCCCCACTCTGTCTCTGGTGAATCCTCTTACCCCCCACACCTGTGACCTACAACCTAGTTCTCGTATGCATACATAAAAATCTTTTAAAAAATAAAGAATAAAATTTAAGGATTGGTAACAGAGATTAAAGTCAAAGGCTCAGATCTCTTTAGAAGGTTTAGAACCTTTAGAAGCTCTTTTAAGTTTGTTTGTAGAATTTGATATTACATTGTGAAATACCAGGTGCTAATTTTGTAATAATAAAGATGGGAACAAATACCCTAACTACACCACCCTTCTCTTTAGTAATTATTATAGTAAGAGAAAATGGCTCAGTTCTATTATGTGTCTCATGAAAACTGCATAATATGGTGGAAAGAATCTGACATTCATTGAAAAGATTCAAATTTGAGTGTGCTCTCTATTTTTCTTTTTTTTTTTTTAAAGATTTATTTATACATACAAACTGGGGTACAGGCCAGAGGCACGGGGTGGCGAGAGGGTTCACCAAAGACAGAGTAGGGAGCAGAACAGGCAGATCAGAAATACACTGCTGAGGGGAGCAGCGGGCAAGGCAGCAAGGTCTGCCGCACCATGTGGGATTCTCCCCAGCTGGGCGTCGAACTCGCATCGCGCTGCTGACAACTCCACAGCACAGCGCTCAACCGCTGCGCCACCAGGGAGGCCCTGCTCTCTATTTTCCTAATGTGAAACCATTATGTCAGTTATCTGCTATTCCACTGTGGGTATACTTCCTCAGAAACAAAACTAATATATATTCTTTAGGTCTAGTGTAGAACTCAATTATCATATAAAATAATGTTTTTTTTTCTTTAGTAGTAGCTTTAAATGTGATAAGAAGCTCATTGGAACATGGAGGGTGATAAGTGATCTCTTTGAACAATTATATGAGTATAAAATTTTAAAACAGAAATAAGAGAACTAGATAATGTAATTTAAATTTTCTTGTAGCAGCTTTAAAAAGTAAAAAGCAAAGGTGTAAAATTAGCTTAAGTCTTATATTTTATGTAACATAATACGTGCAAAATATTATTTCAACATATGGTCGGTATAAAAATTTGTCGATCAGATGGTTAAAATATATGACCCAATTTCCATGCAACTGAGAAGGGAAATGGAATTGTTTTCCTGTCTTACCTCTTTCAATATCAGTTATTTCCCCCACCTTGAACAGATGGTGGTTTATCCTTTTCCTGTATTCTTGGAGTTCAGTGTCTGACTCTGGGATAGTGTGACACTGTCTCCGGCTGTAGGGGTGCCAGTTTCCATGAGTGTTTTAGATAAGGTGGCGTGCTGCAGAAGGTCGGAGAGCAGTCAGTCATCTCTTTCATTCTTGCTCTCCGTAGTTGGAGAACACTCCTGTCACACAGAGGATAGCCCATGAAACATCTAGCATAACAGCATGCTGACACGAGAGCTAGGACACTTTGAGGGCTCCAGCTCCTCTGTATGGCAGATCACTTGTTGTTCACAGCAATCCAGTGCCATTTCTGTCTCACTTCATAGGTGATGAGAGGAAGGTAATTTAAGTCTGCTGGATTGTAGAGAAAATAGGATGTGAACACAGGAAACTTTATTTCAGATGCGGGTGTCAGCATCTTTATCAGATAGGAAAGCTGAGGCCTTGACAAGCTCGGGGTTGTCTTGTCACAGAGCTAGTTAATGCAGCAAGTCGAAAGCTGGGACATAGTTCTGAGACTTAGAGAATCAGGCCTAGGGGTTCACCATTACATTGCTGATGTGGCATGAGGGAGAGCTCACTTCCAATATACTAAACTGCTCCTTTCTGTTTTCCAGATCTGGGCTGCAAATGCTGGTGTTACAGCCAGTCCCCCTACCGACCTCATCTGGAAGAATCAGAACTCTTGGGGCACTGGTGAAGATGTGAAGGTTATATTGAAAAATTCTCAGGGAGAGGTATGGACATTCTATTAATAGCTCTAAATATCAGTTTCACCTCAAAGTTCACCATGCCAGTATTTTTCTTTTCAGAAATCATATTGAAATAACCGATTACTTAAATCTGACCAAACCCTGTGAGTAAATCAAAGTGAAGCAGTGTTGAGATTTTAGGAATGAAACATGATTATCTTGTAGAGCACTAATTGTTTGCACAGGCTCCAGAGTCACACACACTGTGTGCAGTTTTGTCGCCACTGCATACTGGCTTTGTGACTGGTCAAGATCCTTTACCCTTTTTAGTTTTCTTGTTTTAAAATGTAGATAACAGTATTATAAATGAGACAACCCTTGTGAAATGCTTGGAATAGTATCGGCTCGTTAGTAAATGTTATTAATCTTGTGCTTGTGAAATTCTTGAGTTTGAAGATTGTGGAGTATCCATCTCTTTACAGTTTGTTTTCAATTGTCAGTCCTAGAATTCTTGTCAAAGTACCTTACGTACACCCATAGTCAGAAATGAATGTCTACAAGAGAGGGAGGAGTTGCAGGTCCAATTGCACTAACCCCTTGGGTGTCCTCCTCTAGTGCCAAATGCAGGCCTCTTACCCTGCCCAGTGCTTGTCAGTTGTTCGCTCTCACATAGTAATGAGCACATTAAGGGCAAGGACATATGCTGATTTATTTTGGCAGCATGCCTGGCACCTAATGGGCTTTCTTCAGTAAGAATTTATTAGATAAATTTAAAAAAAAATCAAACATATACTTCACTTAGATTCAGGGAAATCAAGTAATTGACAGCAGTAATTATGGGAGTTTGCAAGATTTGCATCGGAAGGTCTGTGCCTCGCCGTGTTCATGTCCATCCCCATTGTAAATGTCTGCTGGTGATTTATACTTCTCTCTTCCTAGGGAATTCTTTGTAAGTGAGTGTCTTTGATCTCAGGCTGAGACTGACAGTAAAATGGCATCTTATTTATTTATTTATTTATTTATTTATTCATTTATTTATTTTTTTATTTATTTATTTAATTTACTGAGGACTTCAGTATGATTGTGTAAGATTTTTGAGCACCTGGGGAATTTACCTCCAAATACCTGGTAGGTTTTCAGGAAGGAGAGTAGGTTACAAATGCCTCCAGTCTTTCACAAGCTTTAGGGTGCTAGATCTTCCTGCTGGTCTCTGTTTGGAAAGCCCTTGTTTGCTTTCCTCTCTTAACATCTTGGAATATTCCAGGTGCTGTCACCCTGAGTACTAGAATTTTTATAGCTCCTCAAGTGGTAATTCACCCTGATGTGAAATTGGCAGAATACAAGTCTCTTTCAAAACATTGTTACCAGAGGTGATCTGCTCAAATAGAAAAGCATTGTTATAAAACAGATGAAATAGGCTTTTGTGAGCCATGGAATATAGTTGACATGCATTACAATTTTTTTTTCTGTTTGAAAATGTGTTTCAAATTAGAAACAGTTTTACAGGAGGATATTTGGAAAGCAGCAGGTTTAAAAACTCACAAAATGGATACAATGACATGTGAACAAAGTAAATACTGAGACCTAGTTCTTGAGAGAGCATTGCAGATGAAGCTTTCCGATTTCCCTTCATAAATCAAAACACTAAATATTAGCTTATCTGGTTGGTTAGTTTGTCCTTTTTACAGATTTCTGTTGGAAAATATCATGAATACAGTTCTTGTTTCTGATTGTAAGACAAGTAGTTTTGGTGATTATTCATCTCATTGTGTGAGACCATGTTTCATGTTTATCTGTAGGTCCCAGACCATATTTGCAACAATCTCTAATTACTACCATCAAGACTATTCTGAGATTGTGGGTAATTATCTTAAATTAATTTTTTTTTAAATTCTTGCTGATGCATTGAAAATGTCAGAAAATTCAATTTTAACTGCCTCTAAAATAATGTGAATGTATAAATTCATGTAACCCAAAGCCTAGATTGTGGACTTGATCCATTGGTTCAGTGCCCCTAGGGATGTTTCTGTTGTCTTCCTCGTGGATACGGTTTATTTTATATATATATTTTTAAAGATTTATATATTTTTGCATACAAGCTGGGGTGCAGGCCAGAGGCGTGGGGCGGTGAGAGGATTCACCAGAGACATAGCGGGGAGCAGAACAGGCCGACAGAAATACACTGCTGAGGGGAGCAGCGGGTGAGGCAGGAGAGGTCTGCCACGCCATGTGGGATTCTCCCAGGCCGGGTGTGGAACTCGTTTCCCCGTTGCCGACAGCTCCACAGAGCAGCGCTTAACCGCTGTGCCACTAGGGAGGCCCTGTCGTGGATATAGTTTAGTTGCCAGCTGTTCTTGGAGGTTTATCATGTCAGATTGACTTCTGTCATCCCCTGAGATCTCCATCCAGGCCTTTGCTCTTTCAGTATCCTCCAGGATACCTGGGTCACATCCTCTAGTTCCTGGGTGATGGAGTTAGAATTTCAGCCTTTTCCCCTCCTCACAGCTAGATCACACGTGGCTCTTGTGTGACACATATGCCACTTCTCCACGGGAGAGACAGTGCTCAGGTGAAACAGAGCATCTTACTGAGAAACAAGGAAGGGTGTTGAGTGGTGAAAAAACAGGACTTGTCATCATGGTAGAATAAAGTGTTTTTCTATGAGGGAAATAAAATTTAAAGCAGTGACTCTTTGTACCTTCTAGAATATAGGCATAACTGAAGCTTTTGTGTTTGTAATGGTTATTACTTACATATATTGCTCTGATTTGTAGCATTGGCTGATTTCTGTTGTATAAATGCTCCCACCGTGGTCATTTCAGGCGGCCAGCATATGAAGTGGTTATTTGTGTGTGTGTAAACATAAACCAGTCTCACAGAATTGAAGTTGCTGGCTGAGAGACTGAAAGTGGTCTGTCTTTAATTCTCTGCAGCAGTAATCAAAACTCCTCACAATACTACTTTAGTACTTGCAGAAGTCTTATTTCTGTGACACTGGGTTGGTTGGTTTTTGTTTCTGTTTTGCTGGTCTATGTTAAATTTTGGACAATGCTTTTACCAACTTAATTATGTTGTCTTTCTTTGTGTTCTTTCTTTCTTGGGTGACCTTAGGTCACGGTGCGGCTGCTCTGCAGCACCCTCTAGGACATTCCTTTTGCCTGCTGCACATCACCAGGCTGGCCTCATGCTGGTGCAGGTCACCATCCCCTACAGGGAAGCCATCCGTATTTGACGCTTTCAGTAGAAAATGCAAAATCACTTTCTGTTTACCCTCCAGTGAATGATAGGAGGTTTATTTCACGCGCTGGATAC
Organism: Scalopus aquaticus; assembly: GCA_004024925.1. Lineage (NCBI taxonomy): Eukaryota > Metazoa > Chordata > Mammalia > Eulipotyphla > Talpidae > Scalopus > Scalopus aquaticus. Next base: position 88,631 of record PVIJ01001038.1, on the reverse strand, counting down.
ACGAGAACGTCCAGTGTTTTATTAGTAACTATTGCTCCTCTGTCTCTGTCAAGAGGAACATTGCTGGCAGAGTGAAAGGCGCTTGTCCTGTGCATATCGCGCGTCAGGCGCTCCTGCCACCACGTCCCCTGAGACCACAGCAGTTGACCACCAGCTGTACTTTATTCAACATTTACTTTCAGCACCTTTTGTGAGGAACCCAGACCAATTAGCTGAATTCATGTTGAATGCTATAAAGAGTTTAGGGTCTCACATCATTTACAGAATTCTTAGTTAACAGGAAGGGAATAAAAGCAGTGGAAACCACTCAGCAGGTATTTCTGATTGAAGCCAGTAGCTTCCCTGCAGGAAATACTGAAGATACAAGAACTGCTACTAATTATGCAAAAATTCTTCAGTTGCAAAATGTACTGATCTACCACTTAAAAAAAAAATGTTCGTGACATTGGACTGCTGTTTCTTAAACTTAAGAAAAGATCCCCCTTCCCCACAGCCTTTGTGATTTTAAGTAGGTTTTAACTTAAAGTGAAACCACTTTTATCTTCAGGAAGTTGCGCAGAGATGTACAGTCTTTAAGACAACCATACCTGAAGAGGAAGAGGAGGAGGAAGAAGCAGCTGAGGTGGCTGTTGAGGAAGAACTTTTCCACCAGCAGGTATGGCTGTAATATACTTGTTGTAAATTCTTTTAACAGAAGTACAGTGGAAACACTAAAACAGCAGTGGTGCTTGTTCCCCCTCCCCCCATTACTTGATAGGCTAGATCAGAGATCTAGCGAGTGGAGTATTTTATTTTAAGGGTTATTTGAGATAGCAGATTAGGGTACTGGAAAAAAAATATTAGCACTTTCAAAACTTTCTCATAGCAAATTTCAATTTTGTCATTTTATAATGCACACACACACACATATATATATATATTATGTTAGGGCCATGTATATTACTTAAAATAAGAACTGTGGATTTGAATGCATGCTGACAATTATTTGCCACAGGGTTAGGTGCTGGAAAAGTAAAATCACTACATTAGAGCAAGCATTTGCATATAAACATAAAGGGTAATATGCAACTCCTTGTGAAACAAAATTTTTGCCATATGAAGTTCTTAATCATCTAATTGCAAGATTTTAGCTGATGCTTGTGCTTTTGAGAGCCCTTGAAATAAGAAACTCCAAATTTGATTTTGATTTATTAAATTGGAATTATTAGTAACTAGTGAGTCTTGGGTTTATGTTCTCAAGCTGGATGTGGTCATTAATCAAAATTTCTATCCTTATCAGACTTCTTCCCCCCCCCCCAGACTTCTTTATGTCTCCAGATTTATAATCTTAATTTTTTCCCCCAATTATCCTAGTTCTACTCCAAATAAACCTTCTCTTACATGTTTAGCCCCCAAGGTTGAGAACTGCTTCAGGTGGGCTATACGAAGTAGAATGAGTTTTTTGATTTGGCTATCTCCTTGGGTATTTTGAAGGCATATCTAAAACAGATGCTTTAGACTTGGAATTAACAAGAAACAAGCACAAGATCTATTTCCTGTCCTTAGTGAGAAGCATTGAAATGACTGGAGCACTGTGACAATGTAGGAGATAGGTCAGTGTGCCAGACAAGTGGCTTGGAGCATGAGTTACAGTGACGAGATGCTGGAGAAGACCCCCCCGCAGACAGCACAGTTGAGAAGATCTCACAGAAATAATGCTTGTCCAGTATTTGAAGAGTTGGCGATTATTTAATGATTTTTTGAGGGGATTTGAATTACATGTTGCTACGCTAACAGCAACAGCCCAGATTCAGTGACTTCTTACATATCATGATCTGTGATTGACAGGGCTTGGTTCTTTTGCGCCACATAGTGGAGAATGAAGTAAGTTACGAAGTTGCATTCAGCTGGGAGCTTGGGACTGGAATGTCTCCAAGTCTTTTTTTCCATGTGGCTTCTCATTTGCTAGTTTAGCCCAGCGTTCTTTACAACATGACAGCTGACTTCTGATGGGATGGAGAAAAAAAAAGCACTGAGTATGTCTCTACACCTCACTGGATTATAGAGTACATATGAGAGAGAAATGAAATTGCAAGGTTAGTGTTAAAACTAACATAGTCTGGAATGCCTGAGCAAGTAGATTGTGCACTTGGGAGCAAGGAGAAATTGAGACATCAGGGATTGACTCTAAAAGGGAAACTGCAGAGACACTGAGGGTGTGTTTAAATGGAGACTCATTAAGGCATCGTGGCTAAATTTGAAGGTGAGAGAAGGAAAAAAAAGTCAGATATGTGAGATTTTTTTAGCTTTTGTAAAATAATAATGCTGTCAAAGTTCAAAAGAGGGAAGATAGAAAGGCAGTTCAGCTGTTTGACTTAAGATTAGAGAATGAATCCAACAGCCTTTCGAGTTGATTAGGAGGTTTTTGAGTGACCTTCCAGAAGCCAGTTTCGTTCAAGTGGTAATTCGCAAGTTATATTGTAAGGGTTTAAGGAATTAATGCTTGATAAAGACATGAATAGCTGTGTTTTCTCTGCACTGGGATCAGCTTTCTTGCTACATCTCCTCATTCCCTGAAAATGTGTGACTGCCAAGTTTGGTCAGGAGCACCTCTCAGCTGCTGAGTGTGCCATGTGCTGTGGTGCTGAAACAACCAGGGACGCTGACTGATGACAGCCGCAGCATCTTGGCAGCCTCACATCTGCTGAACTCACTGCTTCCCAGTTGTAGCTTCAGCCAGCGCCATGTAAGGGACATTGACATAGCAGCTAAAGTTCTCTGAGACTGAGACTAGAGGCCGCCTCATGGGTTATGCCAGGAACCCTCCTCCGAAGCAACAGCTCTTCTGTGCTATTCTTGGCTTTGCCATCTCAGAGGCCCTGGGCTCTTCTGCCTGATGGTCACCTTTCTCTTCACTATGTGAAGGAGTCATCTCCACCTCCTGTAATTCTTTCTCCCATATCTCATCCGCCTTGTACCCTTTTCTCTGTCTCCCCACGTAGCTTGGGAAAAGCTGGCTCAGGGTCTGACAAGGTAGACAGGTACTGTACTAATAAGGGGTAAAAAAGAACTGGATGGAGGGAACGGCAGAAGCATTTTGACTTAAAGTTTGAGAATATGGAAGTTGGGGGATCCAGCAAACCATTCTATTATTGTTCCGAATGGAGTCCACAGATTTCCCCTTTCCTCAGTTATAAAAGTTAGTGAACAAGTTTTCAGTTTCAGCTGCGTGATTGGAATTACTTAAGGAGCTTTGTAATTAAGTAGGTATTTTTCCCCAGTTAAATGAGAAATCCTCATTTAATTGGTTTACAGACCTAGATCAGAAAGTTTTTTTAAGTTCCTTAGGATCTGAATATACAGCCAGATTTGAGTACTACTGTATTGGGATTTGCTGGGAGTATTTCAGGGAAGAAGTTTATGAGACAAAGTTAAACTGAAAAAGTGAGAAATGATAAGGATCCATTAAAAGTTAGGTAATCCAGATTTGTAGGATCTCTGTTGACTTCTTTTAAAGTACTGTGATGCATTTTCTGAGCACTGATTTTTTTTTTCTTCTGTTTTTCTCATCAGGGAACTCCAAGAGCATCTAATAGAAGCTGTGCAATTATGTAAACTTCTCAAATCAACTGTCTTCCTCAAAGTAAAGACATATGGTAATCCTTACCTACATACAGTGCAGAGCCTTCTCAGAAGCACAGAATATTTTTATATTTCCTTTATGTGAATTTTTAAGCTGCGAATTGATGGCCTTAATTTCATTTTTTGACACTGAAAAGTTTTGTAAAAGAAATCATATCCATATACTTTGTTGCAAGATGTGAATTATTGACACTGAACTAATTGTACTGTTTGGAAAGGGTCCCTCAAATTTTTGGACATTTTTTGTATTGTGTGTGGGGGGAGGGGTTTGTTTTTGTTTTTTTTTTAAAGTTCTTGTGAGAAGGGGAGGGAAGGGTAATAAACCACTGTGTGTCTGGGTATAATATGAAGATTGCTCTGTCTAGATTAGCAATCTGCTCTTGATTATTCTCTGCTATTATATAACGGTGCTGTGAGGGTGGGGAAAAGCATTTTTCAACATACTGAACTTTTGTACTGAATTTTTTTGTAATAAACAGTCAAGGCTACAAGTTTTTTTTTAATAGAAAAGAGAAATTTTGTAAGAAGGCAATATTAACCTAATCATGTAAGCAACTCTGGATGAAGGATTCCGCAAAACTTTGTTTTCTGGTTACTTCTCTTAGATAATTCATGAGGGTAAGGGGGGGAGGGCAGGGCATCTCTTAAAACGCATTAGTTGTGTTTTTTAAGATAGTGTAACTTGCTTAAATTTCATATGTGACATTAACAAAATAAAGCTGTTTTAATATTAATTTACTGTCTTAACTTTAAAAACATTCGAGGAAAGTATTTCAGTTTTGCCTTTTATAAAAAATTGACTTGTTTGAACTAGGTTTTTCTTTAAGACACTGAGTAAGATAAATGGAAATAAACTGTTTGGAGTATTTTACCTCCCTTTTCACTATTTTACAAAATAATGGTAATCACAATAAAAACAAGGGTTGATTTCTTGTGAGCCAGCCCTTGTGCAGAGTTTTATATTTGTTAGCCTGGTAACAGTAAAAGACCTTTCAAAATCTCTTAATAGGAAAGCCACATGGGAGCATAGAGATACTGGGGGAAGACAGAGGAAGACATTCTTTTTAAAGGTAGAAAAGTGGAGATAGTCCTATAGTCTTTTAAAATATGGAAAATAAACTGAGTAAAAGCCACCTTTTTTTTTTTATTAGAATGATACAATAAACAGGTAGGTGTGTGTTATGTGGGTAGCGTTAACTATGGTGATAATTAAAAGTGTCCTTAGGTGTTTTGAGAGTCTTTGTCTTGTGATTGCTTTAGCTACTTGAGTTCATCTTGTACAAAGTGGAATATCGGAACCATCTCATATTTCACATGCTTACCCAGAGTACATGTTTGTTTTCTCTTAAAATATTCCTGCAGTAAAGTAAGCTGTGCAGACTACTAGCTTTCATTTGAAAATAACTCAGAGTCCCAGAATTGCTGTTCTCTGCAGATTTACTACATACTCTGGTGCCATCAGAGACACAGGATAAATGCTGGGTTAGAAATTCTGTCTGTTGTAGAAGATAAAATGATAACTTCTCAACACAGATTTATCTTCAGAATGAGAATGGCAAGGCAGTTCCTCGCCAAACTTGGTTGTGAGAAATTTTTGCCACAAGATGGGGTTCTTGTCATTAAAATGCACTCTAGGTACTTATTGCTAGATAAATTGGGTTATAGAAATAAACACATTAGATTTAGTTAGGCATTAAGAAAAATTGGCAGTTGTGATACAGAATACTCTAGTGAAATTCAGGACTCAGTTAATAGACACTTTGGTGCCTGACAGTGTGAGGCAGTGGATTGGTCATCTATTTAGACTGGCAACACTAAATTGAGGTTCTGAGAACAAGCTGCACTCAGGGTGCTTCCCCCAGAATGTTTGAAGCAGAGGGGCACGGAGCACATGCTGTGTCCCTATTTTCCTTATCTCTATATCTATGGAGGTTAGTTGTTTAAAAAAAACACATTTCTGGATATTTGAGCTATTAGTGAGAAAGATCCCCTCCCCCCATTCTTTTGTCTCAGATGGTCTTATTTTGCATGCAGTTTATTTTTTCTTGTTCAGCTTCTCATCTCAGTGTTATTCAGTAAGAATATGCTGAATATTTTTGTTTTGTTGACTATTCTCAGTTAGCTTTTCCTCCTTTCTGGGATCTCTTTAGGCTTTTATTTTTATTTATTTTTTTTTAAGATTTTATTTTATTTATACATACAAGCGGGGGTACAGGCCAGAGGCGTGGGGCGGCGAGAGGGTTCACCAGAGACAGAGCGGGGAGCAGAACAGGCAGATCAGAAATACACTGCTGAGGGGAGCAGCGGGCGAGGCAGGAGAGGTCTGCCGCACCATGTGGGATTCTCCCCGGCCGGGCGTCGAACTTGCGTTGCCGCTGCCGACAGCTCCACAGCGCAGCGCTCAACCGCTGCGCCACCGGGGAGGTCCTCTTTAGGCTTTTATTGATCGAACCTATGTTTCTTTATATGTTTTGGTTTCCTCTGTGCTGTAACCTTTGTGTTTATCTTAGCCCATGTAATGTTTATCCTGTCCACTGAGTGTCTAATTTCATTGATGACACTTTTCATTTCTGAAGTGGTCTTTGATTCTTTTTCTTTCAAATTTGTAAGTTCTTTCTTCAGGTGTTGTGGAAATTGACATAGGAGAAAGCCCAACCGGCACTCAGGAATACAGTAGATGCAGGTTTATTACGCTAGCGGACCCAGGTGAAGTTCACTTCCAAAGACCTGGGCCCCAAACAAAATGGGGCTTTTATACAAAACTGCTCAGAAAAGGAGTAAAGTAACTTTAAGGGGAAGAATTTTGCTCACAGGCAGGTGCCTTATCAGTGGGGGGTGATGTACAGTCTGGGATCTTCTTGTCCTTGGTATGTGGGCCAAGTTTAGCCAGGGCAAAGGTGATTTACAAGTCGGGGCGGGGGGTGGTGGTGGCCTTATCCCTCTTATAGCCAAGGCTTTTCACTGCCGAGGCTTTTCTGTGTGTTAAACTCTTTCCTGGTACACAGGTTCCTTTTTCATTAGTTTTCATCGTTTTAGAAAATCATGTTAATCATAGTTATTTTATATTCTTGTTTTCTTGAGTTCTAAGAAATGATGTGTTTCCAATGGAGATTTTTAGGCTTATCAACTCGCCTTCAGCAAGGGTTGTCGATTTATGAGTGGCTCATGTCTTGGTGTTTGTGCTACATGGTAGTTTCACAGTAATTTCCTCTGCCAAGCTCTCCAGTGATTCACCTTGTGGTGAAAATCCACTGCAGCACTGGTACCTGGATGTTGTCTGTTTTTCACAGGTCACTTCCAAGTGCTTCCCAAAGCCCTGGCAGGAGTCTGCATTAGCTTTGGCCTGTCAGGCACATTCTGACAGGGTGAGAGGCAGGGAGGATTCTAAGTTTCTGTGCCTTATGCAGCACTTTCGCTCTCTGTCCTCTCCTTTCAGGGAGCCAAAGTCTTGTTTCCTATTTTCCACTCCTGGCCTTGGGAAGCTTGGATTTCAGACCTAAGGGTTTTGTGCTCCTTAACGGCACATGATATTTAATTCTTTCAACGCTTGTTCTTTTGGCGCTATGTTAAAACAAAAGTCAAGTCACATTTTATCACTTACAGTGGGAGGAAAAAGGGATTGTCCTTGTCAGTTTAGTCTGCCATCATATGTATTTATAGATATGCTTACTTATTTGCCTGTGTGTATAGGTGTTTTTAAAAGAGTTAAGATTATCCTAAATTATGTTCCTCTTGTATGCAATTCCTTACTCAAGTCTTACATTACAAAGACATTTATTTGAGTGTTCTTCTCCTGGCCAAAACACATGTTAAAATGAGAAACTGAAACAAATCTTCAAATAATCCATGCTTCCAGAGCTTTGGCTTCTAAACAACATGTTTTTCTTTCTAGTTGTACTGCATGAAGTGGCAGCATGGATATTACTTTTAGGAAGTACCACCAGAGGAGAACGACTCTTAGTTTTCAAACCTTTTAGAGCATCCTTAGCAAGGTTCTGATATTTCCATATTTACTTGACAAATTCTCCTCTCCCCTCCCATCCCCCCATAATAAAAAAGCCATAGAATGAGGTAGTATTTAGACTCTGCCATTTGCCTGCCTTAATAAAGGGACATTCGGAGCCAAATTGATGGGAACAAGGAAAATAGTGAGGCAAAAGAAATACAGAAATTCACAGACATCAGATTTCAAGTTGGGGAGGGAGCTTCACATTAATAGTATTAAATGGGAAGAATAATTAACGGGAACAATACTGAGAGTAGATGTTGCTTTGCTGTTCTAGAGGGTCAAAGTGAGGGCAGAGAATGATAGAGGTAGACTAGTAGCCAGTTTGCCCTTGGATACACGCTGCTGACTCAAAGTGAGAAATCACCTCACTTCCACAATCTTGTATTCTTTTAACAGCACAGTAAATCCTATCTTCTGACATTTCTCCAGAGACAAAATGCACCTCTCAATTTAAGGAGACAGCCTGTTCAGTAGACTAATTACTTTATAACAATAAAACACATATTCACCCAGATTTATTATGTGAGTGCTTCCTCCACCAATCTGAATTGGAATTCCTGGTTTAAATGCCAGCCAAGTTTGCTCTTAGAGAAATGTAGCTCTTGTTCCATTTCAGTGGTTTTTATACTTCCTTTGGCTGTATAGTACTTCAGAGGGGCCCTGTAGATCCTAAGGTTTCCCTGCATTTTGTATGCCATTTCCTTAAATGTTGGTGTTGATTTGAAGTAAGAAAATTCTCACTTGGGCGTAAAGGCCTTCCTGTGATCTGCTTGGCCCATAGCTTGTGTTCCCTAATCCTCTGCCACCATAAGCCCGCCAGCCACCTGAATTTCTCCATGGACCCAACTTTGGGGCCATACCTCATACAATTGTAATAGGCATTTGTCCTCAGTGTTTTGTGACACAGTCTGGGTAACTGTTTTCAGACTGTCTGGCTCTGTCTTGAATATATTCAGGTATTTCCATAACCCCCATCCCTACAGTCCTGTGTCCCAAGACTTAAGTTCGGCCACATGTGCTAGTGCAAGTGTTTGCCATGCAGTCACCCCAAAGGGACACACAGGTAGCTCGTGCTGAAAAAGGCTCAACTCTGGCAGAAACTCTTTCCAGCATAGTGTCTGAGAGTGATCTTTCCCCCTCTCTTCCTGCACTCAAGCAGGGCGCCTTCCTTCTGACGACCTCATAAGCACTATCTGAACCAGAGCCGGGCAGCCAGTACATTCTCTTCGAAAGGCTGGGATGTGGCCAGCTTTCTTCACTGCCACCTCTTCTTTTTTTTTTTTTTTTTTTTTTATCATGCTGCCCTCCAGCCAGCATCAAGGGACTAAAACCAAGTTCTTTTGAGCGCCAAAATTTTCCTAAGAACCATCTTCTCGACTGCCTTGTTAGACCATTTTGAGGTGCCTGTTACATACTTCTCCACCTTCCATGTTATAAAAAATTGTGGACCCGGACAGAACTCTGATAGGCAGCCATGGGCTCAATAGGAAAAGCAGTGCTTGTATCTACAAATTTGGAAACGGTACTTTAGTGGAGAAGGAACCAGAAAGAAGAATGCTTTGGTTGACTCAGGGTGACCTCATGCCAGAAATTTCTGTAGGAGCCTGAAGCAGGGCACTGAGCTGTGGGGAAAACTTGGGAACCCAACTAAGAGAAACTAGCCAGGGGCAAGTGGTGGCAACGCACTCCAGCTCTGACACTGGGGAGCAGACTCATATATTCATGTCTTCCTTACGTGTGGAGAAGTTTCATTCTCATGTCAGGGAAGAAAGCACCCCAAGAGCTAAAAAGAGGAAGGAGCAGGGAAGGCTCAAACATTTTTTGAATGTTGGGGACACACTCATGTCAAAAGTTCCTTTACTTAAAGCTGTGTTACCCCCCTGGGTTAAGTGGGATCCTTGTTTTTTAGGTCTGATAACATGCCCAGAGGTTAAGTCATTTATTTACTCATCCTACAGTAGCCATTCGCTAGGGGATTTTGTTTTGCCAGCAAGGCACCAGGAAATCCAGATGAGCAATCTGGTTTCTGGAGAACTCAGTCTGATCACACAGGTCTGTATCGTTGACATCTGTGCCTACTCTAAGCAGCTGTTAGTAATTTATATCACTAGTTTACAAATGAAAACTCTTGCCTTTAATTGTCAGAATGAATGGGGACACTTCCATTGTCAGTCCCCAAATTCCTCTTTGAGAGCTGTTGTTTCTAACGTCTTTCAAATTATATGGCAAGTGTATTAAATATTATTTGCAAGTTGGAGCTTAGGAAGACACAATCAGATTTGCTGATTTTGCTGGTCAGCCCCAGAAGATGTGACTTAGTCAGGAGGAGGGAGCAAAATCTGCTTCCCACAGCCCAGCGCCCATTCTTCCTGCCTTTACCCCCGTCTACTGCATTCTCAATTGCAGACAAAACAGCAAGGCACAGCCCAGTGGCCTTTCCCAAACTGGCTGCGTTTCGTGATGTACTTCTGATATCAGGGGAGTGAGTTATTCAGTTTTCTGAGCTACAGGTGTCCTGTGGGGGATAGTCACCACTAGGTAGGTTAAGCTGGTAGTCGAGGACCTGCCTGGGAATTATTGAAAATGACCCATCGGGGGGATGTGGGTGGGGGCCAGTTACCCTAGTGGGGGAGGCTATGAATAATGGTAATGATTAGAACTGGTGATTAGGCTCTGATTAGAAAGGTGGTTAATTTTTTTTTTAATGATAGAGAATTAAGCAGTCTCAAAGGTGCCAAGAGTGGCCATGCGTTATGTAACAAATTTGTACTTGCCCACATGGATGGGCCTTCTCCACAGTTAGGCTGCACATAAAAATAGCAGTATTGTTTTTTGCCTTTGAACTAACTTGATGAATGAAAAAAACCCAAAGGGAAATAATTAGTGACTATCACTTAGTGCTGTGATACTGAAAAAGCTAACATTTCTGCTGCTGAGTTTCCTTCCTTGTAAATGAAAAGTCCTATTACAGAAGATTGACGGGAGAATTAAATAGATGATGTAGAAAGATCATATCAACATAGTATGTCTAAGTTAGAATTTTAAACTGATGATGATGTCAATATTTCATTAGGGGAACTGGGAAGTAAGGTGAGTTTTGATTATGAAATGGCTGAGTGGTTCACTGCTGCTCGTGGGGATAAGGCTGTAGGTGACAACAGCCTTGGTCAGATCTAACATTTCTCCCTGTTGACTGAAGAGTTGAATAAGGAAAGCCACTGAGAACACAGGAAGCACCACATTTCATGAGGACATACTAATCCAGCAAACACTTACTAAGCTCTTAGTGCCATCCTGTATACTAGGCACTGGCAATACAATGTGGATCCTGATGGAACTCTCCCGGCTCAGTAGGGTAGTGGGCACTGATCTGATCTTGCCACTACGGAGAACTACAGCAGTGCTAAGTGCTTCTTCCTAAAAGGAGGGAACCAAACATGGCAGACCTCAGGGGCAACTGCTCTTGTGGGAAATGACCATTAGGAGAGATTTGTCTACTAGGACGCTGAGTGTTTCAAAGATAACTGCGCTCACTCTGGAAGAACTTGCCTGCATGAACCCCCACAAGCAGGACAAATGTGATCTACACTGTGTTGAAACTCCTTCACTTCCGTCATTTGAGCCTGTTGAGAACTGTGCCCACCAGCCCTGGCAGCCGACGTTACGGGACAAAGTGGTTCTGAGACATCATTTTGCTCTGTGCCTGCATCATGGCCCAAGCTCCAGGCAGCGGCTCCCTGGTGCACACGGAGGCCTGAACGGTGCAGAAGAGGGGCCAGAGGCATCTGCACTGCTAGGGGGGCACCACAGGCCTGATGCCTGGCCTAGCTCTGGGGTCTCCCCAGGTGGTGGTTGGCCGGAAATTCTTAGGTACTCCGCTCAATTCAGTCAATTGCTTCTGTGGGAGGGGGGCATGCTGAGGCTTGTCAGGCACCTCACCTGGCCAGCTGAGTGGAATTCGATTCTCCCGAGGTTATCTGAGACTTCACTCTGCCTGCTACGGGTGCTGGAAGCACCGAGAAACTTAAAAGAGTTTGTGGGTCTAAAGTGGCCCAAAGATAGGCTCTCTGTGTTGCCCCTGAACAGAAGCCCATGTTCAAGGGGCATCATCACCCACCCCCATTCCCACCCTACCGATCAGACATGTGCTAAAGCAGTTCTATGTTTGATGAATACTAAGATCTCCTTTTTTTCCTTTTAAAAATAGATTATATGAGGGAGGACGACTATTACCCTACTAGATGATTTTGGAAAGTGCACTTGGGTTTTTCCATTTTAAACAAATGTTAGCTCTCCTCTGAAGTAGTCTCCGTTGTACTTACTTCTTCCAAATCATTTAAACATTTGGGCCTGTGGCTCTCCACCATATGCACACGCAGTACCCCTGTTGGCTTCCTTTCTGTTTCTGGCAGGATGGAGGCCTTTGAGAACTCTGGTCACATTGATACTTTTACCCCTGCTGTTAAAGGCCAAAGGTGCCAGTAACGGCCTCCCTGGTGGCGCAAGGGGTTAAGTTGCAGCACTGTGAAGCTGTCTGCAGCCACTGCAGCATGGAGTCTGATCCCCGGCCAGGGAGCTTCCCACATGGCGGCTTCCCACATGACGCAGCAGACCTCTCCTGCCTCACCCGCTGCTCCCCTCAGCAGTGTACCTCAGTAGATCCGCCTGTTCTGCTCCCCACTCTGTCTCTGGTGAATCCTCTCACCACCCCACACCTCTGGCCTACACTCAATTCTTGTGTGCATAAATAAATCTTTAAGAAAAAAAAAAAGTGCCAGTAACATGCCCATGTGCTCAGAGCTTAGATGGGAAATGGAGAGGGTTTCTGGAACATGTTTGGCAATCATATCTGACTTTTCCATTGAGATCCAAACACTGAGAAAATCCTACGGCTTGTGCCAGTTGGCGATCCTGTCAGTGCTCTCCCAATGCTCAGGCCTGCATGCTGCCGGCGATGGGAGCTGCCCTCCCACTTGGAAAACTACACCAGAATTCTGCACACTGAACACTGACTCTTGCCTGATTCACAGGACTGAGATGACAGGACGTCCTTGACGATGGCTGTGATGATTTCATACTTTCATTTAAATAAACTAATTCAAGCCTTCACCTGGGAAAGGGGATTGCTGTGTCAAAAGGCAAAGCTTCTGGCATATTAAAGCAAAGAGTGACCCAACCAGGGTGCACTCGCCTCTTCCCCACCCAGGCTGCTAGAAGTAACTGGCTATGGCAACATTTTCCCAAAATGAGTGGTGGGTGGTTGGGAAATGCTGAATAATGAAGGAAGGCAGTCGGTGCTTTTTTCATCCTTGGCACATAAGTCCTAAGTTACAGTAATTATGTCAGACCTTTTATGGGGCACTATAAGGCACTGGAAATTAAGCACTTTGTGTTCCAGTGTGTTCTCTGCGGCACACTGAGAAGGCACGGCTGACCTGATGTGAATGACTGGATGGTTATGATCGGAAACAAGTCAGAGCTCACTGATAGCTGTCTCTGGGGGAAATGAGAAAATGACAGGATTCCAGAAGGCTATTGTCTGAAGGGGCTCCTTCAGTTCCAAGAAGAGATGGGTGGGGCAGGAAATGGGAACATATGTGCTACTCATTAATTGACTTGTATCATATGGCAAATTGTCCCCATCTGGAGGTGGTGACCCCTCTTACGTTTAGAAGTGCTACCAGGCAGTTGTGGAGACAGATGTGTCCTCTCCTCATCTCCAGCCCCCTGACCTTGGGGTGTGTGGCTACTTCTCTGAATCCTCTCTGGTTTGACGGTTGCTCCTCAGACCAGCTGCCTCATTCTTTTCCCCCAGGCAGTCCTGTTCCAGGCACTTCTTCCTTGAGTGGCACTGAGCTTGGCCACATGGAGCTCTCGTTGGTAGGGTCAGGTTGGGAAGAGGATAAAGGGGCTTCAGAGGACTTCACCTTGAGACTTGCTGAGACAACAGAGTTGGCCTGTCACAGGATTCTTTTAATGTTCTGTGTGTGTGTGTGTGTGCGCGCGTGCACACTTATGTCCACACGTGTGTGGTTTATTTTTTGGTTCAGTACAACCTAAATTTGGTGATTTTTCCTCCAGGAGAAAAACTCCATTTTTGGTCTTCTGTCTAGATTTTTTTAATTCAAGTTGAATCATAGAGGAATTTGATTCATGAAGCTTTCCTGTCTTTTGTCCCGTGGTGGCTAGTCTCTGCTGTGCCCTGGGGCCATCAGGCACACCAGCCTAGGCCCAGGTTTGGATGGGTCACAGAGGACCTGCCTGCACAGTGTGTGGGGGAAGCAGCGGCTGCTGCCCGTCTGAGCTCCTCCCCATTCCCTGTATTGCCCTTGTGAAAAGGCTAAGAGAACTCTGAGAGCAAACTGGTGATGAATATCCCTCACCGCTGAACCCCAACTCAGCGCCTCCAAGCCTCGTGCACTCAAAAGCACTAAAAAAATAGACTTGGGGCTTCAGGAGCTCTCAAGCACATTTCTCCCTTCAGAGAGTGGTAGGCTGCTGCTTTTTTTTTTTTTAAAGATTTATTTATACATACAAGCTGGGATACAGGCTAGAGGCGTGGGGCGGCGAGAGGGTTCACCAGAGACAGAGTGGGGAGCAGAACAGGCAGACTGACGGAAATACACTGCTGAGGGGAGTAGCGGGCGAGGCAGGAGAGGTCTGCTGTGCCATGTGGGAATCTCCCTGGCCAGGCGTCGAACTCGTGTGGTCGGGGCCGACAGCTCCACAGCACAGCGCTTAACCACTGCACCACCAGGGAGGCCCAGTGCCTCCTACTTCTATTGCACCAGCAACAACCTGCCCTCCGCTCACTGGTCTCAGCAGAGTGACAGGTTCTTCTAAGGAAAGTTGAGCCTGGCAGCTGTGCCTGTCTTTTTTCGTTTCTAATCACTTTTTACAATCAGACACACTTTAAGCATATATCAAAGTGGAGAGAACAGCATAATGAACCCCCTTACCCATCATGCAGCTTCAGTAACTAACCACATACTGCCAGTCTTGTTTCTCCTATACTCCTACCCTCTGCTTTACCATGGACATGGATTATTTAAAGTGATCCCAGACATTGCAACACTTCTTCCCAAGTCCTTCAGAATGTAGCTCCAAGAGATACTTTTTTTAGACATAACCACAGTTTTATTGTCATAGCCAAAACCAGTTATTCCTTAACATGATCAAATATCCAGTGTTCTAATTTTCATGATGGTCTCATTTGTTTTGCTGTTTTTTTTGTTTGTTTGTTTGTTTTACATTTGGTATTTCTGAATCGGGATCCAAGCAAAGTGTACATGTTAACATTTTGTTGCTATATTTTCAAGTCCCCTAAATGAATTATCCAGCTCAAAGTGTCAATAGTGCTGCTGCTGTGGTGAGAAACCTTGTTGCTGCTGTCACTGAACAATCTGTCCTGCTAGTTGTTGTAAAGTAATAGACAGCAGTGCTTGACCAGATTCACAGTCAGAGTTTTGGTAAGATTTTATCTCATGGGTGTTTCTGTGACCTCAGGCCTTATATTAGAAGGTCCATGATGTCGGCTTTTCTGGAATGTTAAGACTGATCTGTGGGCTTAGGTGTTGAGCATCTGCTTCTTCTGTTTGGAAATTCCCTATAAGCTGATGTTGTTAGCACCCCTTAGGCACGTAGATCACTTAACTGTCTACATTTGTTTGATGTAAGTCTTCTCTAAACGACTTTCATTTGTCAATTATAACCTCAAGATCAGCACACACAGATAACCTTTTTAAAAAGTGGTTATTCAAATCATTATTTGATTCTTTAGCTGCTTCACACGGGTGAAGTATTTTTTTTCCTAAGTATCACTATAAACTGATGCAGTGTAACTCAGATGATGTCTCATAATTCAGTGCAGCCGTTCTCTGTGATGCTCACTTTGTCCCTCCTTTGGCTGGAGGAGGCCATTGAAGTTGTGTCCTGTGTCCCCTGGACACCACCACATTTGTCTTCCTTGCTTTTATCCATTTCTTACCACTGACTCAGAGTCAGACATTTCTTCAAGGGAACCTGATTCTTTTTTTTTTTTTTTTTTTTTAAGATTTATTTTTTTTTATTTATACATACAAGCTGGGGTACAGGCCAGAAGCGTGGGGCGGCGAGAGGGTTCACCAGAGACAGAGCGGGTAGCAGAACAGGCAGATCAGAAATACACAGTGGGCGAGGCAGGAGAGGTCTGCCTCGCCATGTGGGACTCTCCCTGGCCGGGCGTCGAACTTGCGTCGCCGCTGCCGACAGCTCCACAGCGCAGCGCTTAACCGCTGCGCCACCGGGGAGGCCCGGAACCTGATTCTTTTTAGTTAAGAAAACAGTGCATAGAGACCACAACCTAGTGTTCCCAGTTTTGAAGACTTAGTATAAAAAGAGGTGAAACTGTAAGAGATACACAGAGTGGACCCAAGACTTGCATGTGGGCACGATCAGCTGCCACTAATGTTTGCAGACTCTGCCTGAAGCTGATTCCTATTCCCTCATCTGATATGAAGCATGTTTACCAACAACTGTTAGATTCTTTCCTCCTCATTCTACGAGCTAATATAGGCTTCTAAGGGAGAGTGTGCACGCCGCAAACTTGCAAGGTTTCTGAAGCACCCCAAAGATTGCTCTTGGCCCTGAGTTTTGTTCTGTGAGCTTGGCAGGGCTGCACCACCCCTTCCAGAACCGTGAGTGCCTTTGGAGTTTTTCACACACAGATCTCCTAACTCAGGATTTCTAATTGTGTTGTTACCCACAAGAACTGCCTCTTCTCACACAGACCACAGAATGGATCCATCAGTACTCAGATAACAGAGTCTCAGATGACTTAGTGTCAGCTCCCCATCCCCACCACCGCTTGCACTGTCCCCACAGTCTGGGCCAAGTTTGCCCATAGTCCCTAGCTGCTGAGAGGCCCTGCGGAGGTAAGGCCCTGAGCAGGCAGGCCGCCTACCCATGGGCTGTGCTGAGAGACTCACTGAGCCGTCTGGCACCTTCAGTGCTGAGTGGGAGGCATCAAATATAGTTGGTCCTGCGTCTACTAGCCAGGAAGAGTGAAACGGAAGAGAAAAGCCGATACCATTTTTGAGCCCCATATTTTGAGTTTATATGTTAGCAGAGTTAAATTCACATTGCCCAGAGGTGAGTCTGATCTTCCTGTTTAAAGGGCAGAAATACAGAGTTGTACTGGGAAAGGAATGCCACTTGCCATGGTTGGGGGCAACTTCACCACAGCCCTTTCTGCTGCCTCCCTGGCTAGTCCATGCTGAGTGCTCCGCAGAGCCACCTTCACGACAGACATTTCTCTCAGAAATCGCAAGATTGAGTTAAAAGAACAAATCCTAATGTCAGCAACCTTTAAGCCCTGAGAATAAAATGCGGTTCACATGTTGACTCAGCGTTAGTTGTTTGCAGCTTGGGTTGAAAGTCAAGGGTGCCTACTTCCCGTGGACTGTGAGGGGGGGACACTGCAGTTAGTCTTTAGGATAGACTGACACGGTCCTTTTCTTTTCTGTGAAGCATCTCATTGTCCTTAGCAAATGCTGGCTTCTTAACAGCCAGGGAGACAGATGAGGTAACCTAGAATCTTAGAAAGGACTAACACAGACTTCAACACTCTCATTCTTTTGAATGAAAGCCCCACTATATAAAACAGGTAAAATGTCTGAGTGGGGCGGGGGGTCCACAGTCCAGGCCGTAGGGCCCTCCCCAACCCTTTCACTTGTCACTTGCAGCCACTCCAGGGCTTCAAGAAGGAATCTGTGAGAAGGCTGGCGGCAGACAATATGGCCAACTTACTCTGATTCTCGGCTGCCCTCTCCATCCCCTAATTAGCCCTAGACAAAGGGAAGAAGTGCTAGAATGGATGGTGGAGCTACGAAAAGAATGTAAGAACCAAGGAACATGGCTGCAGAAGGTGTGGGTGGAGGAGGGCAGGATGCCACATTGTGGGGCGGGGAGGGCCGTGTCTTTTCTCCTGTGTATGTTTGGATCAGTATTGCCTGAGATGGGTTCATCACATCCCAGGGAAAGAGCAGTGCCAGCCCACTGCCACCAGGTCAATGGTGAACAGTAGTGCCATGTTCCATCTACGCCAGGAGGGTGTTATAACGTGCTGACAGATCTCCCAGCCATGTGAAGTCTTCCCCTCAGCCCGCCATGCTTCAAAGGCAAGATGATCACAATCCAGGTATGTAGGACTTAGAAAATGATGATGAGGGTAGAGATAATGAGGATACTCCCTGAGGGGCAGGGTTGCAGCTGACGTGTGGCAAATGGAAATGGCTGAGTTGAAATGACAGCACCAGGTACTCTTCCATTCCAGGTATGTGGCCCACCGGGGAGTTAGCTCCCTTTACATGGGCAACGATGCTGGCCAAGATGGTCAAGCTCCCCAGGAAGATAATAGATCACAGGGCAAAAAATCAGATATGAAATAAGATAGTAGAATAAGACCTAATATAACTGGACAAAACTCATCAATCCAGAGAAGAGAGATTTTCAGATTATATTTTAGAAAGAATGTTTAATAGGAGACAAAAAAGGATTCAATAGTGTTTAATATTAATACCAAACAAAAGAATGTTAAAACATCAAAGTGAACACATAATGTCAGAATATTTTGGTATAAGGAACAATCTATCAAGAGGATGTAATGAGAAAGATAAATCTAATATAGCCTCAGATACATAAAGCAGCTACTAACTGGGCTAACAGGAGGAATACATTATACTTGTAATCAGAGAATTTTATCTGCCTGTCTTAGAAACTGACAGATAAAGCATTAGAAAAAGCAAATATAGGAAGACATGAACTTTACAATAAATTGAAATTTATTTCTGTATGTATATTTGCAAAATTAGCCATGTATTAAGCCACAAAATATCATAATTTCAAAGAATCAACATCATAGAAACCATAGTTCTTTGATCATAATGTAATAAAAACTGAAAAACATAACAAAAGAATAACGGTCCCCAACTCCTGCTCATTAGTGAGTTGAAAACCTCACTACTAAATGACTCCTGTTCTAAAGAAAGAAATGACAGAGTCACTTAAAGTTGTAACTAAAGTGTAAACATTTGAAATTTTCAAGAATTGGAGACAGAGGAGTACTGAGAGGGGAATGTATAGCTTTAAGTCACTTACTTGAAAACAAAAAGGGATTGAAATGAGAGTGAACTAAAACCAAAAAGGCAGGCAACAATAAAGGTAAGTCTAAAATTGGTGAACCAGGGCCTCCCTGGTGGCGCAGCGGTTAAGCGCTGCACTGTGGAGCTGTCCACAGCAGCGACGCGAGTTCGACACCCAGCCAGGGAGATTCCCACATGGTGTGGCAGACCTCTCCTGCCTCGCCCGCTGCTCCCCTCAGTGTGTTTCTGTTGATCTGCCTGTTCTGTTCCCCACTCTGTCTCTGGTGAACCCTCTCGCCGCCCCACATCTCTGGCCTGTACCCCAGCTTGTATGCATACATAAATCTTTAAAAAAAAAAAAGAAAAAAAATGAGTGAACTAGAAGACAAGATAAGAGAAAGAGAATATTAAGGAAGATCTAAACAATCTTGAAAAAGATTAATGACATATTCCATTAATTCACACTGGCTGGACAAAAAAATAATGGAATCAAAACAACAAATAAAGAAGGGATTTTAAGTCTAGACTGAACGTGAGGAACATCCACTGGGATGGGATAAGTGGGATGAAGCCTAAAGTCACACCTGGGGGACAGGTACTGGGTGGAGGGTGTCCAGAGAACAGTGAGGAGGACCATCTCACAGGAGTGGGGGAGGCTGAGCAGATGGGAGATTCAGTACATGCAGATTAAACAGGTAAATAAATGAAGGACAAAGCAAGCTATAAATATGGAAATAGAAACAAATTTGAACTCTGTGGTAATGGGTTGGAATTGGTGATGTTGGTGTGAACTCTTCATTTTCAGTGTACATAGATGGATATAGTAAGTAAGATTTATCCAGGAATGGTTCAACAGTAATGGATTAAAATTCTCAATATTGTTAACTACATGTAAGTTATTTAGAATAATGTAAAAACAGAGTACTAGGAATAGAAAGGAAAGCGAATAACTCAATGAAATTACTTAAGAAAAATACATAACAAGTATCAATAGTGGAAAAACTTTGAAACACTCTAAGATTGGGAAATCAGCACACAGAAGTGTCCCAGAGGGTCTGGTTACTACACTAGGGCAGGAAAGAGCAGGCTAAGTGGGGATTAACAAACTAAGAACTAAATAGAGTTCAGCAAAGGTGCTAGTACAGGATAACAAGCAGTCCTCTACATCATCAGTAAGCATCTAGGAAAGAGAGTGGACAATAGCAACTCAACTATAAACTGTTTAGGAAATAAGCTAACAATGCAGAAGAATTTTATTCATTAAAACCCCATTCGGCGCACAAAATAACACCTGAATAATTGCCGATAGGCTAATCATCCCATGGGATTGCTCAAAATTGTAAAGATGTCAACTTTCATGATGTTAATTAGTATGCAGACTTACTACAATTCCAATCAAAAGTCTATCAAGACCCTTTAAATCACAAAACGAATACGCAAGAATAAAAAGCTTGTCCATAAATGACCAATTTTGCAAGGGCCTCCCTGGTGGCGCAATGGTTTAAGTCTCAGCACTATGAAGCTATCCAGAGCCACTGCAGCATGAATTTGTTACCTGACCAGGGAGCTTCCCACATGGTGCAGCAGACCTCTCCTGCCTTGCTGCCCCCAGCAGTGTATCTCAGTCAATCTGCCTGTTCTGCTCCCCACTCTGTCTCTGGTGAATCCTCTCACCCCCTCAAACCTCTGGCCTACATTCCAGCTTGTATGCATAAAAAAATAAATCTTTGGGAAAAAAATACAGTGATGCAAAGGATTGGGGAGGAATCACTCATTCTGCTAGGTACTGAAACATTTAATAAGCCCAGTAAGAAAAACAGTGAGGTAAGGCAGGCACAGACAAATAAATGGAAGCTACAGATTGAGTCTGCAACAACAGACCCAAGTTTATGTGCAACTGGATAGATGACATAGGTAATACCACAAATGAGATTGTTTAGTAGGGGAAAACTGCCTACCTCAAAGAGGTAAAGTAGGATCCCTACCTTATATACAGAAGTGAACTCCAGATAGATTAAAGGCTTAAGGGTAATACATTAAACTATAATGCCAAAGGGAGGAAATATGGGAGACTATCTTTGTGGTTTTGGAATGAGAATTTCTAAAATGTAAATATGACTACAAATCACACGACAAAGGTGAGATCTGCCTGTCAAAGAATTTTGATTCAATAAAGTATATACCATAGACAAAATAGAAAAAAATTTGAACAAATAACAGACTTCGCAGCACATCAAACTGAGTAGGGAGATTTAAAAGAAAGACAGTAAAATCAACAGGAAAAACAGACAAGTGTAAGTTTGAACAGATATAAGCAATGAGACTTAGGTTTATACTATCAAATTGGCTGAAATTGAACACGCAATAATTGCTATGGTAGGATGTGGAGAAATGGGAGAGCTCAAAATGAATTAAAAAATAGTAAAGAGGGCCTCCCCGGTGGCGCAGCAGTTAAGCGCTGTGTTGTGGAGCTGTTGGTAGCTGTGACGCGAGTTCGACGCCTGGCCAGGGAGATTCCCACATGGCACAGCAGACCTCTCCTGCCTCACACGCTTCTCCCCTCAGCAGTGTATTTCCGTTGATCTGCCTGTTCTACTCCCCACTCTGTCTCTGCTGAGCCCTCTTGCCACCCCATGTCTCTGGCCTGTACCCCAGCTTGTATGCATAAATAAGTAAATCTTTAAAAAAAATAGTAAAGAACAATGCAAAATAGTGAAGTTAAATATGTCAGCGCCCATCACTCCACCATTCCCACTAATGGATACTAGTCCAGAGGGACTTTCCCAAGGGCCCATTATGAGATGAGTACAAGGATGTCCCTCATGGCACTGCTGGCTGGGTAAAGGGGTTAGATGTAATGTTAAGGGCACAGAAACCCAAGCATCTGTTAGAAGCAATGAGCTAGATACACATGGAGCAACGGTTCTAGATCTTGAAAACACAGTGTTATGTGGAAAAAAATTTCTAGCACAATCAATTTTATATAGATTAAGACAAACACGAAACTATGTTTTGCAAAGATACAGACCTATTCAGTGTATACATCAAATATATTAGAGTGGGACCTAAGGAAGGAAGGCGATGAGAGTGGTAATTAAGGCTGAAGGGGGGGATATTAAGAAACAAGACTGAGAGGCATCACAGCACAGTGGCTGAGAGTGTGGGCATGGGGGCTTGGGTCTGAATCCCAGTTCTACCCCTTACTGGCTTGTTACTTTGAGCAAGCAACTTAACCTTCCTGGTTAACCTTTCCCATTTCCAAAGACAGGACCCAAACAATTCTGTCCCTCCCTTATGTGGTGCATCTCCTCCCATTAAGAGGTGGGGCCTGTGGGTGCTTTGACCAATACGTTAGTGCCATTTGTGCCGCTCTCGAACTTCCAAGTCCAGGGTTTAAGCAGAACGGAAGCTTCTTCCCAGCACTGCCCAGCTGAGCTATAGGCAACCCATGTAATGAGATAAAGATGATTGCTTTAGACCCCTAAATTTGGGGGTGGACTGTTAGGCAGCAGTGGATGAGGCTGCTGTGAAGACTGAAGGTGGCAATTTTCAAAATGCTGAAAAGCACTTGGCTCATACGACATAGCTGGCTCAAGTTTGTGGAATAAAATAGAAAAGGGACTTGTATAGGCTGATGGTGATAGAAATTGTGTGAGGAACTAAAATGTATGATTAACTCAATTCATTGCACCTGGTGTCTACAAGCAAGCTAATAAAACCTCTGATAGGGTCCATACTGTCATTTTCTAATAGAGTAACTGTGGCCCCAGTAGGTAAAACGTGTCCTCAAAAAGGAATTCTCAAAACAAAGTAAGGCCCTCCAAGTCTTGCTCTATCTAGTCTTTGTGCACAGAATTTAGAGCCTCCCAGAAGGCACAATTGCATGAGTTCAGTGACTCACGAGTCCTTCATTTCTGGGAACACAGACAACTGATGGGCTATATTTGTTTTTCTCTGTAGCACCAGATCCAGAACTAGCAATTTAAAAAAAAAAAAAATCTGTGATGAATTCTCAATTAGCCATAAGCTCCAGTATCATAAAATGCAAGGAAAATGAAATCTACACATAATTCAAAGATCTCAATCAAGTCAGTAATTTCAACCTCCAGAAGGGTCTCTTGCAGTTCTTTTTAGTCCCAAACACAGTGTGCCCAATAAGTATGTTATTTAAAATTAATCCCTCTTCTTTTCTAAAAGGACTTAAAACCACTTGTTTATGGTCATTCAAATCACTTATCATAGTCATTTGTGAAAATCCAGGCTAGGGCAAAATAACCCACACATTAGCAATAACCCCTTTCTAACGGGTGGGAAGGGAGTGGGGGGCTGATACCGCTGTTCATTCATGAATAACTGGGAGCAAAGCTTGTAGATCTTACTGGGCTGTCTGAGGTAAGCATCACCCCTATTTTAAAGAGGCAAAAAGGCACAAATAGATGGGGTTGATTGTTCACACTCCACAGCTGGGACGCAACAGAGCCAGCGTTCAAACCCAGGTAGCTTTCGCACGGGGACGCAAAGAGCCAGAATCACCCCACAATAACTAAAGAATAAAGGAAAGGCAAATATGTCCCAAAGCCAAATTCCAGATACCGAGAGTTGTTTTAAAGCCAAAAAACCCCCAAAGAAGCCCACCAAAAAAACCCCAAACAAAACCGGACTGTAGAACAGCTACGTTTTTCTGTAGAGCTGACGCTTTTTGGAGAGCTTCACTATGGAGAGTGCACACTGACCGCGACTCCAGCCTCCGCACACCAGCCCGCCCACCAGCAGCCTGTGGTCCCTGTGCTTGCTGGGAGGATGGCATCCAGCCTGTTCCCTCCTGTGCCCACCTCCTCAGAAAGTAATCATGAACCCCATCTCCACCAGCTGGCCCACCGGCCATCTCACTTAAGGCTCGAGAATTATGACTCTACCTTTCTTGTCCAGCACCGGGGCAACAGGCTGGGTGACTGATCTTCAGGTAGCTTCTGGAAACACCCTGGAGTAATGTGAAAAGGCAGCAACATGCCGTTACCTTTCCCAGATGTCTCTCCTCCGCAGATTGTTTCGGCCTGGGGACACTCAATGACGAGGGCAGGCTGAAGACGATGTCTGGTGCAGTCCATGCTGCTCTGGAGCCGTGTGGCGTCTCAGGGCCGAGACGGAGCTGGAGCTGGAGCTCCGGAGGCCATTGCCCAAAGGGAACACAGAGGCCCCGGGAGGAGAAGGGCCTCCAGCTGGCCGCTCACCAAAGTGCCAGCAGCTGGTCGCTGTTTCACTTCATCCTCTCCTGGGGGTCCTTCGTGTCCACAGATGAGTTACTTCCACTGAAAATGAAATGACTGTTGCTACAGTCCAGCTCAAAGTGATAATCCACGACACTCAGGGCATGGGGTAGGGAGACCAGAACACGAAAGACAGATACAAGCAACTTCCAAGCCATGCATTTATTTTTCCTTAATTGAATTTTACAGCTTGTTTGAGTTAGTTCTCCAAGGAGCTGTAGAGTTTGTGTGATCACTCTGTGTCCTCTGCTCTCCCCCCAAATGGGAACAAGCAAAAACACACGTGTATAAGGGGCAATGAGAACACACTGGTCTTGTGCCAATTGTCAGTCTCCTTCCTCTTCCCCCCCCCCAACCCCCGCCTGTGGCTTCATTGTAACACATTTGTCTCCACTGAATATTCTCCATAAAAATGGCAAGAGGTTATTAAGGAGCAGAGACAAGAGGACCGTGTAAAAATTGGTGAAAGGGAAGTGGTGAACCACCAGGATCCTTTACCTGTGCCGTATCATTCCTTTCCTGCTTCACTCTCGATCTTTCAAAAAGAAAGAAGCAAAGGAAGAATACAAGGCAGGACCCCTGGGAACCCACGTGGCACCTTTGTGCCTGTCGCCAGCCCTTCCTCCAGGCAGACACAGCAAGGCTTGGTGAATGAGGCAGAGCCTGGCCTGCAGCCCCAGGCCTCGTGGCTGGTGCCTGTGCATCTGCTGCGCTTCCCCAGCGTTGCTCCCTTGAACAACCTCAAGGTGAGCAGGCCAAGAGGGGAAGAAGTATCCTCCGAGAACTTTCAGAGTCCCAGGTGGGTCCTGGTGCTGACGGAACTCAGCGTCTCTCACAAGGGCCTAAGGGGGTCACCTGGGAAGGGAGGCACTGATGGCAGGAGTGTCCAGCCCAGCACTCTACTTTCAACACAACTTCCTGTATTTGGACTCTGTCGTATTTCCCAGAGCCAGGATGCAAATGAAGGGAAAGAGGTGTGGCACAGGCACAGACTAACTTTGAGCACCAGAGACCTGTTTACCCTTGGTATTTACTGTCATTAGATTTCATCTCATGAACCAAGAGAGTGAGACTTCTCTCGCTCAAGAGTCACGCTCAACAGGAAGTGGCCCTGGGAATCTGCTGCTTTCTTACATCATGGAGGAAGTAGGGAGAAGCAATATGGACTTTCATGAATGTTCCTGCCACTCGGTTGAGAGGTATCACTGGCTAACCTGACAGCTCAGGGACCAAGGCTGGGCAGACCTCATTTATCACATCTATCACAGGGCTGAGATTCACCAGCCACCAAGTTGGACTCTTGGCGCTGGAAATTTAATGTGTGACAGCTGCGCGCAGCCAGTGGTGTCCAGCATTTTAAAAAGGTCAATTAAGAAACGGTTGATGGTGGTGCAGCTAATGACAGCCCAGAGGGGTGAGTGGGGCCGAGTAAACAGAAGGGCTGAGATGTATATTACTGGAATTGAAGTGTCGAAGTGAAGCGTGGTGGGGAGGAAATCTATTGTCACAGGCCATAAAGCACATCTGAGTTTTGCAGCGTAGAACAGTACAGCTGTTTCCCTCCCCAGGCAGCGTGGGGAGCAGTCTGTGAATGGAGGGCTCAGCAGACAAAGGCGACACCTGCATCAGCTTTATCAATCTGCAGACAAAAATCATCACCCTTCTCACTGCCTGTTCCCACTTGGGGAGCATAAGGCAGACACTGGCGTGGTATCTGGAATCTGGGTCATGTTCTAGAAATTGGTGTTTTAAGCATTCCCCAAAGCTTTGCCTTCTCCTTCTGGCTTGTATAGGTGGGCAGGGGGATTGCAGAAGCCTAACTCCAGCCCAAGCAAGTGCTTTCCTCAGACCACACGTCTGCTGCCTGGCTTCTGTGGACACGCAAAACCAGGGTACAGCTAGATCCTTTACCCTGCGATGGATAAAAGAGGGGCATGAAGTCTTACAAAAAGTCTATTTCAGTCTCTGACAGAATTGACTCCTGGGTGGGGAAGGCACTGTGTGGGGTTCTTTATTTTTTTTTTTGAAAATCAGACAAAGGGGTCTTAGATTGCTAGGACAGGCTCTTTTTGGCCACATCTACCTGTCAAGCTAGAAATTCAATAGAGCAATGGAAATGCTAATTGAAATGCAAAACAGGTCCAAGGTTCCTAGAAATGTCTAATGATCCTCCAATTCATTGTGAATGCGGAATTAAGATATGCACTAACTAAGACTGGAGTAAGAACACCAATCTTTTGGCTTTGGCTGCTTTTTATTTTTTCATTCTTTTTCGAACCTACTTTGGGAAACTTCAGTCTTAAAAAAAAGTATTGCAGTCAATGGGGTTTGTCTTTCACACACTGGATATTTATTATTAGAAAATAACTTCTATCAGCTGTCAGTACCAAACAAGTTGAAAGGAGCGTGCTTCTCATCATAACGTTTTTCTTTAACGAAATTTAAATAAACAGCTCACTATGGGGCAAGTTGCCACGCCTTTTTTCCCGTTTAAAAACTGAAAAATTGAATGAAATTCAGTATAAAACCTCCTTTAAACATGACTTATTCTGCTGTTGTTATGCTTTTTCTCTGAGTAAGGAACATGAAAGAGATGAAAAAGACCACTGGAGCTATCAAATCATCCCAAAGAATCTATAGTGGAAACCAGGAAGCAAATAAACTAACCCAAACAAAACCCGTCCAAACCAAGAAAGCAGTTTTAAGATTGGCTTTTTGATTTTGATTATCATCTAAGTTTAATATATATATATATATATGCCTATATATATATATATATATTTGAAATAGTAATAAAAAAGGAAGAGCTGAACTGCATTCTTACCAGGACAACCTTCCTCATGTTAAAGAGGTGTTCAGAAAATTCCATACAGTATCTGCTAAATAAACATGTTTGGCAGCTTAGCAAATATCATATGATTGCAGCATCCATAATTTGAAGTAAAACAGCATTTGCTTTCTTCTGGCAGGGTTCGTTGTTCTGAGTGATGTGCTAACGTGCTCTGGATGTTTGCAGACCCATGGGCTTCTGTGAGGGTTTGGGGGTGGCTCAGTGCATGGCCCCAGTGCAGACACTTCCAAACCCTAAACAACGAATCAACCAACCAACCACACAAACATCAAACAATGGTCTCCTTTGAGTTCCTCTTGACAGAATGGAGGCCCAGCAAGGACTGTTGGTTAGAAGGTACGTTGACAGACTTTGGAATGAGGAGAATCACCCTCTGATTGGTCCGACGCCATTCATTGTACAATCGACAGTGGTACCTAAATGACACCTGGGGTTAGGAGAGGGAGAATAAGGGAAGGTTTCAGATGAGCAGAAGCTGATAATCCAAGAAATAAACAAGTCATTTAAAACAGCTCCAAACAGCAGGGCAAGAACCCTGGGCGCTACAACAGCCAGCTGCTTTGTACAGACAGGGAGATTGGGCACCAGAGTACCCACATGTGAACAAATGCATGCCCCAGGGCTTCTAGGGTAGCATCCTTTGTTCCTTCTCATATTGAGTAAAATCAAGGTATGACTGAAAATTGAGGTTCATTCAGAAGCTGCACTTATTTTGGGGGTAGTGTTGGGGCATCACTTCTCAATGAAATATGAACTGTGAAGGCTGGCTGGAGATAACTGGGCCAGAGATAACTGGCACCAGCCCTTGCCCAGCTGTGGGACCTGGGCAATGTGCTTTTCTGGTCCCACAGATTCCTCTTTGTTAAGTAAGAGAGACACTAGGGCTTTAAGTACCCTCCTTCAGGTAGAACTCAAAGGGTGCTATTCACACAACTCTGATGAAGGGTATATGCTTCACGCCGTGCCAGTGAAGTGCTTACAACTATAGCTGGTGGTGCCCATGGTAATCCCCAACTGCCTCCAGCTCCAGGACCCTATGATCTCCAGAGGGCACCAATACCCCTGGTGAGTTCTTGAGATTCAGGCTGGCCAGTTGCAACTTCCACGGGTGTCCACAGTGCCTTATGCCTATCTCTTCATGGTACCCCACTGTACTTGCTTCCCCCACTGGAAGCAGGGCTTGTGTGGTGTTCATCCCGGCCTGCCCAGCACCTAGCACAGTGCCTGGCACTTAGGAAGTTACTCAATAGTGTTGGCCAGTGAATCAATGAGTGAGTAAAGGTACTACGCCTTCTGATTGCAACATGGCTCTGGACTTCTATCTCTCTCACGTAACACATGATGGTCCCAGCAGTAAACTGAAGGTCAACCGTAGTGTAAGTGCCTGAAAGGTGTTTTTTTTTTTTTTTTCATGCATAGCGTGGAACGAGACACACTCATGGCTTGTTGTAGAGAAGGCGGGCATAAAGTTTTAATGGACTCAGGAAATTCAGAGTCTGCATTTTTGAAGATGTATAAACTGCCTTTAAAAATGGGAGTAGTGGGCCTCCCTGGTGGTGCAGCGGTTAAGCGCTGCACTGTGGAGCTGTCGGCAGCAGCGACGTTGAGTTCGATGCCCGGCCAGGAAGATTCCCACATGGCGCGGCAGACCTCTCCTGCCTTGCCCCTCAGCAGTGTATTTCTGTCGATTTGCCTGTTCTGCTTCCCACTCTGTCTCTGGTGAGCCCTCTCGCCGCCCCACGCCTCTGGCCTACACCCCAGCTTGTATGCAAAAATAAATCTTAAAAAAAAAAATAGGGATAGTTTCCAGTGAGAGTGCATCCAGGTGACTAGGAAATGCCAGGAAGGAAGGTGCCCAGGAGTTTAGGCTGACAGATGATCCAGATATGGGCTGTTTATGATCTGGTTGGGTGGGCTGTGTGAACCCCAGTACAGGGGCCATGGTGTTCAGAGAGTGGGCTGACGCGACGGCTTGAGCTCAGCATTTTGGAAAGTAGAAGAAAGTGCAGACCCTTTTTTTGAAAAAGGCTTGTTAGTCTTCATGGCAGGATCATGAAATTCAAGGCCCCTCGCTTGAATTTCCAAGGCTAGAAAGCAGATGCCACAGGCTGAGTGCCAGAGAGATTTGGGTATGAAAATATAAGCTTTTTAACTCACACAGATGTGCTTTTCTCCAAAATGCCCTGAACATGCCAAAAGTGGATCAGGGGTTTTTGTGGTTTTTTTTTTTTCTTTCCTTTTTTTAAAAGCTTGACTCTCATCTATTCTGTCCTGCTGCTGCTTGGTGGTACTCATGAATGTGAGAGGCAGGTTGGAAAGCCTGCTGTTCAGGGCTGAGGGCAGGGGAGAGGTAGAACACAGACAAGTACTAATGAAGAGTGTCGGCGCTACAAAAAGTCTGGAATCTGGAAATGTTACAGGAAAGCTGTATTTCAGATCAAGAGCCCCTTGGTCCATGATGGTGAAGAGTGGTGCGTGCACAGTATTAATAAGCGGAGAAGCAGCTGTGGGTGCGTGTGGGTAGCACCTTCTTGTACAGTGTGCAGAGCAGGCCACAGGCTCTGGGGCCAGGCTCTCGGGTCTGAACCCCCTCTCCACCTAGCGGCCATGTGACTTTGAGAGGGCAGTTTACTGACCCCAAGTTTTGTCTCCTTGTTTGTAAAATGCAAGTAAGTAATGGTGTCTGAGGTAATGCATAAAAAAATACTTAGCACGGTGCCTCGCACACATTAGTGTTCTTGACCTGTTAGTTTTGATTTGTTAAATATGAAAAAAAAGATGATAATTTTATGTGAAAATATGGGTGAAAGGGGGTTGGGCTGTTTCCCACATAACCTTGCTCTCTGTGTTGCGGTGGGCTGGTGGCTGCAGGCTGCATCACTGGGGAGCTTATTAAAGTACCAGAATTTGGGGCTCCACCCAGACCTAAGGAATCTGAGCGTGCATTTTAACAAGATCTCTGGGTGATTTGCATGACATTCAAGCCTAAGAAGCGGTGCTTCAAGGAACATGGGGAGTCAATGACTTAGCAAGGTGTCCTCCCGGCTTCTCAGCCAGGAAATAAAAAATCAGCCCACTTGTTCAGACAAACAAATGAGATCTTGTTATGCATTAATCTATCTTAATTGCTGTTAACCACCACTGTCTGCAGGCAAATTCAGTCAATAAGAAAGTTGCATATGAAGGTGACTCCCTATCAGAGAGAATAAAGGCACCTGGGCACAAAGTCGAAGAAGCCACAGATTGGCAAGTACCGTAGGTGAGTGCCGGCTTGCGCTGTTCAGGTTGCCAAGACACTCTTTCCATACGGGGGACAGAACAGATAAAAAAGATGGGTTGCTTAAGAGAAATTAAGAGGCACTGTGGAGAAAACGAACAACAGAAGTGAAAAAAGAAGCTATAGGAACAGTATCGTTGGGAATTTTGTTTGGATATTTCTTAAACTTCTGAGGAGAAAGGAGGAAGAACATTGGACCACCATTGTCAAAAACACTTATGGGATGGGCTTCTTGAAGTGAATTCACTTATTTAGCCAGAAGATATGTTTTAATCTTCTCTATTGGGCACGTTTAGTAGAGAGGGCTGTGGTCCCATAGAATGGCACAAGAGGAGTTGGAAAATATTAGCCTCTACCTCTCCCCATCAGGGAGGTGACAGGTTGTGGTAGAAGATTTGCTGTAAAGTCACAGCAGGCTCTGGGAAATCTCATTATTTAATTTTATCGTGCCCTTTCTTTCTGGAGGTTATAGTGCCACTGAAGCACATTAATGGGGCCAGGACTTTGTAAGTTGCCTTCCCAGAAATGGGCCCAACTCACTCATCTCTGATTGCACCCGCCAGTGAGAAATGCCAACACTGATCACACTCAAGCTGCCTAAGCCGTTTGGGCAGGGCCGAGGGCAGGGGAGAGGTAGAACACAGACAAGTACTAATGGAAGAGCGTCGGCGCTACAAAAAGTCTGGAATCTGGAAATGTTACAGGAAAGCTGTATTTCAGATCAAGAGCCCCTTAGTCCAGTTGGTGAAGAGTGGTGAGTGCACAGTGTTAGTCTAAACTGGCTCCTCAGAGAACCTTGTTGGGGTAAGTGTTCTACTGTAGGTTTCCCCTTTTATAACAGGAATGTAAATGATTAACCCAAGGGACTAGGCGTCAACTGGAGCAACTGATCATTCATTCACCAAGCTGTGATTTAACCAGTTGCTGTGCTAGATGCTGGTTTCATTGGTGACACAGTGAATAGAAGGGCTTTCAGGGCATCCCTGCACAAGAGAACTCCAATTCTCCCACCTCGAAACTGGGACCAATTTCTTAACATTAACATGGACTTGGTTGTCATCTAGCTTTCATGGTGTCTGTCCTTGGTTTGTGACACGCACAGACAGGTTTCTAGGCCACCTCTTCCCTTAGGCTCTCAGGGGGAGATGGCTGAGGCCTTAGCCTTTGGGTCCCAGACACTTATGTTTTCACACAGCAGGTTCCAGAGGCAGGACTCCCTGATTTTGCATCAAAACAGGGTCCTTGTGGCGACATCTTGGGGCAGCAGCACAGATGCATGTCCCTCAGCACAGAGCCACTGAGATCCTTCCAGGAGGGCACCTCTGAGGAGCCAGGCCAGGACTGACACTGTGTTTGTTTATCTAAGTCATTTTCACAGCATATTCTCCTTAAGCTTGACAGCTTGTTTACAATTCGTTTCTGCCTTAGGGCAATTTCCAAGTGCTGTCAACTTTGAGTTACTGCTCTTGCCAGGGCGCTCAGTACAGCATTTATCTGGGAAGGAGGTAGGCTACGTTCAGTAACCAAACTGACTCTGCCATGGCACGTTTTTCATCCTTCTTCCCTTCTAGACACTCTGCCTTTTCTAGAGGGCGGGGGGCAGAGGGAGTGGGAAAGCTGGCCAGTCACAGGAAGAGAAGCCCTGTCAGTGCTAGGTGCTCTGACAGATCTTCCCGATGTTGTCCCACAAGTTCTCACAGTAACTCACTGACACAGGCATCATCACTGTCTCCTCCATCTTTTTGCATCAAAGGAAGGGTGATCATACGGGTTAAGTACCCTGCTTGAAGCTATTGGGATGTCCACAACTGTACCCTGTCCACAGCTATTAGTTAGGATGCTAAATCTTGGGTCTGAACACAGGGTTTTAGGATTCGAAATGTAAGGGCTTTTTACTATGCAAAATTGCTTCTCAAAAAATATTTCGGGAATGAAGTGTTTTATCATTCTCTTAAAAAGCGTACTCACATGTGTTTCCCATGCAAACCTTCCTGAGATGGGATATGAAACGGGGTCATTTTTTTCTCTACATAATCTCATTCTTTCTTTCATCCTTCTTACCTCCACCCTTTCCCCCCTTACTTGTTAGGGAAGTACACAAAGCAGGTTTTCCAAAAGGCCTTAAATTGATTTGAAAGTCCAAATTCTGGATTTACACCTTCACCTTAGGAATTCTTCTAAGAGAGAAGAAACAAACTAGTGAACTCTAAACTTAGTGAAAACTCACACTTCATACTATTTCCCAAGGTATTGCCCCCTGTACGCTTTCATTTCAAGCTCATAACACCAGGGGAAGTTGGAAGGATGGGGATTACTACCAACTCAACTTTACAGGTGAGGATACAGGGGGTCAAAGACATAAAAGATTTTAGAAGGTACTAGTTAGATCGTTAAATTTTTCTTTGCTAATATTCCTCGCATCACAATGACCTTTTTATTTCTGAGTGAGCTTTGTTGCTTGATTCACAATCAATCAGAACACACTCTGGAAGCGTAGACTTTAAAGGAGGTAATAATACTTTTGCTTGGGTGCTTCGTTAGGCCTAAACAGCGAGCAGACTCAGATAAAGTCTGCTTGGTACACTCTCTATTTACCAAGGCTAAAGTCATGTCTCTCTTATTGAGAGTAAAATAGGTACCCCACTTACATCTGAATACTCTCACTTGAGGGGAAGGAACAAAACCAGAAAAGCCACACCATGAACAAGAGGGAAATGAGCTTGGGGGGAGGGGGAGGTGGTCAGGGTCACAGAATGGCAGCTGGTAGAACAGGCTTTAGGAGACAGAGGAAAGTAGGAAGCAGTAATGACAGAAGCTTCCAGGTGCTGACGTGGTGCTAAGGGATATGGGAATGGTATGCTTTAGACAGGAAATACATATTGAATAACAATGGAACGTGCTCAGATTAGAAATCAGCAGTCACAGGAAAGTAATGCCAGGAAGCAGAGGGCCTGTTTCTGAAAATATTCTAGAAGACAGTGACATTCTTCCCTGCTGGTCCCAGAGGTAGACATAAAGAGGGATCAAATGCTGCACTTGTGGGTGTTGCCAACTGGTGCCTTGAGCAATCACCTTAGCTCATGAGTTAAAAAACTAAAAAAGCAGAGATATTTAAGAATTCTTCCTCATATGCAGCAAGAACACTTATTGGGAAATGTTTTTTCTTTGGTGGTGGCTTCTCAGTTAGATGAATTAGTCCCATTATGGGCTGCACAGTCAATGTCTCAACACACAGAATAATCATCAGGTAAAGCGCAGCTCCACTCAACAAAGACTTTAGGCTGTGTCAGGATGTAAGAAGAAAATAACCAGCAGGAGGATTCATGATCTGTGCAGGCAGTGAGAGCTACAGTGGCCAAGTGCATCATTCATAATATACTACAATCCTGCCAAAAGCGAGGAACATAAACAAGAAAAGAAAACGCCACGCCTCCTACCAGATGGAGTCGTAGACTACTAGAGGAGAGATGTGTCCAGGGTGTGTGTCCTTGACTGACGAATTCTCAGAAGCTAGGCCTTTTTCTTTACTTGATATGCTCTATCTAGCAGCGCATGTACGTACACACACACACACACACACACACACACTCACACACACACTCTCTCTCTCTCTCTCTCTCTCTCTCTCTCTCTCTCTCTCTCTCTCTCTCTCTCTCTCCTTCTCTCACCAGCATCTGAAGGTCTATCTTCTACTGGGCAGGTGAGACGTGCTACAAAGAAGAGGGAAGGCTGTGCCAGCTGTGAGGCTGCCAGCTCCAGCTGACCTGAACCCTGGGCCATGGGCCATACTTACTAGTGTCCAAAAGAGGTAAATAGTGAAGAGTGCGACAGTGAGTGCAATCAGTCCGACGGCTTCGAGCCGACTACTAAAGTGCAGGTGGTCCACAGCGCCCCGCAGGCAGAGCCAGCCTGAGATGGTGGCTAGGGGCGTGATGAACAAGAAGCACACCATGTCTCCAAACAAAGTCCGCTTCTCATGCTGGGGGCCTGGATTTCTGAGCCACTGCCAGGGAAAAAGGAGGAGAGAAAAGTCAGGAAAAGTTTAAATCCCAGTACGGACTGCAGGCATTCTACTCCAAACTTGTCTTTGTCTTTAGAATCTGTAAACAGGGACTTCTGACCTGTTCTGAGTTTCTTTTATTTTATTTTTTTAAAGATTTATTTATTTATACATACAAGCTGGGGTACAGGCCAGAGGCGTGGGGAGGCGAGAGGGTTCACCAAAGACAGAGTGGGGAGCAGAACAGGCAGATCAGAAATACACTGCTGAGGGGAGCAGCGGGCGAGGCAGGAGAGGTCTGCCGCACCATGTGGGATTCTCCCTGGTTGAGCATCGAACTCGCATTGCGCACTGCCGACAGCTCCACAGTGCAGCGCTCAACCGCTGCGCCACCAGGGAGGCCCTGTTCTGAGTTTATTAAGGAAAAAGTGAGAGCTCATTCCCTATTCATCCCCCTGAATAGTGATTCTGACGATGATAATATGATAACAGTGATTAGGACAACAACAGTGTCCTTGCTGTAGACAGCCTGCTGGTTTCTGAAACAGTTGAGTGGCTTTTGTTATGAATTACGATGACCCTGTGTGGAGGGTAGTAAGGATGCTATTCTTGGAAGGTAATAGTTGACCTACAAGAAGTTCTGTCATGTGGCCAGAGTCTTCCAGTGCCTCAACACTGGCAATGGGTGCAGGAAAGGGTGGACTCAGCATGCCCCACTGCTCAAATCCTGCATGTCCCAAGAAAAACTAGTTTTTAAGATTGGTTCCCTAAGAGATGAGTTCCGAGACCTCGTAACATTCTGCCTAATGTGAATGTTTTTGCATGCCTGAGGTCTTGGGTCACATGGTAGCAGTTTGTTTATTGTTTATGCCAATGATATGATTTATAACGAACACCGATTTTTGCCCTGGGGTTCTGGACTCTGAGCAGCTAAGACCCTGGACATCATATCATATTGCTCGCTGTTCTGGAGCAATAAACACCTTGGACATCAAGGGAACAGTGAGCTTCCCTGGTTGATAGTGCTTCACACATGTCATAAATTGTTGCTGGAAAATGAAGCATATCTGAGTGACATTACTGGGAAGGGACATCTGGGAGCTTGCACTTGCTATCTCCTGGATTTTACCCCATTTACCTTTTCTCTCTGGCAATTTTAATCTGTATCCTTTTGCTATAATATACCATAACCAGGAGTAAAGAGGGTTTCTTCTTCTTTTTTTTTTTTTTTTAGGTTCTTTGAATCCTTTTGGTCTTGGAAACACCCACACAGAATGAGACTCTTCTGACTTCATAAACTTAGTAATGCCCCCTCTTTCACATTTTAGGATCCTGAACCTCCTACTGAGGACAATTCTTGACATCATTCTTGTTGAAAAGTTAGAGATGTGAATTCCTACAGGGTTGGAAAACAGGGTCCTTGTCTTCCCACTTGGAAAATTGTTGAATGCCTGCTGAAATCTTGTCTATAATCCATTGTAGAGAAAGCCAAAGCTTACATATTGGTGTCAGTAATACAGGTAATGAGACCAGATTAACAGTGAAGCATCCTCATGTAATTGGGCATTCCCATTCACTATTCTGTGTAGTAATGACAGAAGCCAAGGAGACCAGGGAAGGAATGGGGTCAAATACAGATGATGCAGTGGGGATGTGTAGAGACTGGTTGACTCCATCTTCTATCTAGTCCTACCAACAAAGAGAGGCCTAATACCTTGGCCCTCAAATCAAACTACTATGGAGTGTTCAGCAAACACATCAGGTGGCTAGGGCAGCAATTCCCATGAAGTCAATGGCAGGAGGGAAAGAACCATACCAGTGGAGACAAGAGTGGGTGAGGATGACTGGACAGAGAAGGGAAGGTCATGTTTAAGAGTAGAAGAAAGAGAGAAAAGCTGCGAGAGTTCAGAAGAGATAGGGTAAGCTCAGTGCTAGAAGTTTGGAGTTTATGATGCAGTATCTCATTGAGTCTTTATAACTTTAAAAAGGAGATGCTAACATTATCCCTTCTCTATAACATTATCTCTGGGATCAGAGAGGTCAGTAACTCATTTATGGATAGATACAGCAAGAGAGAATTAAACACAGGATTCAAACCAACCTCACTTTACTGTTTCTGGCTGTCCAGATTTACATTTTCTTTCTGTACCAAATGGTTTCTCTATGTATGTGCATATTAGATTTTTGCAAATTTTCAGCTATGTAGGGGTATGGTAAGTCCTACTGTTTTATTGGGTACATAATGCAAGTGAACGGTTGGCTGGCCAGGATGTTATCATGGTAATTTTATAAAATATTCTTAGGGGCCTCCCTGGAGGCGCAGTGGTTAAGCTCTGCACTGTGGAACTGTCGGCAGCAGTGACGAGAGTTCGATGCCTGGCCGGGGAGATTCCCACATGGCGCGGCAAACCTCTCCTGCCTCTCCTGCTGCTCGCCTCAGTGGTGTATTTCCATTGATACGCCATTCTGCTCCTCACTCTGTCTCTGGTGAATCCTCTTACCAACCTACACCTCTGGCCTGTACCCCAGCTTATATGCATAAATAAATAAATCTTTAAAAACAAACAAAAAATATTCTTAGGTTGGCGTTCTGTTCTGTTAATTCCTTTACCAAACACAATGAGGTCCAATTTCTGGTGTTTAATCTTAGCTATGTTACCATGTATTTTGGTTTAATTTATAATAGACAAAAGATTGGTCTCAATTATTATTCATTTATATTTCTAGCTATGCATGTCTTCTACCTCTCTTAGGAGTTACTTATTATATATATACCTATTCTATAATGGTGTCTTCATCTCCCAAGCACTCAAGAACGAACAGGCTGAGGCAGAATGGCAGGTTTGTTTGTGTGTCTGCATCCCCCCGACCCAAGGTGGGGCTTCATCTTTATATGTATTGAGCGCATTCAACATCACAATATTGAATGCATAACTATGGCTGATGTTTACTCAGATCTCATGATGCCCCAAGCACTAATTTCTACACATAGTAATTCATTTACTCTTCACTAATCTTTGAAAGAGGTATTATTATCACTTCTATTTTATAAATACAGAAACAGGCATAGTAGGGCATTGAGAAGTTAAACAACTTGTAGAAGACAGACTTTCGCTTTAATCCCTGTAGTCTAGCTCCCATGATGGTGCTCCTAATAATATTCTAACATCATTTTTATTTTTATATTTTTTTAAAGATTTATTTATTTATGCATACAAGTTGGGGTACCAACCAGAGGCATGGGGCGAGGAGAGGGTTCACCAGAGACAGAGTGGGGAGCAGAACAGGCAGATCAACAGAAATACACTGCTGAGGGGAGCAGCAGGTGAGGCAGGAGAGGTCTGCTGCGCCATGTGGGAATCTCCCCAGCCTGGCGTCGAACACGTGTCGCTGCTGCCAACAGCTCCACAGCGCAGTGCTTAACTGCTGGACCACCAGGGAGGCCCCATTTTTATTTTTAAAAGGAAGATCACACCTTAATTGTTCTTGCTAGTGTAAGAAGGAAAAAGTAATTTACTTATCATTGTTGCCCTGGCATATGATGCCAATTAATTTATCTTGCCACTTGTGGACAGCTTTTGCAGGTAAAATACCATTCTTGAAGAGTCTAGTCTTAACTTATACTGAGTGGTTAGCTGCATTTTATTTTTTTAAAATTTTTTTAAAAAGAGTTATTTATTTATGCATACAAACTGGGGTATAGGCCAGAGGTGTGGGGCGGCGAGAAGGTTCATTCATCAGAGGCAGAGTGGGGAGCAAAACAGGCAGATTGACGGAAATACACTGATGAGAGGAGCAGTGGGTGAGGCAGGAGAGGTCTGCTGCACCATGTGGGAATCTCCCTGGCCGGGAGTCAAACTCGCATCGCTGCTGCTGACAGCTCCACAGTGCAGCGCTTAACTGCTGCACCACCAGGGAGGCCCTTAGCTGCATTTTAAAAGTTGAGGTCAATGAGAATACTACTTTGTTGGTACCTTTCATCCAAGAGCCCACCCACATGGTTGCCAGAAGATCTGTGATCAGCTCAGAGGACCCTTCCTGTCTTTTTTCTCTGTCTCCGTCAAAAAGAAAAAGCACACAGAGGTTGTACTGCTGAGAACCCTGGCAGTAAGCAGCCTGTTTTCCTGTGATGATCTCATCCCAATCACTAACTTGTTCCAGAACTATGAGATCGATCTACTTTTGGAAAAAGGTACAAAAACTAACCAACACAACACAACAGAAACCTCTACTGTGATTGGCACTGTAGGGCCTGATGCAGAGGGAATGAAAGCAGCATTTTACTACTAGGGGCATGGCATCATTCAGCAACTGTAAATGTACAGCTGAGCTCAGCCAAGCACTAGTGGTTACTTTCAAGCTGGGTTAACTGTGAGTTCAGATCTAATTACAGTGTCTATTTGTTAAATCCCTTGCTGGTGGGTAGGGGTAAAAGGGGTGTGGTGGCAGAGGACATTAGATTCTGCCTCTCTGAGTTAATCGGTTTAAGTCTCCAAGGTAGACAGGACACTGTGCAGATCAGTTTGTACTAGAACCAGATTACACTCTAGTGACTAATAGCCCTGATCGACTGCAACCTTCCCCATGAATCTCCTTAATGAAAAACCACCAGGAGAATGAAAGAAACCGACAGAAGGGATATCAACAGATAGAACTCTTAACAAATTTATGGAGCAGAGGAAAAAAACCCAACAAATCACCTGGTCCCACAATGCTGACTCACTTGGGTTTATCTGCCCAAATGTCTCCAGTTACTCTGACACTTGGCAGACTTATTAACCAAGTACTTGCCTTTTTTAGGATGAGTCTGATTCTTGAAGGCCAGAACATCCTATACTAAGTTGGCCTGCCTGCCAGGGGAGCTGTAATGTGAAAGGGGCAATGCCATAATCAGAATATATGTGGCAGGTCTTTGCCTGATTTAAAACTGAAGGTGAAACTGGAAAACCATGCGTTCAGGTGACTGGAAACATAGCAAAGAACCAAAATAAGCTCCTACCAATGTTAAAAATCTCTGAACTCCACAGTCTGTCAATGAATGAATTTCCAAGACAGCTGAAGTTGCAAAGCAGGAAATTCTGAATCCAGGGGAGCTAAGGTGATACTTGCTCTAGGCTCAAAGGAATGCACCTCAAATGAAAACTTTACAGAGGATTTGCTTATGACCCTAAAACGTCAATCATCAGACTCATCTCTCTCCAAAGCTGCAAATGAGCATATTCAACAGTCCAGTCGACATCTCCACTTCGATGACTAAGAGACAACTCAAACTTAATCTTCCCAAGATGGAATTCTTTACTTAGTACTTACCTCACACCCCTCCCCCCTTTTTTCCCCTCCCAGTCTCCTCCATATCAGTAGATGACAGCACCATCCAGCCAGTGGCTCAGTCATCCTGTTTCCTCTCTGTTCTACCCCACACTTCTGGCCCATTAGTCAGCCCCACTGCCACTCCCTTCAACATGTATCAGAGATCTGTGTGCTCTTCTCCATTTCTACTGCTGCCATCTCTGGGGCCATTCTCATGTCCTACTCAGGAGGCAATTACCTCCCTGCTTCCACTCTGGCACCCCGTAATCCAATTCTAAGGCGACAGTCAGAGGGACCTTGTAAAACATAAATCAGGCCATGTTGCTCCTTTGCTGAAAACTCTCCATTAGAATAAAGCCCAAAGTCTTTACCTGGTACTACAAGACCTCCAGACCTCACCCCTTTCTACTTCTCTGCCATATCTTACTCTCTCTTACCTCATTTCCATCCTTTACATGTGGCTGTTCCATATGAGAAACAGGCTTGCCCATATTCCTGCACAGTCAGCTTCTCTGCATTAGATCTCAGCTCAAGTGGTACTTGAAAACATTCTTTGCACCTACAAATATTGCCCACCTATATTTTCTCCAGAACACAGAACACTCTTTGAAAGCATGCTGTTTGTTTCTCTGTTCACTTGTCTATGTTTTTGCTCCCCACTTCAATGAGAGCTCTCTAATGGCATGGATTCATTTCTGTTCATTCTTGTACATCTTGAACAGTGTGGGAACATAGATGGTGCCTAATGAAGATGAATTAATAAACATCTAAGGTGCCTGTAGCCCTAACCAGAATTACCAGAAATGAATGACCTACCTATTACTTACAGCAATTAAATTGATTGGTGTGGAGAAACGTTGGCGTGTGAACATCACATGCTCAGGTGCTCTGCTTTTAACCTTCTAGGCTAGACATAACTTTCCTGAATTACTGCATTTTTTTTAGGTTTCCAAGAAAAATAGCTACATACTGTTTTGTTGCTATAAGGTTAAAACCATAGTTTGTTTCTGTCTGTGCTTTTTGTCCCTAACATACAAATAACTATGGAATATCATCTATTTTTCCATAGGTCATGAAATACCATGAGAAATTCAGTAAATTATTCAAGGTCTTTTGTATTGTTTTAGTCACAATTACGATCTCTCTCTTTTTTTTTTTTAGGAAAACTACCTTGAAATATGAGAAAAATATCAAATGTCTATTTAAAAATTATACAACTCTAGTTCAAAAAAATGTACTGAGTACCTATTATGTGCTGGAATTTTTCTGAATTTATTAACACCAGATGGTGTTATTCCCATTTTGGATTAGGATATTAAGCCTCAGTGACATTGCTACTTGTTCAAGGTTACAGGTTAAGGAGCACCAGTATTTGAAATCTCTAAGCTAATGTTCTTTCAGCTTGCAAAAGCTGAAACATCAAATCTTGATCCTAGTATTTGCTCACTCCTGCAGTGGGTTAGCACTATGCAGGGGATAATATGTGGACTTGGAAGCAGGAGAGACACGGCTTCCAGGTGCCCCTCTTTTTGTTCCTCCAAATGCTATTATGATCTTTATCAAATTCTTTCACTTCTTTTGGGGAGTAAAAGATGGGATTATCTTTCAAAGGCGCATAGAGCTAGTGCTCTGAGGGGGTGTGGTGTCATGAAGGACTGTCTCTAGTTGTCTTACATTCGCACCTTTGTTCAAAACATCAGGTTCAAATAAAAGCACGACTGCTAAGTTCCAGGCTCGTGTGTCTGGCTCTTCCTACAGCTCTCTCCATTTGAGAAGCAGCAAACATCTCAACATTTACAAGGCCCACACGGACCATTGGATCACCTCCACAACCCAAGTCTCCCACTAATGGCTGTCTCTCTCAAGCTGCCCCAAGCTAGAATGTGGCAACACCAGCACCTGGTGGCCCTTGTCAGCAACGCCCATACCTTCCTTATCTTCCTCTTCCTCTGCCCTGTCTCCAGTCTATCAGCATGTTCTTTAGAAGACACCTTGAACATGCACATATCTCTTTCTTTAGTGTCACCATTTTTGTCTTTCACCTGAACCAAGTTACAGCCTCTTCTCCCTTCTATTCCTGTTATCCTAGAATCCAGATTCTATAAAGCAGCAATGTCACACCACTTCTCTTGCTTAAAACCCCCAGAGGCTCCCCATTGCACAATATCTCACTTGACCCACAAAGCCTTGTATGATTAGCCTAGGTTTCTGAACCCTGGGTCCCACACATCCCCAGTGGATCCAAGGATAGGGTTCATGGGATTTTTGATTTCTGAACGGGGGTGGGGGGTGGGAATCACACCTTTCTTTTCACAACCTGTAACTGAAATTTCGCATTTCATTGAGTTATGCAGAAACTCCTAGTGGTCTCAGTACTTGTGACTTTGTCATGGAGAGAAATCAGAGATATTTCACATCACGCGGCAACTGTTGCAGATATCTTGGCACATTGCTACTTCACATAGCTATTAAATCACCAAATGTGTTAATAAAAGCACTTATGTTTTTCATCACAACTTTGTCTTTTAAATATTTTGATAGCTGTATTTTAAGGTAATTATTTTTCTCTGCATTCCTATGTATTTTATCTGATGCAATTAAGAACATGATTCTGAAAAGGGATCAACAGGCCAACAGAAAGCGGAGGGGCCCAGGACTGAGTTTAAGCACCATGAACCTAGTTCCTTTGACCTCTCATACAATGCTCCTTGCAGGGTTTACTCTTTTTTCAGGTTCCTGCCTCTGAGCCTTTGCAATGACTGTTCCCACCTGCCTGGAACTCTTCATCCCATGACTGTTTCCTTCTCATTAGCCAAATCTCTGCTCAAATGTCACTTCTTCAAAGAGGGCCTCAGAAGTCACCACCTCTTTTCTCACCCCAGTCACTCTTCACCATAACTGTTTGCTTTCTCCTTTATAACCTTTGCCATTATTAGAAAGTCTTTTTATTTATTTACTTGTTGATTTTATATATTCTCTCTAGCAGTTAAGCTCGATTAGTACTCATCTTTACTCTGGCCTGTCCACAGTTATATCC
Source organism: Scalopus aquaticus (assembly GCA_004024925.1). NCBI lineage: Eukaryota > Metazoa > Chordata > Mammalia > Eulipotyphla > Talpidae > Scalopus > Scalopus aquaticus. The sequence goes on along the minus strand of PVIJ01001038.1, from coordinate 46,139 downwards.
ACATTTCCTAAAATATTTCATTTGTGCTGGATAAATATTGGCTAAAGAAATAAATACTTCCAAACCAGAGGGTCACTTTGACAGGTGGGGATACTAACCACTATATTAACAAGGAGCTCAGAAGGTCACTTTGAGTAGAAATGAGATGAGTTTAACTAGATACATACTTACGTAACTGTTCAACCCGACTCTTCTGATAGAATATAGTAAAGTAATTTTTGCTGCTGACACATGATTAGCAGTTGTTCTGGCATTCACAGTTGTGATTTGCCTGAAGAGTACATCATATTCAAGAACACTCTGGAGATTTGTGACTCTCTCTGGAGGACTTAGGTCAGTGAGCCAATTAATGGCTATAAAGTTCCATAAATGCAATATTTGTGTCTAGGACATTGTAATTTGGTTCTGGCATTATTTAAACAAATGCTACACGCACACTCACACTAATGGTTCAGATTTTCCAAAGATAAGATTAGCAGCACAGCAGGATTAGATGGCAAAACAATTTAATAAATTCATTTGCAACTTCGAATATAAACAAAATGGGAAATATCTCTCTATTTCAGATTGTCATTGTGTAGTGGTGACGGCAGTCAAATGGAGACTGCTGATCCGAAATATGAGAAGATGCTCCAGAATTATATGGTCTGAGTGACAAGGTAAAGCCAGATAAGAAGAGGTAAACAACCAAAAAAGGGTGAGGTGCAGAAATTTCCAAAAGAAATTGATAACTAAAATGCATGGTGACAAAGAAAGAAATCAGATTATTTATTCTGATTGACAATGGATATAAACAGCACCTCCTAGTCCTCTGAGCCCTGCTTCAGTTTGGTTCTCAAAGGGTCCCTGACCCTCCAGTCTGTAAAGTTGCTGGTGTCTAATGCAACCAATCTACTGTTGGAGACCAACAGTTTAGATAATTACTCCCAGGAAGATAGGATCATAGGGTGAAAAGAGTACCAAGTACAGACTCCCAGTGGGAACACTGGACAAAGATGAGAATATGATGAACAACAGGAATAGAGAAAATAAATCCCTATTTTGATAAGTGGGGATGTTTAAAGGAATAGAGTTGGAGAAGTCAAATTCGAAACAAGGTCTCAAAATGGAACCACATTAAAATATCTGTATTCCTCAGATGTAGTGAGACTGTATGAAAACTACCCAAGAATATGGTGGAAAGCTTCCAGTGAAAAGATAATACAAGTAAAATAGATGATAAAAGGGATATGCTCACCAGGGACGCCTGTTTCCAAAGTAAGCAAGAATGGGAACACTTTGAGAAAGGGGAATATTTCTGCTAGATGGATGGGCAATGAGAACAGAGGGATTTTTAGATTTTATAGTCTAACATTTTGCTGCCAAAAAAGACTACAGATATTTAGGAGGTTCTGGCATACCTTGCTGACATTAGTCATATCTCAGCAACAAATGGATCTGGAATCTCTCAGAACTCCACTTGAGGTAATGGCTTAACTTCATAACCTGCAGTGTTTGGTGGTTCCTCTTTACTTTCGTTCAAAACTTTTCATCTTCAAAATTTTTTTATATTTATTTTTTATTTATACATACAAGCTAGGGTACAGGCCAGAGGCATGAGGCGGCGAGAGGGTTCACCAGAGACAGAGTGGGGAGCAGAACAAGCAGATCAGAAATACACTGCTGAGGGGAGCAGTGGGCAAGGCAGGAGAGGTCTGCTGCGCCATGTGGGATTCTCCTTGGCCAGGCGTCGAACTCGCATCGTCGCCACTGCCAGCTCAACAGCGCAGAGCTTAACTGCTGCGCCACTGGGGAGGCCCCATCTTCAAATTTTAAAGGGACCCCACCAGCATTCAAGTAACAAGGATGATATGATACACTCCGTGCATACATTGTCTAAGCTGTTTGAGATTTTCAAGATTTTAGACATGTACTTCTTTAGCTTGCGCACATTTAGACTAAAGAGCCTGCCCTTTTCATGTTCAGGCCAACCAAGCCATCTATTTTTACTTCTTCCCTGGACTTTCTGGATACAGGTCATTAAGTATGGGGCCCTGACTACCAGGTAAAAATATGCCATGATGTTATATGAGTAATTGGTAATATTTTCCATTTTTCTGGAATTACTTCTCATGATTATGGTCAATGTTTGTAGACTATTTTGCTACAAATATATTGAATATGTCTTCAGGAAAGATATTCTGAAGTGGGAGGGACAACAGCTCAAATCACATGAGTCATGACATCAGTGACTGGCATTTACAGAAGGGCAAACAAGAGACCAGTTATATGAACACAGTTCCTGTCTGTGGGAAAGCTCTCCTCCAGTTGGGACACACATGCATCTTTAGCTTGAGTAATCCTAAGACATGTGCCTCCCCCCACTTCCCTAACCTTCTCCAATGTGTTCCTATTGCAAAACTAAGCCAACCATGGAAGAACCCAAGTTAATAACTAGCTAAGTCCTATATATGTGCATCACTGAATCACTGGTTCTGCTTTTAAGACTAGCAAACCAAATGCATTGCTGTGTACCCACAGAATTATAATGTGGCCTCACAGAAGAAAGTATTTGCATTGAAGTGTTGATAAGTTTTCCTTACTACTCATGTTTAAAACATTTAAAGGGTGGGCCTCCCTGGTTGGGCGCTGCACTTGGAGCTGTTGGCAGTGGCGACGCAAGTTCGATGCCTGGCCGGGTAGATTCCCACATGGCACAGCACACCTCTCCTGCCTCGCCCGCTGTGCCCCTCAGCAGTGTGTTTCTCTCTATCTGCCTGTTCTGCTCCCCACTCTGTCTCTGGTGAACCCTCTCGTCGCCCCACACCTCTGGCCTGTACCCCAGTTTGTATACATGAACAAATAAACCTTAAAAAAAAACATTTAAAGGGTGCAGGAGATACCTCTGGAAAAGCTACATTTTCCTTCATAATTTATGTAACTATCCTTCCAGATAAGAGGTCCTTGACCTAGAGTGTGAGGCTTCAGAAGACTGATAACCTTTGAAACTATATTTGAACATACACTGTCTGCATTCCAGGGGAGAGAATTCAAGCTGTACACAGATTCTCAAACATATATGAGGGTAAAAGGCACTGTTCTAGAACATTTCCCTAAACTGTAGTAAACCTAACTTTCTGAACTTTGATGAACTTAAGAATATAGGTAGAATTTGATTGCCTTCTAAGGTTCATCATTTCTCCTTAGACCCTGGTTAATAAAAAAAAAATCATCCAAGGGCACAAAACGTGAGGTAAAAAACTGCATAGTTTTAGGACAGCAAAATCAAAAAAATAAATATACAAGTGATTTTTATACAATGAAAAAGCAAATAATGAACAGGGTTTTATCACATAAACTGTGATGGGAAAAGGCAAAACTGTAAGAGGCAAAACAACAACAACAACAAATCAAAACCAAACAAACAAAAATGCACTGTCACCTCTGTGCCAGTTTCCTCATTTCTAAAATGTAATGTAGAGCATTATCGTGCCTAGGTAAGCAGCACAGGGTAAGGACTCAGTAAAGGATAACTAGTAGGAGTTGGAGCAGCAGCAAAGAGGATGCTGAGAATAAATAAATAAATAAATAAAATTATAGCAAGGGAGGTTAATATATATTTTCTACAAAGTGTGAGACTAGACCTTGCAGATTTTATGCTGAGAGCCACGAAGGATGATGACATACTATAGGTACCGCTGATAGGAAATGTCCAGAAAAGGCAAATCCACAGAAGTACAAACGAGTTTAGTAGTTGCCTAGGTCAGTAGAAGGGAGGACTAGAGGTAAAAGCGACCTTTCCTTTTAGGAAAATGACAATATTTTAAAATTGATTGCGGTGATGGCTATGCAACTCTGTGAATATATGCTAAATGTCACTGAATTGTACACTTTAAATGGGCGACCTGCGTGGTATGTGAATTATATCTCAATAAAGCTTTCTAGAAAATCTGACACTGGAAAAATGCTTTGGTTAAAGAAATGTGAAGTGTCCTATAGATTTCCCTGAAGAATCCCTGTATCTTGCATGAATTTTCATTTGTAGATATTTCCTTTTGGCTAGCCACATCTTCATCTACCAGAGCTATTTTTTTCAAATATGTATCTGACAAGTATATCATACAAACAGCTGAAAATGTGCATGTTATGATGAATGAATAACTTCTGGGTTTCAACATTAAAGTCATAGATTTTAAGCAGATGAGCCAGTGTTTAGGAAAATATTAGAGCCATTTTATTACTTCCATTCCTCATGCCTTTCTCATCTCCCATTATCCACTAACTTTAATGCAAAGAGCTTGCCTTTGGAAGGAGGTGAATTGTTAGGAAGGGGGATTGCATTATTTTCTAAGACCGTGAATATTTTCCCTTCTTCTACCAATTTCTGCTTTTACTGATTCTTCCCAGATATGCGTTTAAATGCCTATAAATTGTATTTTACAACGTTTCTGCTGCTTCTACTTGCCAGAATTTCATATACACTATATTAGCCATTTTCCCTCAGTGCCCTAAAGGATTTTGAACCTCACAATTTATCCCAACTTTCAATAGCATCGTTGGAGGTAAGGTAGTGATAAAACAATGAGTAGAAAATACTTCATTTTATTCTTTTAATCTGACCTCAGTCTTCACAAACACATCTTTGTTTTCATAAGCAGCACACCTAAGAATTAAACCTGTTTTTCAGTGTTCTAACCTAAAAGCTTCAAAGCCTCCCCCTCTCCCTTTTCATGATCCACAAGCACAAATAAAACTTTCCTCTCACATATCCGTCACAGTATAAATCTGCCCCTCTAACTTTGCAATAATGAATGGCAAGGCAACAGTTTTATACCAAGCAATCTTACAGGATCCCTATCAAGAGTGAGGGAAGAAAGTGATAAGGTGTGCACAGAAATATAAAATCAGTGAAAAACAGGGGAGGAAAACTAAAGCGACGGGACCTGATGGGGGTCTTTATCATCTTTCCCCAAATGTGCAGCGCCTGTCAAAAAAATAAATAAAGAATTGAAGCAGTTATTTAAATAATTCAAGAGAAAAGCCATTGTTTTTCCAAAACAAGTTTTACCAGTCCGAATTATCTAGATGACAGTCTTTAAAACAATTTACCTCATAAGTATGTGTAACCTTGTTATGGGTCATTGACCTTCACAGCTGTTTGTGAAAGAAGGGGAAAGGGGGCCTCCCCGGTGGTGCTAGCAGTTAAGCCCTGCGCTGTGGAGCTGTCAGCAGCGGTGACATGAGTTTGACGCCTGGCTGGGGAGATTCCCACATGGCGCAGCAGACCTCTCCTGCCTCGCCCGCTGCTGCTCTCAGCAGTGTATTTCCGTTGATCTGCCTGTTCTGCTCCCCACTCTGTCTCCGCTGGACCCTCTTGCCGCCCCACGCCTCTGGCCTGTACCCCAGCTTGTATGCATAAGTAAATTAACCTTTAAAAAAAAAGGTGGGGAAAGGGCTCTTAACAAAATTTTGCGTTTTTGCGTTCACCAGACATTCTAGTAACAATCCTCCCTTAGGAGAAATCTCAGAAGAAACTGGTGACAGAGTAAAATGAAGAGTCAAATGCAGACAAAGAGTAAATACATGAGAAGAAAAAAAAGAAAGGATATGTGAAGTCCCCTGGAAACTAACAACGACTTTTCTGTCTTCTAATAGGGTAGTGTACTTAAGAACCCTGTTTCCCAATGAGACTAGAGCATAAAGATGCAGAGAAGATATGCTATTCTACTATCTCAGCACTCTGTCTGGCATAGCTTGGGTTTTATTTTTCTTTGATAGACTTTATTTTTTAGAACAGTTTTAGGTTCATAGCAAAAGAAAAAGGTAGAGATTTATCATATTCCTCCTGTCCCACACATCCATAGCTTTCCCCATTATCAACATTTCCTGGGCACATTTGTTACAGTTGACGAACAAACATTGATTGGCATGTCACTATCACCCAAAGTCTACCTTTTATATTGGGGTTCACTCTTGGTGTTGTATAGGTTTGGACAAATGTATAATGACATGTATCTACCATGTCCTTGAGCACTGTCAATCCCTCCCTCCCTCCTGGCTAACAACTCTGGATTTACTAAATAAAGTCAATGTTAAGAGAAAACCAGGGTTTTAATCATTCCCCGCACCCCCCATTTTCCCTTTCTGAAAGGCTGGCTATTGTTAAAAAAATCCTCCGTTCTGTGTGTGCTTGCGTGCGTGCATGTCAAGGAAACACTGAAAGTACTTTCAAGTGAGGAAGGAGGCAGTCAGGTATGGTGGAAAAATCATGCACCATGGAGCCAGAGAGATCTGAATTTTTCTGCCTTCTCTATATACTAGCTTTATGGCTGATCACTGAAAGCCAGATCACTGAAAGAAGATTTAATATCTCAGAGTCTCAGTTTCCTTATTTACACAATGGAGCAGTATCTGTTATAGATATACCCAAGACACTGAAATAAGATAGTTAGATGAAGTGTATAGGATGTATCATTTTCTCTTTGCCTAGGAAAATGGGTAAATAATTTAAGAAGAAAAAGCTTTGGGGTGTGAACATGTTAAGAACAAAAACAGATGGACTCAAAATGAAACTCTTTCATGCTACTGGATTGAAGTGTCACGTCAAGATCTGTGCCTACTCTGGAAAATGAAGTTCTCAGCACAAATGGGCAGAGCAGGTATTTTTCAGTGAATAACTGAGGGCTGAGCTCCCACTACCAACCTAAAGATACTTCTTCACTTAGCTCATCCGAATACAATTATCCATTATGCAACATTTAACTATAATCATGTACTGTTCACAATATTTCACACCACTCTGTTTAGAAATGTGTATTATTTCCTGGGAGTTAAAAGTGTCAGTTCTTGACACTTAGAACTCAAGCGGCAAGAGGAGAGCTGGCAAAGCCCTCAGCAGGTAGCTTTATGCATATTCTATAATTCTGCATTTCAAATCTACACCAGGGGTTCTGCAATTTGGGTTCTCCCTTCAGTTGAGCCCAGGGCCTTGTACCTGTACAGGGCAGCCCCTGTGAGCTAACGTGCCTTGCTATTCTAGCAGGGCATGTAGATGATTACCAACTGCAGCCATTCAGTGACATTTCACTGTTCCTGTCAGACTCTTTACAAAGCTCTCCTACCAGCTGCCTGGAGACACATTCTCCTCTGCTGCTACCACCCCCTACTCCCATACAATATCTTCTAATTGTTGCCTTTCAAAGAAATAGACCCTTTGGTGGCCAAAACTAGCTGTATGTTATGTACTCACATTTGGAGTTAGCGCAAAGGGTCCTGGATCTTCTTTTTTTTTTTTTTTTTAAAGATTTATTTATTTATGCATACAAACTGGGGTGCAGGCCAGAGGTATGGGGCAATGAGAGGGTTCACCATAGACAGAGTGGGGAGCAGAACAGGCAGATCAACGCAAACACACTGCTGAGGGGAGCAGCAGCGAGGCAGGAGAGGTCTGCTGCGCCACATGGAAATCTCCCGACCAGGCATTGAACTCACAGCGCAGCTGCAGACAGCTCCACAGCGCCACGCCCAACCCGTTGAGCCACCAGGGAGGTCTGGGTCCTGGATCTTTCACGGTTATCTGTCTCATTTTGTTTACTTCCTCTTGTTCTTGGCCCAGAGTGGTTCAGGTAAACCTGGCTAAACTTTCTCCTAAATTTTGTTAACATTTGAGGGTGAATTAGTGAAGACTACAGATATTTCCCCCCAAGAGGCTGTTCTTTTGAGAGGTATGCAGTTCACAAAATGCTCATATTAGTTAATTCTAGGTGGTAGAGAAACATCTTCTCTGCACTTTTAAACACAGAATAATTAAAATAAGAAAATTGTGTGAAGGAACTTTTGGTGTTTTAAGTATCTGTGACTCTGTTCCTCAACATTCTCAGAAGGGGAGAGGTATGGGGCAGCTATGAGGTCTGGAAAAGGTACTCTTGAGAGCATGGTTTCTGATTTGTATTTCAACCCAAGTCCAATGCAAGTATCAGTACAACGTAAAATAATAGAATCCGGTCAAGTAATTCTTTTTACACGGATTTATCATATACTGTATTTTCCCCTCCAAATTAATCCTTTACTAGCAGTGGATGGGCTGAACACAGGGCACCAAACAGTTAACTCACTTCCATCTGGCATGGCCATGTGAACACTTCCGGTTGGCTTGCTTTTTTAATGAAGCAAGCTGTGAATTTAATAGATACCTTAAAACAGCTTCTTTGTAACTAAGCTTTAAGTAGCAAAGCAACTGTCAAATTAGCTGCCAAAAAAACCAAGAGAAAAATCCGTAAACTGCAGGATCTAGGATTGCAGGACTCTGGTCATCAGACATGCCATCTTAACTGCAAGCCCCAAGAGCGGAGCCACAAGTCCACATGGAGGCTGGAGGGCTGCTTGGTGACCTTGACAGAAGTCAGAAGTGAGTGGCCAGCAGGAGGCATACTGCAAGAGCAACGTATCTGAATCATTGTATTCTTATCACTGCCCATGCTAGCGCAATGTCTCTCAGTGGTTCATTTACCTTGTGATTTTGAACCAGCTATTTCAGTTCACTTATAATGTGGGGACAATTGGATAGAGATCATTAGGTTCAGTCTATACTACCCTGAAAGAAAGATGTTGATAGAAAGAAAGCAATAATATTAGAGAACTCCTAATGGTGGGAGAAGTCACCCAATTCTGGAATCTCAAATGTAAATGGCAGGTGGGTAATGCAAGTGAATGAAGAGACCTGGGCAAGAGTAAGCCAAAAGCAAGGCCTGGGAAACTGGAAATTGCACGTCTTTCCCAAAGGCATTCAAATTCTGGAAATAAAAGAAGTGTTGATTCAATCAAGCACTGCTGTGTACACGAATGAGGTCACTAGATTGTGAGTTCTGCTTTATTTTACTGATGTAGAAGCTAAAGCAGAAAGGGGGAAAATGACTTGTTCAAGTCATCACCGCAGGTCATGGGTGGCCAGGACACCAAGGGATCCAAGGCTCTCAGTGGCCAGTCCAGGGTGGGTGTTCTAGAACAGCAACCACAGTGCTATTAAGGCCTGACTGGAAAGTCACTAGCAAACATTTCAGTCAGGGGCCTCCCCAGTGGCGCAGCTGTTAGGCGCTGTGCTGTGGCGCTGTTGGCAGCGGCGATGCGAGTTCGATGCCCAGCTGGGGGGATTCCCACATGGTGCGGCAGACCTCTCCTGCCTCGCCTGCTGCTCCCCTCAGCAGTGTGTTTCCATCGATCTGCCTGTTTTGCTCCCCATTCTTGTCTCTGGTGAACCATCTCGCTGCCCCACACCTCTGGCCTGTACCCCAGCTTGTATGCATAAATAAATCTTTAAAAAAAATTCAGTCAGTGGGAAGGCCTTCATTCTGTTATCCACAAAATATCTACAAAGACTCTGCACTCCAGTTTCTGATATTTGACATTTTCTCTGTCCTTCATGCTACAAATCCTTACTGTGTTTTTGGAGGCCTCTTAGCTTTGCTTGGGTGAAAAAGTTGCCTCAGGGAGTTGGAGCTGGAAATGGAGGACCTAATAAACCAGAGGGGCAGAGTAGGAAGAACTTGTGTTCCTTGCCTTTGAGCTCAGGTGGACATGGGAGTGGGAAGGGCAACCTCCCAGTGGATTCAACCAACTCCCCCCCACACTGCACTTTGCAGATGCTAGAATGAGGCCTTCTAGTCCATTCTGTCTCTCCAGAACACAACCTGGAACAGGCAAGAAAGGCCTGAATGCTGTGCCAGGAGACCTTCTGACTTCTACCTTACTGAGGGATCTTGACCCCCATAAAACCACCATAAACCTACGTCTCAATCTAACAAATAGGTTATAAAATCCACTCCTCTCCCCCCAAGCTTATAGTGAAGGGTTCATTTGCACAGCATTTGGATTCCTACAAGCGTGACAAATGCTGGCTGTGCATGAACCTTTTCCCACTTCAACCACACTTCTTTAACTCCCACCAATGTTTCTCACCAAGCCCTGAAGCACACCTTTTCTCCTGATGGTACAAGTCACCTGCCATTTTTCAAAGCTTGACCAAGGACTGATGACTGGGTAGGAGTTAGGATTTGTTAGAATCACTGCATTTGCTGTGTGGCCCAAAGAAATATTGCTAATTTGTATTGTGTCGCCCCCATCCAACTGTGTCTAGGACTGTAGAGGCAAAGGGTCAGCTTCTTTTTTTTTTTAAGATTTATTTATTATGCATACAAGCTGGGGTACAGGTCAGAGGTGTGGGGCAGCAAGAGGGTTCACCAGAGACAAGAATGGGGAGCAGAACAGGCAGATCAGAAATACACTACTGAGGGGGGCAGCGGGCAAGACAGGAGAGGTCTGCTGTGCCATGTGGGAATCTCCCTGGCTAGGTGTTGAACTTGTGTCGCTGCTGCTGACAGCTCCACAGCACAGGGCTTAACTGCTGCACCACCAGGGAGGTCCGAGGGTCAGTTTCTTTAACTTACAACTAAAACCCCAAAAATACAACATATAGCTGGCAAATGGGGAAGGAGAGGTTCTGTATTCACCCATTTATTTATTGAACAGCTGTTTCTAGATTGCCTGTCACATGTGGTGATCGTGGACTAGCCACCTTACTAACTGGGCGGCTCATGAGCTGGAATGAACAGGGGAGGTTGCCCACCTCCCTTTGAGAAATGGAGTAGGTGGTCCTCATGCCTCCGAAGATCTTCAAATAAGTCTATATCCTCTATTGTGCCATTCCCTAATTACTGCAATGCTTCAAGAGTTGCTGATGAAAATGAATACTAAGAAACCAAAAGCTCACCTTTTCACTTAAATGAATATATTAAACATCCAAACAAAGCCCACTATGGTTAGAGTTGATCAGTGTCCCCACCTAACTGATATACCCATCTTAGGATTTAAGTGAAGTCCTAAATCTGCAAATAGCAAGTGCCAAGGTACAAAGTAGTTTCTCCACAGCAGTTCAATTTTGCTCCCCAAGTTACAACTAGAATTACACTGAATCCAGGGCACACTTTAAAATGATTTTCCTCCAGTGGCTTAAAAAAACTGCAAATAGGGCCTCCCTGGTGGCGCAGCGGTTGAGCGCTGCGCTGTGGAGCTGTCGGCAGCAGTGATGCGGGTTTGACGCCCAGCCAGGGAGAGTCCCACATGGTGCGGCAGACCTCTCCTGCCTCGCCCGCTGCTCCCCTCAGCAGTGTATTTCTGATCTTCCTGTTCTGCTCCCCACTCTGTCTCTGGTGAACCCTCTCGCTGCCCCACGCCTCTGGCCTGTACCCCAGCTTGTATGTATAAATAAATAAATCTTTTAAAAAAATTGCAAATAAAAAGTTCGGAAAAAATCCTTAATACGCACTTCCCTAGCTTTACATCCCAATATTCTGGGTGACTGATATGTGTGAAAACACTCTCAGTTTCAATTTAGTTAAACCTCTGACTCATAGGGAACAGCTTTTAAATTGTTCATAAAATTCTTATCAATCAGCTGGGCCTGTGAAAAGGAAACAGGAATCCAGAAACCTAATCACTTCTGTGAAAAATCATCATGTCTCCCTGATCAGAGGAAGATCAGATCCTAGGAAGTCTCTGTCCCAGATTTCAACCGTTTTCTGGCTGTTCTGTTTTAGTCACGGTATTGTTGAGCTGATCTATTACTTCATAAGTTTCCTGGGCAAGGTGGGTGTTACTGATACATGTCTTAGGAAAGCCTAGAGCAGATACTCCCATCACCAGAAACTGATGTTGCAAGCACGCTATTTGCACATAGATGGGCTTCCTTGGCAAACTGCTCAATCAGATATGCAATCATAGCAATAGGTTGGAGTCAAGGCACACATTTGGGGGAACAAATCATAGTATTTTTATTGTTCCCTTTGTTATAAAAGAATGGTATCAGAGTTCAACTTACAGAGAGAAATGAGGAAAACTAAAAATGAGCACAAAGGAAACCATAAAACCACCCAGACTGGTCATTGGGTGAATCCCTTTATGTGTTGTGGATGTCTATTTACTGCATTCTATCAGGTCATTATTCTTGGGGCTAATTCACCTGACAAACTGCCACTGGGTATACATTTTCCATAATCAACAAAAAAAATGTAGCCTTCATGAGGAGCAGTGCTAGCTGTAGAGCTATAAAAGGTGTGTGTTCTATCTGCTTTTCCTTTTTGCTATGTATAATTTATATCCTTTCAAGTTTTGCCTGATTGGACACAGACCTTATAAGATTTATATGAGCTGGACTATGGAGGAAATTCACCCAGATATGAATACACTAGATGATCACAGTGTAGCTCTCTTGGGTTGAAACTAACTCTTGTAATACTAGTTTAGAAATACTGGCAAAGAAAATATTTAGGGTATAAAATTGGCAATGAACTTACTAAAAGAGACTAAAAAATTTAATGAGGCCAGATAGGTGGATAGATAAGTAGTTATGTGCAGTCATGCACACTTTTGTGCACACACACACACACAACTTTTTAAGGCATAAATTGCGTATCATACAATGTACTAATTTTAAGTGTAAAATGCAGCTGTGTATAAGCACTCAAGTCTTACAGAAACCAAAGATATCCTGGAGTGTCTATAGCTCATCCTTCATACTGCAGTACAGAGAAAATGACCCATACCAACCAGTGATAAAGTAGGGAGATGATGCTTATTTTGGAGGTGCAAATAAAAATAGAGCATTGATTTGACCATTATGAGTAGAAACTCACCCTTTTGCAGGGAAGAGAAATAAAGACTTAGTAAAGACAGAGCATTTAGTGTAGAGATATGAGTTCTACTTCCTGACCTGTTGAAAAAGAACATCCAACTGCTGGCAGCAGACAGTGCAGGAATGGAAGTGATGAGAGAAGTGTCTTCAAAATGGTGGTGTTAAGGAGGGAGTAAGGTTATGCTGAATGAAGGACTGAAAGAATTTACTGAAGAGTGGGAATCTGAGGTATTAAAGCAATTTCAACCAATGTTAATGTCTGTATGCTGACAAATAAAATTTATAAATGACTTTTCAAGTGCTTCCTCTGGAAACAGGAGCTGTTATTATCACATCGATTTTGAAATTAAATGTTATGGAATTTCTTGCTTTAATGAGAAGGCAGAGCCAACTGGTAAATAAAAGTAATGATTAAAACAATTAAAAGACTTAAAATGAGAAATAAAGAAATAGTACTTTTAATACTTAACCCAAACAGGCATGTTTTGCTGACTTACCAAAGAGATTCATGTTTACCTGAGGTAAAAATATTGAAATGCAATGCTCTCTATGAATAAAACTGCCCTTTGATAAGAGGGGAAAAGTCAATTAGTAATGTCATCTGTTTAAAAATCTACCTGCACCTGGTTCTCATTTGTCCTCCAGCTGAGAAACCAAAGACAACTTCTTTTTATTGCTTGTGGTCAAACAGCAAGTTCACTTTGCCATGGGATGATCAAACACCAGCCCCCTTCCCAGCTTGCAAAATTTTGCCCCCTTTCACCCTTAACTTATTCAATCATAATTAACTCTGAAAAATGTCACATTCCATTTGTGCAATGAAAATTTCACCACCAGTGACCATTTGGGGGAAGTTTTTGCAGTCGAGGTCCTAAATCTTGCAGAGCACCTCACACATTCTCAATGTCATTTGCCTTGTTTCCTTAACGACAGTTTCCTAAAATCTGAGCGTCTGTCTGTAGCTGACACAGGGAACTTTGAAGAAACCTCTGTGAGATGGAAAGGGGTCACTGGGTGTGTTATTTGAGATGTGTTCCCCACATCTACATGTGCACAACTCCCACACCTCAAACCCTTGGATATAGGTTTCCACATATACACTAAGAACTTTACCATGAAAAAGTAAAACTTGTCTTTACTGGAGAGATACTAGCCAAGAGCGCAGGCTGTAGGCATTTAAAAGCAGGGTTTCCTTATTCTGGGAAGCCAACTTCCTAGGAGAAGCTGCAACATCAATTTAAGGATGTACCAAAAAGTTTCTGGAAAGGAAAACTAGGCTTCTTTTTAAATTTTACCATTAGACTTCAGAAATAATCTCTTTTATTATTTAATTCTATTTCCCTCTTTGTAGAGAAATTCTGAAATATAAATCCTGATGAAGGTGGCATAGGGTCAAGCCTCTGATGAGCACTCTACAAATACGAATTTCTGAAAGCCAATGTCAAGCAGCAAGATAGCTAAATTAAGAGGCCACTTAATCCAGAGTATTAAAAAAAGCATAGAGTCTATCAGGGCAAGTCAAATAAGTTGTGTGCCATTTGGCAATCCAGTCATAACTAAGACAGGCCCTAGTTACAGGTCCTGATAAAAATTTCAAGGTCAAAACCAAGGGAAATGTATATAAGCAGCTCTGCAGCGCCTTAGTGCCTCAGTGCTAACACATTGTTTTATATCATTTCCAAGAAGGGCTTCTCATTTTTTAGCTCTTTTTAATGCCAAAATTTCACTGGATCAACTGCTGAAATAAGGAAATCATCAGCAGGTTTGAGTTAAAGGCACAGTGTCTTGTGCCTTTCAACTAGCTCTGGCTCATAATATGTTAGAATGTTTTCTTTTGCTAATATCCAGTTTTTAATAGAAGCTAGGGGTAGAAGAGAGGGCAAAAATAGTCTGATGATTTTTCCCCAATTTTCTCAGCTACTAAAAGACCAGACCCGAGGTCTAAAGAAGAATCATGTGGTTGGAAAAACATGAAAGAGAATGTCCTGCTACTTTAATGGAAATAACTTACCCAAGGTCAAAGAGATACTGAAACTCAGAAAGTCCAGGTTGACAGCCATTAAACCACTTAACTATCTCAGCATATGTAACCCAACTACCCATTTCTGTTGCGTCAACATAGGCAGATGGTATGCATAGAGAAAGGCGTTTAACCTATTCTTACTCCATTTCACAGGGATGAAAAATGGAGATCAAGACTCTAAATTTTCCTTTTGTCTGCACACTGATTTTCTTCTACACTTGTCTTTATCTCATGGAGGTCATCTTTCTACTGTTGGCTATTGAGTAATAGTGGTGTCTCTCTCTATCGTTCTCTCTCTCTCACATGCATACACACACACACACACACACACACACTCACACACTGAATTCAGTGAATTCAGTGAAGCGACACAGGCTTTGTGATCTGGGCATAAAAGCAGACATCACTTGCTCATTAGAGCTAAGTTTTCAGGATGTGCCCCAGTTACTGACCTCCACTAAAGGCCTGGGTTTGCGCTCCACTGCAAACCTGAAGTGGCAGAGTTCACAGTAGCTGGTGTTTGAGGATGACAGCCAGTGCTCCAGGCAGCTCCGATGAATTGTCCCTAAGGTCCCCGTACATTCACACGGAGAAAGCAAGTCCTCTTGACTGCTACCCTCGTGGCAGATTCTGCACATCGGCCGGTCATTGAAGGGGCTGTAAGAGAAAGAGGGGCACCTGCTCGTCACTGGGCTGGAAACCACCACATGGATGACGCTCTGGCTCTGTGTTCTTTGGACCATCCCCTGTGGCAGTCGCACACAATAAACACCCTATGTCTACACGTGTTCTCAGCCACAGGGTCAGTGATGAGGTCCTTAGGCATCTTCTTTTGCCACCACAGAGAAATATGGGGTGGGTAATATCAAATCAGCCAGGTGTGGCCCAGGGTCAAAAGTGAGTAAACCAAGCAACATGCTACTTGTCTTGAACAGAGAGGTACTTCAGAAAAACTACCAATCAACAAATAAAAACAACTCCTCACCATTAAGAATAGAAATTGTTCTGAAATGACACTGGTTGCATCTTCCAGACAAATTGTGTCTATTGAATCAGGTCAGGACTCTGCTTTATATCCAGAGGTTCTTTTCACTTCTCCTTTCAATAGGAAGGGGAATGTGAGGGGGGAATTTAACTGGCAGCCAACTTTGAGGCAGTCACACAAAACTGCATTCTGAACCAGACCACAAAGCTGGGAGGCAGGATGGTCCTTTGAGCTTTCCTAGGATGTGCTCTAGCACACCAAGGACACTAAGCTGAAAGCTGGTGATGGGTATGCCCTGCCGAGGTTAGCTCAGTCTAGTGCTCTGCTTCTAGTTTGGAAAAATCACCCCTGCAGAGGTTACGAGGTGCACAGTGTAGTGGTTGGCGAGACAAGCTCCGGGGCCTGGCAGACTGGGCTTCAACTCCACTTCTTTTTTTTTTTTTTTAATACATATAAGCTGGGGTACAGACCAGAGGTGTGGGG